>APFE031207447.1:114323-263538 GCA_000404065.3 Pinus taeda | reverse complement strand
TGATTGACGCTATGTGATTCATTTCACTAGTTTCAATCCCACTTCTTCACCCCTGTGAGCATCACCTGATGCAATGAGTGCTAAGTGAACTATTCAAAAATCATGAGAAATTGGTCAGTTACGACTACCTCCCATGGAAATGGTCATACGTGAATGACTTACTTAACGCAGTTGAATCCCAAAATGATATCTAATAAAAAGAAGGTTGCAGAATCACATGATGTTAAATATTGTCCATCATTACCAAGGTTGAAAGAAGTTTACCAAGAGGACAATGTAGCAAGTCAATTTCCAATGCAGCTATGTTATGTAGCTCCAAGAGGACGATGGCAGCCTATTCAACCTGATATGATGCAAGAACCTAAGTCATAATTTCAAGCTTATCCACATCCAGCTCAAAGTAATTGGAACACACCCTTTCCTTGGCAACCTTGGCCATCTCAAGCCCAAAACCAATCTTGGCAACAAGGTTGGCAAGGAACTGATGGGAGCCATCCACAATATCCTCAACATTTTCTTCAATATCCTCCATACTCAACTCCATGTTATCCCTACCATTCACCTCCACCACAACCACAACCCCAACCACATCCATTTCAAATATCCACTCCCACTCAACTACCTGTACCACCATTTTCGAACCCACACAATGAAGTAGCTCAGCCCACCTACAATGTTGAAGTACAACACTTCCCAACATCTCCTCTTGATCTAAATGGTATTCATCTTAGCTCAGAAAGAGTACTGCAAAAAAAATATTCTCTTGATATCATTAAAGGACCACATCCAGAAGAAGAAAATTCAAATGAGAATACCAAAGAATCATGAGCTGCATTTGACGAAAAACAAACATCAAAATGAGATTTTGACAAAGCTCCCTCATGGTTACCATCAAATCCTCCATGTGTTCAAGAGAACAATCGGAAAAATGAGAAAGATTTAAAGGTCATGGAAGAAGAAGACATCTAAGATGATCCAACTCAGCGAGTGGACCAGGGGCATCACAACTATATTGAAATATGGTTCCAGACAGTCATTAAGTTGCAACAACTCTCTTCTTCAACTGTGTTTGATATCATCAAAGTAAAATCATTTGATCTCTCAAATTCAAGTACATGCCAAAGCATACATTTCAAACCTACACATCAATTTGTTTGTCATCTTGATGTGCACATGGCTCCATTGGAAGTATTCTTATACTTGAAAGTGATTTTGTTTTTCAAGTAGAGTAGGGTAGAATAAATAAAAAAATAAAAATAAAAATCTCAGGTGAAAACCTCCTTTGAGACCCCTGAGATTAGCTCATTGATTGAAAACCCCCATGAGGTAGTCAATGGGTTGGAAAAAAGAGAAAAAGAAAAGATTCTAGGTGAAAACCTCCTTTGAGGTGCCTAGGCAAATCTACTAGTTGAAAATCTTATTGAGGCGACTAGTAGGCTTAGAAGAAAAAATAAATAAAAAATAAAAAATCTTTACTCCATGTATCTCTCTGATGAATGTAGGTACTCTCCAACATCTGCAAGCAACAAAAACAAGTTGGCACCAAAAAAAGAAAAATATTGGTCAAAATTCTAGTCAAAGGAAGTCAAACTTAGACTTTCTCCTCCTTTGCTCAGATGCTCCAAAAGGGCCAAGGCCATGTCACTTCATCACCCTCTTCTATTTCCACCATTCACCCATCATTCCTAAGATTTTCACATTCAGTTTCTTTGTTGTCCTAAAATACTACAAGAATGCTCTATTTTACTACAAGAAACAGAAATACATAGAGGATAAACTTATTTTTGTCATATCTTAAAAACCATGAATCCATTTTCCAATCTGTTTCAGGTGGAGATGCATATGGATGATGGTAACCTACTTAAGCGATTTCAGCAAATTCTAGTGCACAGTTTTTGCAAAATTAATCTCTATCGCCTACAACCATTTTTGAATTTTCTTGAGATTTGTGCATCCATTTAATTTTTTTTCATGGGGAGATGCATATGGATGATGGTAACATGCCCAAACAATTTCAGCAAATTCTAGTGCACGGTTTCCAAGAAATTGGCCTCCATCAAATTCAACAATTTTTATTTTTTCTCGCTTTTCGTGCATCCATTGGCCAATTTATTTTATGGAGAGGTGCATAAGGATGATGGCAACATAATAAAAAATTTCAGGTCAATCCATTTTACCATTTGGGAGATATGGACGAAGGCTGCTACAGGGTTTCGTGTAGTACTACAAGAGTCCTAGTTTACTACAGGAAACATACTGAAAGCTTACGGAAGGTACGAAAGGTGAAATAAAGTGTGGGAAATGTGTTTAATGGTGGAATAAGGTATAGGGAAGGTGAACATCACCCATGTCCAAGCCCAACACTCCAAGAAGGTTGGATTTGACTAAGATAATTTGCTCATGGTAACTAGAAGACAGAGGTTTAGAATCACCAAGCTATGAAGACCTGTGCAGAAGCAAACAAAGGAAAAAATTACCACCTCCAGAGGACCATGGATCGATCATCAACTTAGCAATAGCATGCATGTCTCTCCAACAACCATCAGGTAGGTACATGTATGCAATATTCTTGACCTCTTCTCTTGAGCATATTATAGTTAGAAATTTGTTGTCAATGCATGAGAGATGAAATTTTATAAGCTAAGGATGGGTCAGCAGTCTTGGCGGCTTTCAACTAGTTAATTGTAGCTCACTCCTTCACTCATGCAATGTGGAAAAGCCAAATTAGAAAGGGTGATGATTTCGAGGAATGTGTACAACAGTTAAAAGAAGAAATTTCTGCAAAGGCCAAGTCACCACAACACTCCAAGCCCTCCATCCACTTCATATCCACTATCTATCCATCATTCATCCATCCCATTTCATAAGAAAAATTAATATTTTTCAAGAAAAACCTTACACTTTGTCTCATCATAAAAATTTCTTGAGAAAAACACACAGAGCACATCTTCTCCATTTTCACAAACTTACACTACTCCCTCTGAGCTCTAGCATCATCATCCAACCCCTCTACATCATTTCTCATCACTCCCATACAGTTAAAAGACCCTGAAAGAGAAGAAATGACTGCTACATGAAGGGAAAATGAACAAATTGTGCTAAAACTCAAAATGACAGTGTCTAAGAAAGACCTAATCAAAATAGAGAACTCCAGGGCCATTAGGCAATCATCTAGGCCAAAAAAAGAGCAGAAGAAGACAACAAAAGTAAGAAGGCATTCACCATCAAAATAGAACTCAAACTACAGTGATGAAAAGAGGCTTTCCAAGAGGTCTCTAATCTCTTTCTAGCTTTTGTCCAAAGCTTAAAAGATGTTATAGAAAGGGGAGAAAGACATGGAAGTCAAGTTGAGGGCTTACCCTAGGCTCAGACTATCATTTATGCTCAAAACAAGTTTAAATAGGGTTTCTTGTAGTACTACGTGAACTGCTACAGGGTTTCTTGTAGTACTACAACCACCACTATAGGGTTTCCAGTGGTTAGTACAGGAATTACTATAGGATGTCCTAGTTCTTATCTAAAGGCATTTTGAAGGCTTTGAGAGATGTCCAAATGGTGGAAAAAAGTAGTAGAAGGTTGGAAAAGAATGTGGAAGACATTGCCAAACTGAAAAATATTCAAGAACTCATCTTGAATAAGGGGAAGAAGGTAAGTTAATGGTCTCAAGAAACACTGTGATTTTTTCTATGCACAAACACTTTTGGAAAAATGAGTGAAAATGGAATGAAGGTTTCAAGGGAGAGGTAATGAATGAAATCAATCTACAAGCCAACAGAGTTCACTTGCAAAGAGGAAAGTTATGTTTTTGCTTGAAAGACTGTTAAATAGTCATGAAAAGAACAACTACATTTTTGTGCTTGTCCTTACAGAACTTACAGCCAAAATTCTCAAGAGAAATGACTGAGGAATGTACAAGAGAGAGGCCACTAGGGCCATGAATGAAGCACAATGATGTCACTAAGTTGCTCAAAGGATGAGCAACATTTTCAACAGGGGGTGTGATGGGCCTCTATATTAGACATAAAATAAGACTCAGCCTCTAAATTAGACATAAATTAAGGCCATTTGACCAGCGTTCAGCACATTAAACCTCTATTTTGCATTAGATAATGTATTTTTAACTTTAATATGTTCATTAGGAAGGTTTATGGATAATTGTATATTTGTGCCTAATATTATTTCTTTTTTAAGAATATTATGAGAATATTGGGCAAATTATGGAGATTTGAAGGAGGAGATAATCTAGAGACCTGCTCCCTACTACACGAGCATCAATATTAAATAATAAATCAACAAGCTATTATGGAATTATGACACAAATTGTGGAGCTCCAGTGATTGAGAAAATCTCGGAATGTGTTCCCTGCCATTTAATGCAAATTCCTAGTATTGGGAACCAAATCCACTAATCAAGGAATTTTTGTGAGGAAAGTTTCCTCCTTTCATGGGGAATGAGTCCTAATAATTTTGTATAAGTACCAAGTCAAATTTGTCTCTAGGGGGGGATTTTTATTAGTCTTCTTGTGGAAAGAACTCGTATTTTTGCAGCTTTATTGTCATTTCTTGCAGGGATGTAATTGTATTGATGGAAATAATGAAGATTGGTGTTATGTTCAACTTCTAAAATTTGGTATTCTCCATAGGATTCTGAGTTTTATTGGGCTTGGGCATTCCAGGAGCCTCAGAACCCTTTTGTATCATTTATTTTTCTTCTTTTCACTTTTTGTTCACATGCATCTCTTGTTCTTGTTTTTTTTCTATTTATGCATTTAGTTTAATGATTTCTTATTGTAAGATTGGGTTAAAGGGTTGAAGTAAGTTATTTTGCACGATCACAAACACCATTTCATCATTGTAACAACTTTGGAAGGCCATAGTAATCATTGAGCTACTTAGATTAACTTGCTTATTCCCAAATCTAGATTTATGGAAGTCCCTTGTGGCAAATAACAGTAAATTTATGCTATTTTTTAGAGCATGCTAACGAGCTTCAATCGAGTTGATTCCACTTGCATTAGATCACAAAAAAATTCTAAATAATAACAAAAATTACTCCATCGCATTTTCACTTGATTAGGTTAGACATTTGATAGATTTACTAACTCACTAGTTTTCAAATTTCCAGATTTTAGAGTTGTAATTTTCTATTGTTTTTTTAGCATGGGTTAACAGAGGTCTTTTTGGTTGATTTCACCTAGAAAGGTGATTTAAGAGATTCTAGTCAATAACAAAATTTGTCCCATCCAATTTGAATTTGATTTGCTTGGTCATTCAGTGAATTATAGTTTCTTGTAGTAAATATGTTGTTTCTTGTAGTACTTTTACAATGTGTATATACTTGCCCAAATTCGCTCAAAAAGCTTGGTTATTATCCCTTAGGGTTGAATCAAGATCCCTAGGCTCTAAATCAATTATTAGGGAAGACTAAAGACCACTTAGGACTTTCTTCTTTACTCATGCAAAACATTTCAGCAATTTGGGTTAATGGACAAATTTATGAATTGGATAATACAATGATGATTTTCTTGATTGCCACATCCAATGAATTCTGTTAATGGATCTAAACTCTTTGAAATGTAATGATTAACATTTAGTTCATGATCTTTACTTTATGCAATTAGAATATGTTTATTTCCTTGTATTTTTTTTCTTGCAATAGTTTAAGGTTTCCATTTCGAGCATTTCATTTTCTGCAATTAGTTTAGGATTTGATTTTATTACATGCACTCCATTACATCATGGTATCAAAAGAAGCACACATTGTATGCTGCACATATAGTGCTGATATTTCTTAAGTTTGTACGAACCCCGAGTTGATAATTTAAGTTAGTAGCCTTGAGAGTTGCAGCATTCTTGTTGCAATACCGAGGTTCATCACTCATGCTAGGCTTTTTTCTAGGTGCTAATTTTTGTCCCAACCATCTTTTGCGTTTTAATCTTTTATTTTCTTTTGTTGTGATCATCTTATGCTTTTTCATTCTTAGCTGCATCAACCTCTAGGGAAAAGTTTTCCAACCCTACTCAAGGACGTGGATATGTGAGTACAAATACCAATGGACCAATGACAGTTAACCTTGTTATCCCTCGAATTCTCCCTAAAGAAAAAGTTTGAACATCACCATGGGGAGAACCTAAGCATATTAACAGTCAAGTCACCCACTATCACCTTGACAACCTTTCCCCTCACTTCTAGGTTTTGGATGTGTGGCTATTCTAAATTAAGGGGGGTTTCTCTACATTTGATTTTAGTTCTATGTTTGTCGTTGGGTATGAGTGATGGTTTGACTTAGATTAGATGTTGATACTTTCTTAAGGTTGTGGTATGATGATAACTTCTTTGTTGATTCTTTCATGCAAATCAAGTGAGTTAACAACAAAAACAAAAAATACTTTCATTCAATCCATGATCAAAGAAATAAATTCTTTTTCAAGGGATGCAAGTTAACAATATGCTTTTTCTGAGCAAGAAGTGGCTTGTAGAATGGGTGTGACTGGTGCTACAGCCCTCAAATATACCACTTCAAGGCCAGTACAAGAGATCGAGCTTCCCAAACATTGTTTTTGGTGCACTATAACAACCAATTTGGCAAATGGTTGGTTTCAAGAATTGACCTAGGGTGACTTTTGATATACTCAAGGTACATATAAGTGATATCGGTGTTTAGTCCCATCGAATGCGACACTACTCAAATGCGTACCAACAAGGGTAACCTGGGCCTCCCACAAGGCGAGCCTTAAGCTCAATGAGTAGCTTCCTGAAGTCATGGGGTTTTCTTGCATGTATAACTCTCAAACTGCAGTTTTCCCACTTAATGACTACTCTTGTTGTTATTTATAGATGTTGAAACACGTCTCTAGCCTAGATCACTAAAAGAATTTATCGTTCAGAAAGTGTGATCATATATTTGTTCTTTAGTGTATATTGTTCCCATCATTCATTCCATTGAAATAGTACATGTTTTTGAAACAAAAATGTAAGTGCTTGAAATTAAATGGTAGATAATTGTCAGTGGTCACCATAAGAATTGCTCCAAATTTTTGAAAAAAAATACTCTAACCATTTAGAATTTGGACAAATTTAATGTGACTGAAAATTTTCAACGAAATCTCATCACCATAAATCCACTTGAATCATTGATGTCAATTTTAGAATTCATGCACCAAATTCATGTCAAGAAAAAGTATTCTATGAATTTCATCACCATTTATTCCATCTTGTTGAACAAAACATTAATTGAGTTAAGATGATAATAATCATCCCGGTGAATGTTCCAATTAATGAGCCAATTTTTTAGTCATCCAAATTATGCTAAATCAAATGTACTTAGAACATCTCATGATAATCCCAAATGAAATGTATTTGTTGCTGAAAACCATGAAAGCAATTTTTCTATTTGGGAATGATTATTATGCACTTTAAATTTTATCACACTGCCAAGCAGGATATACTTCCAAGAACAGTTTGTAGAAAACTATTAATCCAAGTATCTTTGTGTAAAACTTCAACATCATTGATCAAAGTATTCGAGATTAACATGAATCATTTATGATATGGCAGAATATTAAATAAACCGCAAAAACATGGTCCGCTGAATGAATCTTGCAACTTATAACAAAAAAGAAAACCCAATTGCAGAAAATGTCATTATGTTTTATTTCAGGGTTTGATCTATTGTTTGAAACTATAATTTAAGCCAATATTGTTCAGACCATGAAAATTCAAGAAAAAGGTCAGTTTGAGGATATTGTTCGTGTGCAAACTATTGTATCACTATTTGTATCATTGATTTTCTCAGGGGAATTTATTACCAAAGGGGTTATTATTTTGTCATTGTTTTGCTTATGCAACGAGAATAAACAAAGTCAGAAAACCCTAAAATTTTAAGGCATCGTTTGGTCAAAATAGCTACCTATGATTCAATAAAATAAGAAAAACATGAAGCATGAAATCAAGCTTAGTTCTTGGTCATGACCTGTGACTTTCTCACCAGTAATTTGACCACACACATACGAGGGATTGAAATGGTTCCAATAACGCTTGCCGGATAAGAAAATATTTTCAGGCTCTGGTCGGTAACGAATTAATTTGCTTGGGGACTCTACAAATTGATTTTGGAATTTTTAATTTTTTTTTTTTTTTGGTTGAAAGGAACTGGTCGGTTTGGGAACTAAAATCAAGTGACAATGGATCGGGCCTCCTGCGCATGCTCCGTGTGAACGTGGCTCGATGGAGGCTTTGACGTTGCTCTGGTGGAAAGTGCTGCGAGTTAACCTAAAGGGAGCGACTTCAACCTGGAAGTGTCGTGGTTAACTCGTGTATGGGCAGCAAGCTGGTAATGCAGCGTGGGGAGTCTCGATGGGAGTGGTCGAATTGGGCTCTGGTATGGCCTGCGTGGGATTTTGGTGTATCTCTGGTGCTCGAGCAGACAAGTGGGCTCGTGGTTAGTGGAGTGCAGGTGATGGCGGCACGGATTGAGTTCGGAGCGACGTGGAGGACGTGCTACTGGAGCAGGGTCAATCTGGAGAACCCCGATGGTTCCCGGGTTTCAATTTTGGACTGGCATAGGGTGAGTCAATGGGGGTGCTCGGTGTGCTCACAAAGAGAGGTGCCAAGGGGTTTCAGCCTTGTGGCTTGGTGTAGGCTCATGCGGGGGGGTTGATCAGCACAACGTCGGGCTGCATGGAGAACTTTGGATGCACAGTCGTCTTCTTCTTCTTTACGTTTGTATTTTTTTTCTCTATATATAAATTCAAATCTACAAATTAAATTTGGAATTATATATATATATATATATATATATAATATATATTTTTTTTTTTTAATTTTTTTAAAATCTAAAAATAATTAGTTTTAAAGCTAAAACAAATAAATGAAACCTAATTTTAATTTACTAAACAATAAATAAATTTAATTTAAATAAGAAAGGCAGCCTAGGAGGAAAACCCAATGCTCTCGACAATCATTATCAAGGGACAAAATTCTTCTAACACAAGAAAATTGTAGTATCTTCAAGACAATGTTAGAGAGATTAATTCGGAAGGAGAAAATTGGTTTCAAATGTTTCAACAGTCATGAGTTAATAAATATAATTCAAAGTGCACTTGAGAAGTGCAAACGAGCAAAAAATAGGAAGTCAAAATCACATTGTTTTCCTGTAAATGCTTGATTTGATGAGAAATGCAAAATGGCAAAAGAGCAAAGTTATATAAGCATATATTAAAAAGGAAAAAAGATGAGTTCATGCAAACAAGGAGAGAATATATTTAAGCAAGAATAAACCAAAGCTTTTGTGGCAGGAACTGCAACCAAGGAAGAAGCAAATTGAAAATAATATTACAGCCAAACAATGGTTTGAATATGCAAGGCAACTCTATGAGAAAGAATCTAAGGTAGAGTCCCCCCAGGATCAACACAAATTCAAAGCTCTTCACATTACAGGAGGTGGAGAATGGAATTAAGAAGCTGAAAATAGGGAGGCAAAGGACTTGGTTGAACTTCAAGCAGAGTATCTAAAATGGGGAATGAACGCTCTTGCCTGCACATCATGGAAATATTCAACATCATTCAGCAAGGATTCCCAAGAGAGTGGACA
This sequence comes from Pinus taeda, assembly GCA_000404065.3. Taxonomy (NCBI): domain Eukaryota; kingdom Viridiplantae; phylum Streptophyta; class Pinopsida; order Pinales; family Pinaceae; genus Pinus; species Pinus taeda. Next base: position 253,946 of record APFE031207447.1, on the reverse strand, counting down.
ACTAGCCTAGCAATACCCCTTTTTAAAAGTGGAGACATTAATAATCCATCCAACTATAGAACAATTATGATCAATCCTTTGTTTGCAAAGCTTTTTGGCAGCATGGTGGAAGACAGAATTAGCAAGTGGGCAGAAGTAAAAGAAAAGAGGGCAAGAGGACAAGTGGGTTTTAGGCCGAAACATTCTACAGTGGATCATGGCATCACGTTGAGACACATTGTTGAAAAGGTTTGGGAGGACAAAGAAGTATTTTGTTACTTTGTTGACTTCAAAAAAGCATTTGACATAGTCCCTAGGGATAAGTTGTGGCGTAGAATGGAAGAACTTGAAATTCTTGTGCATTATAGAGTCGTTGTCCATAGAATTTATGAAGAAGTGAAAGTCAAAATTAAAGCCTTGGCAAGTATTTCAGAAAGCTTTATTAGTGACATTGGAGTCAAGCAAGGTTGCCCTCTATCCCCTACTCTTTTTGGTCTATATATTGATAAATTGGAAGAATGGCTAAATCTGCAAGGTGGAGATGGTGTTCGGTTGAGGGAGTTTGTGATAAAGCTTCTTTTATATGCTGATGATATTGTATTGATTTCTAAATCGGCCCATGGATTGCAAATGCACTTATATGCCCTTGAGCATTTTTGTAGAGCAGTGGAGATGCAAGTCAATACTAGCAATACCAAAATAATGATTTTTTCTAATAAAAGGAAGCAGAGTCAGCATACTTTCTTCTTTGAAGACAACATTATTGAAGAAGTAAATGAGTACAAGTACCTTGGGATTGATTTCAACAACAAAATCAATTGGGAGGACTGCAGAAAGAAGAGAATTTTAGGAGGGTGGAAAGTAATATATGCTCTTCAAAACAAATGTAGAGAGGCAGAGTTATGGGATTGGAAAATGATTAAAGTGCTTTTTGGACTCTTAGTTTGTCCAGTGATGCTATATGGGTGTGAATTGTGGGCTAACAGCACTCCCGTCTCAAAATGGAAACAAATTGAGAAAATCCAAAAACTCTTGATCATGAGCAAGTTCAAAATAAAAAGTTCAGTGCCTTATGAGATAATGTTAAGTGAAATAGGAGCAACTTCCATTGAAGCTATTGCTATGGTGCAGCTCATAAGATATCTAGAAAGAATTGAACAAATGAGAGTAGGTAGATGACCTAATGTTATCTTCAGTGAAGGCATGAGTGAAAGAAAGAAAACATGGATGAAACAAAACTACACATGGATGCAAAAATGGAATATTTACCTCAATGTCTGTCCCACAAATAGCAAGGAGCTAAAGGATTTTGTTATGGAGAAGTTTCGTAAAAAGGTATGGAGAAAAGAGTTGGGTAGAACGAAGAAATATTACATTGAGGAATTCAACCCTACGTGTGATCTACAACAAAAAGAGAGCTAGCATTTCGTGGAGGGCAAAGGTTCTTATTGCTCAATTAAGGACCAACTCACATCAACTTCGGTGTGAAACAGGACAGTGGAAAAGGCCTAAAGAAGCTTGGGAAGAATGGGTGTGTACATTTTCCACGCCTGAGGCTGTGGAATCGGAAAAAAAAATCATTTTGTAATGTGATACATTCAAAGACATCAGAGAAAGTTATGAGAACATGTTAGCATCAGTTTCTTGGCATTGTCTTTTTAGTGAGGGGATTGTTGTAAAGTTGGGTCAGCTCATCATCAATTTGAATCGGAAAAGTATTGAATTGCAAAAACCGAAAAACAGGGAACTAATGGTCTCATAGACTATTTTTAGTCTCGTGGACCTTAAAATATCATTTCATTTACATGTATTTTGTTTTTTTTAATCTAAAAAAACTAGGTTTACTTAGAACAAATAAATGGAAACCTAATTTAAATTTACAAAAAAAAGGAAAAGATGTGAATTACTTACAAAATTAAAGTCTTAGTCTAATTTTAAAAAAAAAATATTAATCAAATAACGAAACCATTTGTTGAAAGAAAAATAAAAAATAAATCTATTATTTAACTCAAACCCAATCTGAAGTTTGATTTAGAAGTGATTTAATCAAAATCTAAGAAAAAATGATTTGAAGAATTTATGTGTACCTAATTTAGAAGTTGTCAAATGAAAGTCTTTACCGAGACTGTTGTGTTTTCTCTTGCACTCTGCTTCATCAGGATAACGTTGATACACATTCCTTCCACGCAAATCCATGGAAGAAAGTTTGTCAACTTGAAACACAATAGAAAAGCTACCTTAAAAGGGGATTAAATCAAGAATTAGCAATATGCTTAGATCAAGAATTAGCTTGCATTTTCCTTTTGGTTTTCTTGACGACCTTCTTTTGGATGATCTTTGGCAAGTTATAACCCTAGGTTAGGCAAATCTTGTTTTTATGGATGGGATGGAAAGTGTATGAGTATTTAACAGAAAATGTTAAGTATGGAAGGGATATGTCTATGCTACCCACCATGATTTCTCTGTATTACAAAGTGGTCTAGCTTAAGGCACACTTATCTAAAAGTAATTATGTCCTGGATGGTTAGAAATAGTAACAAGGTAACACCTTTACTAGGTTGAAAGTGATAAAATATCCATCTGATGCTAGCATCCAAAAACCAAGTTAAAACCTGAGCATCATTTCTAGGTGAGGAACATAAGTAGTGAAACCCTACCAACCAATAACTGAAGCAGCATGAGATATTAGCTAGCACATTTCAGATCAAGGGCATGGGAAGTGATGCACCATTGTGAATGATTAATGAGCACAGAAATGTAGGTAATGAATAGAGAATAACAAGTCCAGACTAATAAGAAAATCTTGTCTAAGTAGCAACAAATCACAAGTGTGTATCTATGGGAGTTGCCTAAAGGGAAACATTTGGCTCCAACTAGGGGACAAACGCTCTGGCACAAGTGTATGATAACTCTGGATTCTCCTGTTTTCACATATAAAGATTCCTTATTCATTGGGCCATGGAGTCACTAGACCTGTAACCTATGCAGCATCTAACGTGGGAGACATGAGAACCAATATGCGAATCTACCACCCTTGGCAACTATTGGAAATAAAACATGTTGAAAGATAATGATATAAAGTAAATTTTGAAAGGTAAAGGCAACAAAACTAGTAAATGTGAAATGTTTTCATCTCAGCAAAGCATAAATAAACCCAAAAGATTAAAATTCTTGCTCAAAGAGCTTATTCATGTCCTAAGGCTAACAAGGACTAAATGCCTTTAGGGAAGTATATTTTGAAGGTAGACAATTTCTCACCATCTAAATGGCTAAGGTAGAAAGAATTAGTTCTAGCTATACTTTCTATTATAAATGGTCCCCTCCAAAGGGAGTCAAACTTGCCATGCTTACCAAGCTTCTCTTATTATTTATCCCATATAAGTATAATGTCACCTAGTTTGAATTGCCTTGACTTAGCCTTTCTATCAAAAGTTTTCTTTATCTTGTTTTCTATGTTCTACTAAACAGTCAAAGGCTAATCGTATTTTCTTGTCTAATTGGACGAGTTGATGAATTCTTGCTTGTACAACTTCTTTATCATCTCTAAAGTGTTCTAGCAAGTTGTACATGGGTAATTTCAAATGAATAGGCAAGGTAACATTCATCCCATATACTAATTCAAAAGAACTATGGTTAGTTGACTTTTTTTTGGTTATCATATTTGCCCAAATAGTATACTTGATTTTGTTATCCAGACTTCTCTTGGTTTTACCCACTATCATTTTGACTATGGCCATGAGATTTTTGTTGCTTGACTCGACGCAACTATTACCTCATGGGTAATAATTTGAAGAGTGAGAAAATATAATGTCATATTTGAAACAAAATATGGATAGTTTTGTTGAACTAAAAGCCTTGGCATTATTTGTGGTAATTTTGGCTGGAACACCAAATCGATTTGTAATTTTGTCTCCCAAAAATTCCCCTACCAGAGTATTAGTTTCTCTTTTGGTAGGTATTGTTTCTACCCATCTTGTGAAATAATCCGTTGCAATGTTGATAATAGAGTATTAGTTGCTCTTTTGGTAGGTATTGTTTCTACCCCTCTTGTGAAATAATCCGTTGCAATGTTGATAATATCGTTCTAGGAAAAATATCGACGAGGGTCCTTAAATCATCTTTTTGGCAATATCGACGAAAATATCAACAAAATATTGGAAAATATCGGCAAACATTTTTTTCAAATTTTCAAACATATAAAGCAACAACGCTATTTAACTGAGATTTTCAAAATATCGAAATATCTAGTAGATATTTTCAAAATATTGTGATATTTTCAAAGCTAGAAATATCACGATATTTACTTGCCGAAATATCGTTTCCCTGAAAATCGCGCGATATTCGCAATATTTCGAGAAATATCGCCAATATTATCAACATTTATTAGTTGTAGTGAGGACCCACTTAAACCCATTGCTAAAATTGTTGTTCAATTCACCGATGAAGTCTAGGCCCTACTGTTGGAAAGACTTCTCAACTATGATAGGTTGAAGGGGTAAAGCGGCAAGGTGTTGCTTTCCTATGAAGAGTTGGCATTGTTGACATGACTTGACAAATTGATGCGCATCATGAAATATATTAGGCCAATAATACCTTAAGTATTTTATGTGTTGTAGTAGGTGCAACATGATGTCCACCGCCACATAGTCCCTTGTGGAACTCTGTCATGATTTCTCTATCTTCTTGTTCATTGACACATCTTAAAACTGGACCATCAAGATTTTGCCAACCAAGGCCATTTTGGACTAGACAATACTGTGTGGATTTCAATCTCAAAGTTCTTCTTTGGTCGTTGAGCAATTGGCTAGGACTTGCTAGATTTCTCAAGTAATAAATAATATCACTATACCAATTACTTTGCTCCAAAACATCCTACACAACATTAATCCCCAAGGCTTCTTCATTTCCTCTAGCCGATAACTTGTCAAGGCCTTGACCTTTCACTAACTCGGTATAATTTCCAAGTCCTACACTTGAATTTTGTATACCCATTTCCCATGGATCCCTAAGCATTCACTCTGGGTTAAGGTATCCTTTACTACTGAGTGAAGTACATAAGCATTGACTCTCGAATAACCAACATAAGTTCAAAAACGTTTAAGAGATTGAACTAAAGCATAAGGTTGTTTTTCCATGGTCTTATAGTTCATCTCATAGTCCCTAAGAGCCAGACTCATAAATGGTATTGGTTGTTCTAAATCTTCCTTGTTTTCTGTAGCAAGACACCCACTATTGTTTCTTCTGAAGCAAAAGAAAAGATTAGGAAGTCTTTGGAATAGTCAGGGCTAACCAAGACAAGTGCCATACTTGTAGCATTTTTAATTTCTCTAAATACATCTCTACTGTGATTGCCCCATATAAATTCATGGTCTTTCCTCAACAAATTGGAAATAGGTTTGGATATCTCAGCAAAGTTGGGAATAAATTTTTGGAAGAAGTTGATTTTCCCTAAGAACAACTAAATAACCTTCTTAGACTAGGCAAAGGAATAGTTTGGGTAGCTTCTACCCTAGCAGAGTTTATTTTTAATCCATTCCTACATATAATGTGACCCAATAAATTTCCTTCATCTACTAACACATTACAACAAATAAATACTCACAACAATTCTCTTTCATTAATTAATCTTAGGAAAATCAGGGCCCTAGGAATTTCAGCCCACTAAAAATTAGCCTCTGAAGAAAGTTGGCCTAGAGAATTTCAGCCCACCTCTCACTCGCGACTTAACCCTGCGCCTTCCCCTTGAACAACATCTATGCCTTAGGAAATTTGGCCCTCACAAATCAGCCTCTCCAACAATTTGACCTCCTCAGTTCAACAATTCGGCCCTGCAATCTCCAACAATTCGGCCTTTCGGAAATGCTCCTGAATCAACTTGAAATCTTCCTCTTTTTCCTCAGTCTAGATGAGCATCTTGCTCTGGAGAAATCGCTCTCCCTCTTTGAGAAAATCGTTTTCCCATGAATGCAGTAGTTGCCTCTCTCTCTTGTTGTGTCTTCACCTCTCCCTTAGGATTTCATTTATAATCTTCATCAAGCCCAAATCCCTAACCCTAATCTTCCTTCTAGAAGAACTAGGAGATCAACAATTGTTGTGTCTTCACCTCTCCCTTAGGATTTCATTTATAATCTTCATCAAGCCCAAATCAATAACCCTAATCTCCCTTCTAGAAGATCAATGGTTGAGATCATCTCTAAGTCACTTAAGTAATTTCATTATTTATCCTTAGAAATTGACTTAATAGTCCACAATAATTAATTGACATTAATTATTATACTTTTCCTAAGTTATACTTAGGAAAGAAGACATAAATCACTTACTCCATCAAGCACCTAAAGAGGCAATAAATCATATCCTACCTGCTAGGACACCAAGCCTATGCAGAAGACCACAAGCTTCGACAAAGCCTCTACTGGATAAGGGAAGTAAAGATGTTGGGATCACCCTTATCCAAGAAAAGGGTGGTTTGGGGTGGGCCAGGGGGGCAGATGGGGTGGGGTTCATCTCAAAGGGAGAAAGACAGAGTGTGGTTGGCTAGAGTGATGGGGATCACCGAAAGGTGGTGGATAAAGGGATGGAGTGGCTAGAAAGGACATAATCGATAATCCTTGCTCCTTCACTGTGAGTTTGGTAGGTGAAAAATTGAGACTCAAGAAAAGAAGGAATGATGTTCAAAATCATTAACTCATGACATCCACCCAATTGTAGTAGGTGTTCGCCATAACTTGTCAAAGGTCTCGATACATCATCTAATGTTTGCTAGAGCGCTAGTGATTCTAGGTCTGTCTTATGGATACAAAACATGTCCTCTAAGAAATCATGAAAAGGAATTTGAGATGCGCAAGTGTGTTGAAGGAAGTGTAACTAGGTTTGGTCTTCATAAATGTACTTTTGATATTTGTACTTATTCACGAAAAGAAATATTATTTTTATAATATATGTCAATGAGTTTCTTGCTCATTGAAATAGGTCTAGCACATGTCAAAGTGCTATAGGTGAGTCCAATAGTCAAAAAAAAAATGTTGAAAGCCTTAAGAGCATGTTACACCATGTATAAAAATATATTTAAGTCAAAGAGATAACTTCCAAGCAAAGTCAAATATGTTGTCAAATATTTTGCCAATTATTGGTCAAATTCCAAGCCTGCATTTGAGAGCCCATACATTCAGTTATGTGCGTTTGTTACCAAGTTAACAATACCTTCGCCTCCCATGTAAAGAGACTTTCTTCTGCCAATTCTTTTCCGTATGTCATGTGAAGAATATATATGCATTAGAGATATAATCTTGTGTTGAATTTTTAATCTACGCTGATGACTGATTTACAAAGTTAAGATTGTACGTTTGTTACCAAGTTAACAATACCGTGTTATTTCCTGCCATTCATCTGTCTCTTTTCGTCTCTTTATGAGCTGGTTATTGCATGTCTGGAGTTTGGACTGATTACACTAAGAGAAGTTTCTTTGTATGTCAAAATCCACCACAATGATAATTTGAAAACACAATACAATTATTAAATGGATAGTGGACTCAATTTTCTTGTTGCAATGTAAAACAAAACTAGTAGTTGTTCCACAGTGATATGCTGGTGCTTGTTGCCGATGATTATAAATTAAAAATTTGTCGTATTAGGAACTCTCTATGCATGCATGTGGTGAGTGTTCGACCCTCAATGATTATTAGAGCAAATAAATACTACTAATAAATATTATACACAGGTGCGGTTATTCACTGTTATGGAAGATACTGTAGTTGATGCAATATCTGAAAGATTGCGTCAAAGGTTTTATATTAAGGACAGCATCATTTTGCGGATGAAATACCCTGTCGATCGAATGTTGTTCATTATACGTGGAAAGCTGGAGAGCATTGGTGATGATGGGTCTACGGTTATTATTAATGAGGGGGAGTTCTGTGGAGATGAGCTGTTGACATGGTGCATTGAAAATGCTGCAGTGCAGTCAAGTAAGTAAAGTTTTGCACAGAGTCTATTTGCAGTCTTTTACATTGTTTTGAAATCAATGTCTTGGTGTTATTGACTCCCATATGCAAATACATATTAAATATGATTCCCATATGCGAATTTCGAAATACATATAAATCATGGACTGTGTATTGGCAAGCTTAAACCAAGGGAATTTAGTTTTTAACTACTGTGAAAGTATCCAACCTGGAAATTGTTTTCCAATTTCAGGGAAAACTATAGAAAAGAAGGATAATATTGATCTTATTTTTGAGATGTGAGTCAACTCAATAATGCGAGCTTTATGGAAGTTTGCCAAATTTAGTATTAAAGAAGATAGTGCTTTGTAAAAATTACCACTTGAGTATTTCCCTGGTCCTGAAATGAGCTAAATCCCGTCAGTTTAAACATCTCAGCTGTGGATCTAACTAATTTGTTATCTACAAAGTTCACTAAAATTGATACAGCTGGGTATTTATTCTCTTTATTGCGTAATTTATGTTTAAGCAGATGATCTAACATATTGATTGATCCTGTGTCAGGCTCAAGGAAAAATGTCGTTAGAAGAATGGGTCAAAGGGCGCTTTCCAGTAGAACGGTTAAATGCATAACCAATGTTGAAGCTTTCTCTCTCGAAGCTGCAGATCTTGTATATGTCACCAATAATTTTAGTCGTTATATGAGGAATCCACGAGTTCAAGGAGCAATCAGGTACTTGAAGCATGCCTTTTCGAAAAATGGAGATGGCAGATATGACAAACGCTTTTTATGTCTTGACAACTTACAGAAGAACTGCTCCTGAATTCAAATTTGGGAATTTTCAGTATTAATATTCAGTTTTGTCTTATCCAGAACTTCAACTATGTAACTGGTAATTGACATATTTTACATGGTGATTTGGGAAAGAGTTGCTTAATCCATTCCTTTTTCTTTTTAAGGTATGAATCACTATACTGGAGATCATGGGCAGCTGGGCGAATACAGGCCACTTGGAGATATAGGAAAAGAAAGCACAACAATTCTCTTGCGTGGACAGTGAGATAAGGGGATAACAGAATGTCAAATGCAAATTTATCGAGCTTTAATTGGGCTATTCCTCATGTTCAAATCGCAAAATGAAAACATAAATTTCCCGGTATCGGATTGATCTTGCATCATTTCAGCTGTCAGACATGCATCCATTAATGCAAGACGATTTGGTTCAAAGCTTGTTTCTTCCTTGCATATGTCCTTGCATACGAATTTTTTATGCTTTTTATTCTTTTAGTTTCAGGAGGAAATAGTCTCAGAAAATGCAATAATCAACACTGTTAATTAACAAGAGATTGCAACAAAGTTTGTTCGCATCCTTCAACTGAATATAGGAGGGGGAATGGGGTTGGGATTGGGAATTCGATTATTTATGAGCTTATCAGTTCATATTTATCTTCCAAGAAGATTTAGATTTAAATTTTGTATTAACGATGTTTATCTTGTATTTATTCTGTACACTGTAATTACCCTTGAATAATATATAAAACCCCTTCCTCATTGTTATGTTTTATTATGTGTTGCTAATTAGGCAGCTAATGGAAGGGGCAAAGGACCTCATTTCATCTTCTTTAGTAACGTGACAGAGAAACTTGGTTATGCAGAAATATAATATGCATTCTTAGCATTGTCTGATAAATATTTATTTCAAGAGGGCATTTCTTTTGTGTGTGTTCAAGAGACTTTTTTTCAGAAGAAAAAACGCTGGTTTCTATTAATAAGAAAATCCCAGTACATATAGACAAAAATTTCCAGATATTCTTCCAAGTTCATAAAAAGCCTGATGTCCCCCCTGGAGGAGATATGCCAACAAAACAAGGATCCAACAGCCTATCCTCGAGCATTTTCAATAACCAGAAACAAAAAATAGGTTTGTAACATATTCAAAATTGTGGAACCAGAAAGTAACATAAACCGTTATTCCAATAAGCTGAGCAGGAAAAGAAAAGATGCCACCAAAAAATACTAGGAGCTTATAGTGAAATTTCACCCTCATTGACCTGCCTGTCTCCATCACAAAGTCTGTAATATAGTGAACCTAGATCTGCCAATAATCCCTTCTTTGATAGCCCGTCAGCTATAGAATTTAATTCCCTGTATATGTTTTTGAAGGAGATATCCTTGAAAAGCATTTTCAAATCCTCTATCCTCTCCAACCAATTTATCAAATTTGAAATCGAAAGAGAAGCCCTCCCATTGATTACCTCAATATTGGTTATGGAGTCGCCAAATATAGCTAAATTCTCCAACCGATGCCACTTTACGAAGGACAACAGCTCCCAAAGTGCTATAAGCTAAGCTCTGATGTTCCTGACTTGCCCCCATGCCAAAAAAGAAAAAAATGCTTCTGAGAATTGATTCTCAACCAAGCTCCACAACCACAACTGCCAGCCTGGGCTGCACCATCAAAGAAGCCCACCAGGAAAAGGACCTGCAAGTGAAGATTTATCAATCTGGGCATGTTTTCAGAATTATTGGAGCCCTTCCCAGTCGTCAACCACCCTTGTATGCAAGTACAAATCCTGTAGAGATTGAAAGGCATGTTTTCAAAGATTACAAAATTCCTTTCACGCCATATTTTCCAAGATACATATAGATAAGATAACATAACATAAATATATTTGTCCAACTAATGACCACAAAGTAGGTCAAAGGGACTGTTGAGTACAATGATGTCCATACAATGTAGGAGAACCAAATGGTCTCCTATAAAAAATACAATGCATGAATAGAAAATGTACAATGCAGGAACATAAAAGATTCAATGTATGGAATGCCCTGACGGAAAATATTATTCAGGGGCTAATGGGTTTGAGGATCGGGCCCATCTCCTCCTAACATCCAAGGCTGACTGAAGAGCACTAGAAAAAAAACTCCACAAAGTTTGTTGGCCCGATGAAGGGCCAGTGGGCGGTGTGGACTGTCCACTAAATCATTGTTTTGGGGAGTTCGCAAACTGCTGAGGTCTGGAGGACCTAGTCTGTCTCCCAAGGACGGATCTGAGACGGTTTTGCTGCTGAGATCTCATGTGGCAGGGTGAGGTCCCACGGGTCTTCTCTGGTCTAGAGTCTGAGTATGAAATCGTTCTCTTTGTGCCCATATCTGAAGGTAGTACCCTAAAAAATGTCGTGATCCTCTGTGTGGGGTTTGGTCTAATGGGAGGCTAAAGAATATGCGCTCAGAACCTGAGAGCCTCTTGCATATATATGGCCAAACATCTCTGATCGGGATATCTGAAAAAGTCTGTGAGGGTCTGAGACTCTCTGAACAAGCAATGGAACCTTCCTCTGATCTCGTAGTAGATAGGGCATCCAAAAATGAAATGCACCTTGGTCTCTACTTCCTATAAATGACATACCTGGCATATTCTGTTTGGTCTATCAATCTAGTGGTCTGTCTCTACCTGAAGTCTATGAGAACCTACTCTGAACTGGCCTAGAGAAATGCGAAGAGCATACATCCAGTGGTAAAACGTATACTGGGGTTGAATAATGAGCCCGTCTCTCAACTCCAAGAAGTGTTCAACGTAGAAGGCCATCTTTGGGTGTAACCCTCTTGGAGGATTGACCCAAGTGACCTGGACGAACTGCTTGTAGATGTCCTCCCTGATGATCTTGTTCAACTCTTGTCTAGTAGGTAGAAGGTGACCAGGAGCATCCAAGTAATATAGGAAAGGAGGGAGACAATCCAATTGAATGCCCACTGACTCTAAGAGATCTGAAAATCTTGTAAACCAACATCTACCCCAGCTCGAGGCAGTGGAACAAACAATAGTCTCAGAAGAGCAATATGCCAAGTAAGGGTAATGATCCCTACCCTTTATCGAGTCTGCAAATCCTCGAAAACAATGCAAGAATGAGACCGAACTGAAGACTGTCTCAAGCCGAAAGGGTTGAGCTCCAAACTCTGCAAGGATAATGTGCTAAGGTTCGGTCTGTTTGCGTATAATGATGCGGCGAAGAAGAAGAATCTGGACTCTTTCAACTGAAGCCCAATCCGACTCAAGTAAAGATGGTCCCCAAATCTCTGAGCCATATAGAACAGTGGGACAGATCAAGGTGTCCATGATGCTCGTCTTGGACGAGATGTTCTGGAAGTGATGTCAAAAGCACTGTCTCTCGAGAAGGGCTAAGGATCCATATCCTTTGTTGATTCGAGGCTGAAGTGTTGGTCGCAAATTGAAGCGGGGACCTGAGAATTGGACCCCCAAGTACGTATACATGCTAGTGATCTCAACCTCCTCCCCTCTGAATAGGAAGTGAAGGTCTGAAATTTTCTTCACCCCATTGAAGATCATAATCTTGGTTTTGCCCAAGTTGACCGTCAACTGTCAAAAATCGCAAAACAGAGCTAAGACATCCAACTGCCTCTGTAATCCTTCTGGAGATGAGGAGAGGAGGACCATGTTGTCAGCAATCCTACCTCTGTAATTGTTCTGGTGAGGAAGGAAGCCATCAGTGTCCTGGATATGTTCATGTAGAAAAGCCTCCAACTCATCAATATAGATCCCAAACTGGGTAGGGGACAATGGACAACCCTAATTAACTCCAATAGTGCTTCAGAGGAAATCAAACATCCCATGAGTCATGCAAAGACAACCAAGGACAGACTCATATAGGTGTGTAATAGCTGTCAATAGGGTCACCGAGATGCCAATATCTCGGAGTCTCTGGAGTAAAGCTTCCCTCGGAATAGAGTCAAAAGCTTTCCGAAAATCTACAAAACAACAATAGACTTTCGAAGAGCAATGTCGTGCCTCCTCAATCACGGCGTGGAGGGTGAAGGTGTCGTCAATGGTCTGATGAGCTGGTCAAAAACTTCCCTGTCCCCTAGCTCTGAGTTGTCTCTGCTCAAAGTCACTCGAGAGCTTCCTATGTGGAACAGTAGCATACAACTTCAAGAAAGTGTGGCCCACCATGATCGTTCAGTGGTTATTGGGATTTGAGCTGGACCCTGATTTGTGGATCAGATGGATGATGTGGTGTGACCATGCCGGTGGAAAACCTCCACAGACTACATGGTTGAAGAGATCAGCCAAATAACTAACCAATGCACGGAAACCGTGTTTAAAAAACTCTGCTTGGTAACCTTGTATTTTCCTTGCCTATTAAACCACCATTTGTAGCAGGACTCAAGAAAGTCGAAGGTACTAAACTGAGAACACTGAAACCTGTACAAAATCTAAGACGCGCGACCACACCTCCTTGGTCAAGGGGCACTGTAAAAGGTGTAATACGCTTTCCTGTGCTTGTCTACAGAGAGGACACCAGCAAGGACCTTGAAATACCCTTTTGTTTAAGTTTTCCCACGTGGGAATTATATTTTTTCAAGCAAGCCAGCAGAAAATGGTTATCTCCAGAGGCACATCCCAGTTCCATGCTTTCTTGAATCAACACAGGTCAACCAAATGATTTATCCTGCCTGAGATGTACTCGTGTATCTCTGAGAGCATCAGCGAGCCTTTATGTAAAGTTCCATTCCAGACTAAAATATCACCCCTCGTTTTTCTGATTAAACCTGCAAATTGAAGCTCCTTAATATAACAGTGCCACGTCTCCGCGCATATACCCGACAAGCCAATTTCTTCAGCATTCTTCTATGTTGGATATGGAAAAGCATCATGCCATCGACTAATCTCTTAATCCGAGAGGAAATACCTTCTGCATTCAGAACATATATTATTTTGATGGACAGGTTTGGTGTTGGGCCAACTCCAAGAATAGAATCAATGTCGACCAAGATTTTATCACCTTTGCCAAAGGACCATTTTAACTTGTCAAATAAACATCTACTAACCTTATATAGCTCTGTCAAATATAGGAACCCCTTCTCACCCCAATCCCACTTTTCATGTACCATTCCACTATGACCTTGCGTTGAAGATATTTATCTATAATAATCTCCTGCCATATTCCGATGCCATAGAAGGCCCTCCATAATCTTTTTGTCAACAATGCCCCTCCAAAAATCCTCATCTCCAGGATACCCCATCCGCCTGTCTTTTCCTTTTGTGATGGCCTCAAACCGAACCAGGTAAAATTTCCTCATCTCCCTGGTCGTGCCCACAGAAAATGTGCCATAATAGATTTGATCTTCTTTATAATGTTTGCCGGGAGCCAGAACAAGTGCATCTAATATACTGATAGCTGCTGCAAAACTAATTAAATAAGAGTATACCTACCATCCCAGGACAACAATTCGAGAAATTGCACAAGATAAAACAATCACAAGGAAATCACATATCCTACATTATGTACTACTAACTTCCATTTATAAAATTAAGCCATCAATTTAGAAAACTTGAATGTATGAAGCTTAAAATGAAAATGTCAAGCCTATTTAAGATACAGGACAGCGAGGTGGTCCCTCCGAATCGAGTCATGTATGAGAAGAGTATTCTGTTTTGTAGATTCGATTTCAGAAATCTTACGTTTTATCTTATAGATTTCGCATTTTGAAAACTTGAATGTTGATTTGACTTTTAAAAAATCATATGGTTGATATTTTTGACAATTTTATGGGAATTATGGAGTTGCACATAAAAGTTTTGGTTAAAAACGGGAAGAAAAATAATAAACACCGTGAAATAGAAAAACAATTTTGATAAACACCGGGATATATAAAACCAATTACGCAAAACATTTTTAATGCAACTGTGCTTTGAAAGGATAAAATATCTTTAACTAGAAGTTTTAAACTTGCATAAATTAATATAGATTTAAAATATGGATCTAACATGATTTGAGAGGGATCTAATTTCTTCACTTACAAATTTTTTTGAGTAGACATTATCAAAATATTTTGTATAGTTATTTAATTTTTATGTAATTTTAGATTTTTTATTTTGGCCGATATGAGCAAAATTTTAATTTTGGCCACCGGATGCACAAAGTTACACATCATACTGGGGCTGTAGAATGAGTCTCTCAGCTCAACAAACTAAGTTAGAATTAGAAAAAAAAATAATGTACTTTAATTTGAATGTATGGTGCAATACATTGCCACTTCATTATTACAAATGGAACAATCTTATGTATATGTATATAAGTTAATTTTTCATAATTTTCCAAAAAAAAATTTACTTTTTTTTTCAAAAAATAATATATGATAAAATTATTTTACATGATAAAATTATTTTATTTTAAAAGCCTTCAAGATAGAGATTATATAAAATTATTAGAAATTTGAATATTTTTACAAAAATAGTCACACTATGCATAGTAGGGACTAGTAAAATTCACCAATGTTTCTAAACTTAACATACATTTTCATTCTTAAAATTTTCCCTTGTCACAAACGTACAATGTTTACTTGTCACCTCAAGCTTTTCATAGCTTATAGAATGCGTTTTCATTCTTAAATTATCCCCTTGTTACAAACATACAATGTTTATTTGTCACCTCAACCTTTCCATAGGTTATAGAATGCATCTAGTGTCTCTCTATACAATGGAGTCATGAAATATTCATATTCTTTTTATAATTTAATTGATTAATTCTTCTATAAGTTGGAAAAAGTACATAGGAATTCATTAAAGGATAAAAAGTGTCAAGACATAAATGGTGTTGTTTATCGAGGATGCAATTTTACCGACAAAGTCGTCAAAATCCAACCATTTTTTTCAAAAAATGTGATTATATGAGTGTTTGAATCATTTTTTTTTATGGTGGAAATGGATTTAGCATCATCAAAAACCCATGGGGTACTAAAAATGTTGAAGCTTGACAGTGGTAATCCGGATTTCCCAAAAGTTCTATCAGAATCTCAACTATTTTCCAGGAAAAAATGTGACCTCATTAGACTACAAAGACATAAATATTCAAAAGAGAAGAAAGTAGTGGAATTCGGGTTCTATCTATAATTTCTAAAGCCGCATAAGTCTCCCTTCGCTGGAGTAGGCAACAAAACAAGAATTCAACCTTTGCAACAAAGCTCTATGTATAATTTCAACAAAGCAACCTATCTACTGCGGAATGTAACCAAATGAAAATGAAGCAAAAGGGATACAACTTTTGTAACTTACTAGCTTTTACCAGCTACTAATTGATGTTATTTACACTAATGTCCCTAACCACCAATGTGTATACTCTTAACATAACATATTATGTCTAAAGCATCATGGACACATCAATAAAGTATATCTTCTTCAAATCCAAATTACTTCCATCATTATTTCCTTGGGTAGAACATGGGGCCAATAATTTCCCAAACCCATTAATAGTGTCATCCATGAGATAAAGGATACATGCTCATCTTTGAAAATTGATTACAATTAGAATTCCCTTAACCATTTGCGACAATTATATTATCTTGATCAAATTGCTATGAATGTCCTTTTGGCCACCCATCATGTCACTTCACATAGGAAGCTAACCTTTGCAATTAACAAGTTCGCTAGGCTCTATTGCTCAATGCAGGGTTCACTTGGAATTTCACTTGTGTTCTCCATCATTTTGATGTGCATTCTCTAAACCCACCCACCACCTACCACAATGAATTTGTCCAAAAAATATACATCCCCAACTCGATGGGTCCTCTATTCAGTATCCTCTACCATGTGTCTTCTTTAGGCCTGCTCCCCAAGAAGGAGAAAGAAAAATAAGCATTAGTAAATAGGCAAAGAGTTCAATATAGTATTCACTTCTCCAAGAGAAAGATTATTGAGTACATTTGGTATTTACCTACTTGACAGGCTATCTCAAGTGTTACTTATCTACCCTTGGACAAGTTACTGTTTTCTACTTTTATTCTTACAACACAAGTCTTACATTTCATCTTGTAAACTTGTTATCATACAAACTCACACTTCTTGAGATAAAGTCTAAAATTTTATAGGTACTTTGAGTGCAACTAAGAGGGGGGAAACTATCACCTCGTCAACCTTTTTCTTCAAGGCAATGAGTCTCAATGTGATATGAAGAGCAAAGCAAGCAAAATGGTTTTGAAAATGTTTTAGAATATGGAATTTGATAAAAGGATCAAAGACTATTGTCTTTCTATTAGGCGCATAGGGTTAACTAAGGACTTCCTTGGGAGAGGAAAAATGGATCTTGGGAAATATCTAGGGTTGTCCAATACTAACTTTAGAAGATCAACCCAATGCCATACAAAAGCAAAGAAATTCAAGGAAAAACTCTCCACTAGAATCCTCCCTCGGGTTTTCAAGAAGAAACAAAGAGAATGCGCCCTTTCCACTAGACAAGTACAACTACATTAATAATCATGCATAAAAAAACCCATCAAGATTAACGATACTACTCACTCAAGAAATCAATATCATTCATAAACCCTAGCTATGAAAATCCATGAAGGTGGAAAAATCATCCATAACACAATCTCCTTAATGGGGCACATTCAATCATCCATCCATAACCAATAAAAGATAAAACATCTCCAATAATATTTTAGATATTTTAGAATTTGCTAAGAGATTTCTCCCCAAATCCAGCCATGATTTACAAATGAAGAAGTGCATCTCTATTTATAGGGATATGCTCAACTTTGTTTACAATAAAATATTAATATTTCAATTAAAATCCACTAATCTACCCTATGTAGGGGTAAAACACTCTTTTCTTTAATTAATTAACCTAAAATAAATTCAAAGAAAAAAAGAAGGGTTGTTTGAGCTACATATACAATAGATCACCCCGCAAAGAAAGGTGTCTCCACAAGTGATCACAAGTAAGGGCTCTAGGATGATGTCCAACCTCCAAAGTCCTCACAAGGGCTTGTCTCTTCCATCAATTATTCTAGTGGCACTTCCAAATCTTCCTCCATGTGTGGATATGCGAGCCTCCAAAGAACAACATGTATCCTTCCAAAAGGTGGAAAATTCCAAGAAACAATTCAAGAGGTACTTCTTGAATCCATTTTGACATCAAGGCTCACAAAATTTAGTTCAATTCAATTTGTAAGTTTGCTAAAGCATCTAAGAGAATCAACATCCACACATACACATACATCAAACCTCCTTTATATCAATGGTTTGATTTTCTCTCCAAAGTAGAAAATCAATTGCTCCAACAATCTTCAAATCATACCAAAATGAGTTTGCACATGAATTCATTTTCTTCAAGTTCCATGCACTTTTCTTCTAACACTACTAAAGCAATGTAGTATCATCCTCATTAAACAATTTCATTTCATCCTCTTTCTACTCTAGATATTTGTCTAGTTCTTGCATTTCCCTGCCCATTTCATATTGTAACAAAGGATGCTCAAGTTCTTTTGTCACCTCACCTTCTTCATCATCCCTAAATTCATCACTTCTAACATCAATAACCTATAATTGGCGATGTTTGTAATAACTTTGTGAGATGCAACATATTATTTTCAATATCAAGATGATCAACAAAATCACTAGATCTAGTAGCCTTGGTAGTTTGAGAATTCATTTTAGCTTGTAATCGTTGCACTAGTCTCTAACTTGTACATTTTTTGATGAGATTAGCTTGGGCAAGTACTTCTAAACAAACCTAAGTGTCTAGGCATGTGAAATTCCCCTAATTGACACTTAACCTTCACAATTACTTTAATAATTAAATTCATTGACTTTTATAAGATAATGTGATTTAATGTAACGAAATTCAAAGGTTATTTGCATTAGTAAAATGAATGAACCTCAATTGTTGATCTCAATTGATGTTGAGATCTAATATCAACCATCAATCATGTTGGCATTATGATACAGGTATGATATAGGTGTTGTCCTTGATGGCAACTCACTCAGATGACATATCATAGTACATCTAGTAAATAGCAAAGAATTAATGATCAGAGAGGTATAAGCAAGTTCACTGTGACAAAGAAGCATATACATGCGGGTTCACCATATACCAAGTAACATATGAGTACACACGCACTTTCACAGAAGGAAAGGCGCGTAATGTTGGAAATCTAAGTTTTGGTCCGTGGTATTTGGTCCATGGTATTTGGTTCAAAGTGTTGACCCTAGGTATGGGTTCTACATGGTTTTGGACCATGGTATTGAGAGAGGCCTAAACCTATATAAGGAGAAGAAGATCATTAGGCCAAAGTGCAAGTGATGAATATCTGATGAAGTGTGAGATCTAGTATGATGGTTATGGGTTTGTGATGCTTTGCTCAATCTGAACCAAGGAGGCACCTATGCGGTTGATGAAGGTTGATGGACCGGGATCATGAAGACTAAAATGCATTATCAATATATGGTATGATCATGAATAGATCTGAATACTGACGCATGTCTTATCCTTTATATCTTATGTTCTGGGTATATCTGAAGTTGAAAATTGCAGCAAAGGTATAAGTAATTATTTTCAGATCTATACACGGGCTACCTCTGGTGAAATAACGTATACATGTTGGTTCGACACAGTCAAGTAGCGTATACATTATGAGATTTGATATTCGAGGTTGTTGTTGGTTCTAGTGGTTGTTGCAGAGTTCTGGGCTCTGCTCTGTGTTTTGGTGACTATGTTGATGACAAGGTTTCAGTGATTCATTTGTCGGGTGATTTAGAGTTGATGGTTGTATTGCAGTGGTGATTGTTTTGTATTAATGGATCTAGTATGGAAATTTATGAAACATGGTCCCTAAAGAAAAGAGAAGGTTGTAGCCTTCTGTAGGTTAGCACCTACGTACTAGCACATCGGCTAGTACAAGAGCTAGGGGGTTGTAGCTCCCTTCCAGTAGTAGCTGGAGAACGAGAGAAGGTTGTAGCCTTCTGCAGGTGGGTGCTTGCGTACTGGTATGAGTCTGCACCAGTACAAAATTGTAAAAAGAAGTTTCTTATTAAAAGGAAGATAGAGACGATTGCAACAGGTGGTTTTCACCCACCTTGGGTTTCCACCTTATATCATGGTGTTCATGTGTGCTTCTTACGTGTGATGATCTGTTCTGTTTTATTGCACCTGCTTACTATTTATATGGTTAATAATGTTCCGATGCACTCATTAAAGATCAACTAACTGAATCATAAGTTTACTGGATATACGCTAGTTGCATTAAACATAGTTGCGTATACACGCGAGTTGCCTTAACTGAAGTAGCATATATGAATCTGATAATGGAAATGAAAAAATTATTGATTTGCTAACACCGATTCACCCCCCCTCTCAGTATTATTTCTAACAATTGGAATCAGAGCAGGTCCTTCAAAAGAAGCTTGATTGCTTGAAGGAAGATCTATTATCATGAGTAATCAAGAAAGAGAGGGATCCATCAGACCACCAATCTTCGATGGGAGCAATTTTGTCTACTGGAAAATAAGAACCACAACATATCTACAATCGCTTAGAACGGATGTTTAGGGAATCGTAGAAGGAGGATATACATATCCATCAACAATTCCTACAAATACGACAGATAAAAAGCAATATGAACTCAATGTCAAAGTTGTTACTATCTTATTGAGAAGTTTGTCAAAATCAGAGTTTGTCAAGGTCATGCAGCTCAAATCAATGAAAGAAATATGGGACAAAATCATTCTAAGCTATGAAGGAGATGATCAGGTAAAACGTGCTAAGCTTCAAACTCTGAGAATACGGTATGCAACTCTTAAGATGTATAGTAATGAAAGCATAGCTAATTACTTCCTACGTATAGATGAGATTGTCAATTGTATGAAAATTTTGGGTGAAGAAATTAAGGAAGTTGTCTTAGTTGAGAAAATTTTGAGATCCTTGTCTGCTAAATTTGAATCCAAAGTGTCTACCATAGAAGAAAAGGAGGATCTACAGAAAATCACTATGACACAGCCTCACAGAATCCTAACTACTTTTGAAATGAGAAAAGGAGGACCATCGGATATGAGAGAAGTTGCATTTAAAGTATCAGCAAAGGGAAAATAAAAACTTAGTGAATCAGGATACATTTCAGAAGAAGAATATGATGTAAATTTGTCAAGAATCTTCAACGAGGATCTGGAAGGTTAGAAGGTAAGCTACCTTTCATATGTTTTTCTTGTGGTAGAGTTGGTCACTATGCTGCTAGATGCCCTCATAACAAAGGAAAGATGTCTGAAGAAGGTAATAGAAGTTATTATACTCATGATAAAAGTAATGACTCATCCAATAGTGATGAAGACATTAAACTTCTCATGGCATATGAAAATAAGGACGTAGAAACAAAGGAAGTTACCAGATTAAAAGATCAGCTGGAGACAGTAGCTAGAGTAAGGGAGCAGCTGCAGGATGTAGTAAAAGATCAGAGCATAACAATTCAGACTTGAATCTAAGATCCTCTCTCTAAAACAAGACCTTGAAGAATCAAAGAAGTAGAATAAAGAAGCTCTTGAAGAACAAGAACATGAAGTGCTCGAATTAAGGCAACAAGTGGAAGAAGGAAGAAAAGTTGAAGAAAACATAAAGAAGCAATATCTGGAAAAGGAAGAACAACATCAGGTTGAGGTAAATATCTTAAAAGGTAAATTAGAAGAAAAGGATAAACTGTTACGATTTCAAGACAGTACTAAGATTTTGGATGATATTCTTCGTAGTCAAAGATCCCCTACTATCAAAACTAGTATTGGCTTTTATGAAATTGTCAAAGGTGAATCTAGCTCACAGGGTGAGGAAAGGAATTCTAATGCAAAATCTGAAATGATCAACAAAGAGATAAGTGGTCAACCCCAACAACAACCAAGGAAAGAAATTATTCAAAGAAGATATTTTGCTCCTAACTATGGAAGTGATAGACGGTTATTTCCTCCGATGAGTAATGTTGAATGTTATGAATGTCGTAATCTTGGACATGTTGTAGAAGAAGAATGGTTCAAAACCATCACACAGAAAGATCATCACATTCCAGGTACTTTAAGGGATATTTTTTTGCTTGCAATATGTTTGGTCACAAAGCTATTGATTGCAATAAGAGGAATATGAAACATGTAAGATGTTATGCATGTAACAAGTTTGGACATAAAGTAAAGGAATGCAAAAGAAAAATTCGGACACTAAAGCAATTCCAGGTACTGAGGAAGACAAAATTAGAGTCAGAAAGATGTGGCATAACTCAGTTAGCAGACATAATAGACACAGGGGAAACTAAACGTGTAGACATTCAATATTCCAATTTGCATATGCAGATATTATAAAGAGAAATCGTGTATATATGCGAGTTAGAGGTTGCAGAGTTGCGTATATGGAGCTCTGAGGAAAAAGCATCAGAACAGATTCAGGAAAAGAAGTCAGATATGGTTCGGTCATGGTATATGGCACAAGTTCAGGGGGGAGCATATGCTTCAAATAATGCATTGTTGGAATTATGGTTAGAAGTCTTTGGTGATGATGCTAATGATACATCTTGCTACTTATTGTTGGTTGAAAGAATGGGATTGCTAGTTACAGGTCTGGATGCAGATGCTTATGGTGCAGATCAGTTGCTGATGACTATCATGGTCTTGATTATATTGCTGGTCTTTGTTATAAAAATCATGTATATCATTTTGATGTAAAGATTTGTACCCCCACTTTACATGGGATGAATGATGTAATGTTTCTTGTTTTTGAGTCATGTATAAACATTTGGTATATCCCCACTTGGTTGGGTGGATGAGTCAAAAATGGTGTATCCCCACTAGGTTGGTAGATTGATGTATGTATGAGTCTTTGGTGATAGGAAGGTCATTGGAGATGTATGTATAGAGTCATGTTATTCTTTTGTAGACCTTGCATGTGCTTAGGGGGAGCATGGACGGATTGGTGCATCTTGGCATGTACAAAGGGGGAGTTCAATCAGAGATTTTAGAATGTACTCAAGGGGGCTATGGACAGAAGAATGTATATCGAGGGAGAGAATATCTTGGTCCACCCTTTTCCCTTGATGTCAAAGGGGGAGAATGTCTTGGTGTGGTTGTTGCAATCAAGTCCAAAGGGGGAGATTATTGGCATTATGATTCAGGTATGATACAGGTGTTGTCCTTGATGGCAACTCACTCAAATGGCAGATCATAGTACAATTAGTAAATATCAAAGAATTAATGATCAGAGAGGTATACACAAGTTCACTATGACAAAGAAGCGTATACACGCGGGTTCACCATACACCAAGTAACATATATATACACGCACTTTCATAGAAGGAAAGGCGTGTACATGTTGGAAATCTAAGTTTTGGTCTGTGGTATTTGGTCCATGGTATTTTGGTATTGGTCCATGGTATTTGGTCTGAAGTGTTGACCCCAGGTATTGGGTCTAAGGTATTGGTTCTACGTGGTTTTGGACCATGGTATTGAGAGAGGCCTAAACCTATATAAGAAGAAGAAGATCATTAGGCCAAAGTGCAAGTGTGCAAGTTCTGATGAAGTGTGAGATCTAGTATGTTGGTTATGGGTTTGTGATGCTTTGCTCGATCTGAACCAAGGAGGCACCTATGTGGTTGATGAAGGTTGATGGACCGGGATCATGAAGACTAAAATTCACTATCATTATATGGTATGATCATGAATAGATCTGAATACTGACGCATGTCTTATCCTTTATATCTTATGTTCTAGGTATATCTGAAGTTGAAAATTGTAGCGAAGGTATAAGTAATTATTTTCATATATGTACGTGGGTTACCTCTAGTGAAAGAGAATATACATGCTGGTTCGACAAATTCAAGTAGCGTATACATTATGAGATTTGATATTTGAGGTTGTTGTTGGTTCTAGTGGTTGTTGCAGAGTTCTGGGCTCTGCTCTGTGTTCTGGTGACTGTGTTGATGACAGGGTTTCAGTGATTCACTTGTTGGGTGATTCAGAGTTGATGGTTGTATTGCAGTGGTGATTGTTTTTTATTGATGGATCCAATATGAAAATTTATGAAACGTGGTCCCTAAAGAAAAGAGAAGGTTGTAGCCTTCTGTAGGTCAGCACCTACGTACTAGTACATCAGCTGGTACAAGTGCTAGGGGGTTGTAGCTCCCTTCTAGTAGTAGCTGGAGAACGAGAGAAGGTTGTAGCCTTCTGCAGGTGGGTGCCTGCGTACTGGTATGAGTCTGCACCAGTACAAAATTGTAAAAATAAGTTTCTTATTAAAAGGAAGATAGAGACGATTGCAGTAGGTGGTTTTCACCCACGTTGGGTTTCCACCTTATATCAGGGTGTTCATGTGTGCCTCTTATGTGTGATGATGTGTTCTATTTTACTGCACCTGTTTACTTTTTATATGGTTAATAATGTTCTGATGCACTCATTAAAGATCAACTAACTGAATCATAATTTTACTAGATATATGATAGTTGCATTAAATATAGTTGCATATACACCCAGGTTGCCTTAACTGAAGTAGCGTATATGAATCTGATAATGGAAATGAAAAAATTATTGATTTGCTAACATTGATTCACCCCCCCTCTCAGTATTATTTCCAACAATTGGAATCAGAGCAAGCCCTTTAGAAGAAGCTTGATCGCTTGAAGGAATATCTATTATCATGAGTAATCAAGAAAGAGAGGGATCGATCAGACCACCAATATTTGATGGGAGAAATTTTGTCTACTAGAAGATAAGAACCACAACATATCTACAATCGCTTGGAACCGATGTTTCGGTAATCGTGGAAGGAGGATATACATATCCATCAACAATTCCTACAGATACATCAGATAGAAAGCAATATGAACTCAATGCCAAAGCTGTTACTATCTTATTAGGAAGTTTGTCAAAACCAAAGTTTGTCAAGGTCGTGCAGCTCAAATTAGCCAAAGAAATATGGGACAAAATCATTCTAAGCTACGAAGGAGATGATCAGGTAAAACGTGCTAAGCTTCAAACTCTCAGAATACGGTATGAAACTCTTAATATGCATAGTAATGAAAGCATAGCTAATTACTTCCTACGTATAGATGAGATTGTCATTTGTATGAAGAATCTGGGTGAAGAAATTAAGGAAGTTGTCTTAGTTGAGAAAGTTTTGAGATCCTTGTCTGCTAAATTTGAATTCAAAGTGTCTTCCATAGAAGAAACGGAGGATCTGCAGAAAATCACTATGACGCAGCTTCACGGAATCCTAACTTCTTTTGAAATGAGAAAATGAGGACCATCAGATATGAGAGAAGCCGCATTTAAAGTATCCGCAAAAGGAAAAGAAAAAATCATTGAATCGGGATACATTTCAAAAGAAGAATATGAGGTAAATTTTGTCAAGAATCTTCAACGGGGATCTGGAAGGTTCGAAGGTAAGCTACCTTTCAAATGTTTTTCTTGTGGTAGAGTTGGTCACTACGCTGCTAGATGCCCTCATAACAAAGGAAAGATGTCTGAAGAAGGTAATAGAAGTTATTATACTCATGATAAAAGTAATGACTCATCCAATAGTGATGAAGACATTAGAATTCTCATGGCATATGAAAATAAGGATGTAGAAACAGAAGAAGTTACCAGATTAGAAGATCAGCTAGAGAAAGTAACCAGAGTAAGGGAGCAGCTGTAGGATGTAGTAAAAGATCAGAGCATAACAATTTAAAGACTTCAATCTAAGATCCTCTCTCTAAAAGAAGATCTTGAAGAATCAAAGAAGCAGAATAAATAAGCTCTTAAAGAACAAGAACATGAAGTGCTCGAATTAAGGCAACAAGTGGAAGAAGGAAGAAAAGCTGAAGAAAACATAAAGAAGCAATATCTGGAAAAGGAAGAATAACATAAGGTTGAGGTAAATATCGTAAAAGGTAAATTAGAAGAAAAGGATAAATTGTTATGATTTCAAGACAGTACTAAGATTTAGGATGATATTCTTAGTAGTCAAAGATCCCCTACTATCAAAACTGATATTGGCTTTTATGAAACTATCGAAGGTGAATCTAGCTCACAGGGTGAGGAAAGGAATTCTAATGCAAAATCTGAAATGATCAACAAAGAGATAAGTGGTCAACCCCAACAACAACCAAGGAAAGAAATTATTCAAAGAAGATCTTTTTCTCCTAACTATGGAAGTGAGAGACGGTTATTTCCTCCGATGAGTAATGTTGAATGTTATGAATGCCATAATATTGGACATGTTGTAGAAGAAGAATGGTTCAAAACCATCACACAGAAAGATCATCACATTCTAGGTACTTTAAGGGATATTATTTTTCTTGCAATATGTTTGGTCACAAAGCTATTGATTGCAATAAAAGGAATATGAAACATGTAAGATGTTATGCATGTAACAAGTTTGTACATAAAGTAAAGGAATGAAGGAGCAAAATTCGGACACCAAGGCAATTCCAGGTACTGAGAAGACAAAATTAGAGTCAGAAAGATGTGGCATAACTCAGTTATAGACATAACAAACACAGGGGAAACTGACCTTCAGTATTCTAATTTGCATACGCATATATTATAAAGAGAAATCACACATATATGTGAGTTAGAGGCTGCAGAGTCGTGTATATGGAGCTCTGAGGAAAAAGCAGCATAACAGATTCAGGAAAAGAAGTCAGATTGGTTCGGTCATTGTATATGGCACAGGTTCAGGGGGAGCATATGCTTCGAATAATGCATTGTTGGCATTATGGTTAGAAGTCTTTGGTGATGATGCTAATGATACATCTTGCTACTTATTGTTGGTTGAAAGAATGGGATTGCTGGTTACAGGTCTGGATGCAGATGCTTATGGTGCAGATCATATATGGTGTATGATAGTTACTGATGACTATCATGGTCTTTATTAGATTATTGGTCTTTGTTATAAAAATCATGTATATCATTTTGATGTAAATATTTGTACCCCCACTTTGCATGGGATGAATGATGTAAAGTTTCTTGTTTTTGAGTCATGTATAAACATTTGGTATATCCCCACTTGGTTGGGAGATTGATGTATGTATGAGTCTTTGGTGATAGGAAGGTCATTGGCGATGTATGTATAAGGTCATGTTATTCTTTTGTAGACCTTGCATGTGTTCAGGGGGAGCATGGATAGATTGGTACATCTTGGCGTGTACAAAGGGGGAGTTCAATCAGAGATTTCAACATGTACTCTGGGGGAGTATGGACAACAGAATGTATATCGAGGGAGAGAATATCTTGGTCCGCCCTTTTCCCTTGATGTCAAAAGGGGAGAGTGACTTGGTGTGGTTGTTCCCATCAAGTCCAAAGGGGGGGATTGTTGGCATTATGATACAGGTATGATACAGGTGTTGTCCTTGATGGCAACTCACTCAGATGACAGATCATAGTATAGCTAGTAAATAGCAAAGAATTAATGATCAGAGAGGTATATGAAGGTTCATTGTGACAAAGAAGCGTATACAGACAGGTTCACCATATACGAAGTAACGTATACGTAGACACACACTTTCACAGAAGGAAAGGCGCGTACATGTTGGAAATATAAGTTTTGGTCCATGGTATTTGGTCCAAAGTGTTGACCCTAGGTATTGGGTCCAAGGTATTGGTTCTATGTTGTTTTGGACAATGGTATTGAGAGAGACCTAAACCTATATAAGGACAAGAAGATCATTAGGCCAAAGTGCAAGTGTGCAAGTGATGAATATCTGATGAAGTGTGAGATCTAGTATGATGGTTATGGGTTTGTGATGCTTTGCTCGATTTGAACCAAGGAGGCACCTATGCGGTTGATGAAGGTTGATGGACCGGGATCATGAAGACTAAAATTCATTATCATTATATGGTATGATCATGAATAGATCTGAATACTGACGCATGTCTTATCCTTTATATCTTATGTTTTGGGTATATTTGAAGTTGAAAATTGCAGCGAAGGTATAAGTAATTATTTTCAGATTTGTACATAGGTTACCTCTTGTGAAAGAGCGTATACACACTAGTTCGACACAATCAAGTAGCATATACATCATGAGATTTGATATTTGAGGTTGTTGTTGGTTCTAGTGGTTGTTGCAGAGTTCTAGGCTCTACTCTGTGTTCTGGTGACTGTGTTGATGACAGGGTTTCAGTGATTCACTTGTTGGGTGATTCAGAGTTGATGGTTGTATTGCAATGGTGATTGTTTTTTATTTATGGATCTAGTATGAAAATTTATGAAACGTGGTCCCTAAAGAAAAGAGAAGGTTGTAGCCTTCTATAGGTTAGCACCTACGTATTAGTACATCAGCTAGTACAAGAGCTAGGGGGTTGTAGCTCCCTTCCAGTAGTAGCTGGAAAATGAGAGAAGGTTGTAGCCTTCTGCAGGTGGGTGCCTGTGTACTGGTATGAGTCTGCACCAGTACAAAATTGTAAAAAAAAGTTTCTTATTAAAAGGAAGATAGAGATAATTGCAACAGGTGGTTTTCACCCACAATAGGTTTCCACCTTATATCATGGTGTTCATGTGTGCTTCTTATATGTGATGATCTATTCTGTTTTACTGCACCTGTTTACTGTTTATATGGTTAATAATGTTCTGATGCACTCATTAAAGATCAACTAACTGAATCATAAGTTTACTAGATATACGCTAGTTGCATTAAACACAGTTGTGTATACACGTGGGTTGCCTTAATTGAATTAGCGTATATGAATTTGATAATGGAAATGAAAAAATTATTGATTTTCTAATACTGATTCACCACCCCCCCCCCGCTCTCAGTATTATTTCCAACAAATCATTATGGAGATTAGGGTTGTGGATTCGATCAATAGCTCAAATATATAAAAGTAGGTTAGCCTAAGGAAAAGACATATCTTGTGCACAACAAACAATGAGTGTGAGATCTCAATGATGGGTGAAGGACTTCCATCTAGGTGTGTAGGGTTTGAGGAAGAGTGTAAGGGGCAATAAGGGAAGGATCCATATCAACCAAAAAATCAAAGTATAGGTCAAGGGTTTGATTAGCTAGATCAATTCTAGGTTCTTGCTATATTGGTATTTTTCCTCAGAGGGAGATTATCCCAAGAGGGGGGCCCTTATATGGTGTACATTTTAATTAATGAAACAACACATATTGAAGGGAAATATTCTTGTGTGCATGTGACTGAGATTGATATTTTTCATTTGTCTCTATTGTTATGTTTTATTTTGATGTTAAAATATCAAGCAATTTTTTTATTCATTAGATTTTATATTCTAGCAATTAATTAACCAAGTTGCTAGGGTTAGAAATTAATCTAGCACATGGTAGTAATTATCATTATCTAGAAATGGAAGTATCTAGTCTCAGATTTGAGGATAGTTTGGATGGAGCATCTACCTTCCTACCCTGGAAGGAAATGGTTACATTGATGTTGAAAGAAAATGACCTTTGGGAGATTCTTGACAAAGAGATTCATTTGCCAACAAATCCAACATAGTTGGAAGCCCATGAAAAGAAGGACATCAAAGCTCAGCGAGTTATCATGGATGTTGTGAAGGATTATTTGATCACTCACTTGGTAGAGAAGAAGATAACTAAGGATATGTTCAAGGCTCTAGAGGATATGTTCCAGGGTGACAACATGAGCATGAAGATTCTCTTGATAAATATTCTTAGATCCACCAAGATTCCAAGGTTCAATAACATCACTAGTTACATCATTAGTATAACCCATACATGGGATCAAATTGCAGCCATTGGGGACAAATTGGAGTATGTAGGGCTCATAAATTTGGCACTAAATGGTTTTCCCATGTCATGGGAACCATTTATCAAGGGAATCTATGCTCCAGAAAAACTTCCCAATTGGGAGAGGCTTTGGGATGAATGCATCCATGAAGAGAATCAAGAGGAGTTTAAGTCCAACAAGCAGAGAGTTGGAGAGGAGAACTTGGCCCTAGTAAGTATGGACAAGAAGGGTAGGGTAAAGGGTTCCAAGGATAATAGTGAGGGGGAAACCTATCAGCCAAGGAAGGACTTGAGAAATCTCAAGTGCTTCATTTACCATAAGAATGGGAATTATGCATCACAATGTCTAGAGAAGAAGGGAAAGGGGAAGTTGTAGCAAATAGCATCATCAATAGAGGTTTAGGTTGACGAGTTTGTAACGAAGTTCAAGAAGAACATATCGTTTGTCTAATGTATATTTACCAACACCATCGTGACCAAGAGTGCTTAGTACTTGGATAGTGGTGCATCATGTTATATGATAGAGGCATGAGAGTTATTAGTATTCTGATAGAGAGAGACTTAGAGTTACATGTGGAGCTTGGCCAAGTATGTAGTGAAGGGTGTTGTAACCATTAAGTTCCAACTAGAGTTATGAGGGATGTTGGAAACCAAGGATATGTCATTTGTCTTAGGATTGAACAAAAAATTTCTCTCAATCTTAGTGATTGAGGACAAAGGATATGTGGTCATTTTTAGGAATGGGAAGTTTCCCATTTGTCTAAAGGAGACTAGCCTAGACACAATAGTGGTTATCAATGTTAGAAAGAGAAAATTATTCAGGTTTATGGATAAACATGTTTAGACATTAGTACATGATCATAAAAACTCATACAATTTGTGGCACAGGAGGTTGGGACACTCGAACTACAGGGTGTTCCAATCCTAAAAGAGATTGTCACTGGTCTCCTAGATTTAAGTATTGAGTAGCAGGGCTTATGCAGATGATGTGCACTTATAAAGAATGTCGAGGATACTTTTCTAGGCAACAAGACTAGGTCTAAGGGGATCTTGTCTACTATTCACTCAAATGTATGTGGACCAATGTCAGTGGCATTAGTACAGAGAGAATTTTATTGTCATGTTCATTGATGAATATTCTAGGAAAACCTAGATATTCTTCACGATGACCAAGGATGACATTTGTAGTCGATACTAAGAGTTTAGGCCCCATGTGGAGAAATATATTGGCAAGAAAAACATGGTATTGAAGTTATATAATGGGGGAGAGTACACCTTTGACAACTTCAAGGAATTTTGCAAGGAGGCAAGGATGAAGATGGAGATAATAATCTCACACTGTAGAAATTCCCACTGTAGATCACCTGATAATGAAATATACTAAAGCAAAATACTATATCTACTTTTATAATAAAAATTTGCAAAAGATTAATCAATTTGAGCAAGATCAATCAGAACACATATAATAGAGAAGAAGAAATCATACACATGAAACATAGAAGAATACTATAGGGAAAGCCTCAGCTAAAAACCCTGATCTTTGTATTTTCATACAAGTGGAAATATGTCCGGATTACACAAAGCTTTAGCTCAAAAGCTATCTAGCTCTCAGTACAATATCTCTGCTGCTCATAGACAATCAAAGGATTCTCACAAACCTTCTCCTTTGCCCTCCAAGCCTCCTATTTCCTTGCGCAGTTTCTCCTGGGGTCCAATGCTGCCACCTGTGTGAATTCACCTCTCACATAACTCACCAAACTTAGAAATAACTGTGAAATCTTGAAGGAGATAATTCCTTCTGCATGGATGAGTTTCCTATATAGGAAAATTCCTCCAACTCATAGTACACTATCCCTTCCTCTGATCTCAACTGGGTCTCTGACTGAACTGACATGCATGAGTTATTTATGAGAGAATATTCAGTTATCTGAAGTGCAACAGTTACATGCATGCATGCATTAACTAACTAAACTCACAATTAGTTCAACAAACTATTTGAACTAATCTAACTGGACTTAACTCAGTTAACTGAGCTAACTAATTACAACTCAAGGTACAACTCATCCTGATCTCTTTTAATCAAGGGATAACTTCCTCAATCAATGGAGAAACTGTTGCATGTCTTCACATAGACTTCATGTTTGATTTTCTACAACTAATTAACTCAAGATGAATTAATTAATTATTTTACAAACAGATGCTAAAATCAAATTTGAATTTGAATTCTCAATTTTAGTTTAGGGACTAACTAAAATTGGAATGTATCCCAAAATACTATTTCTAGCAATGCTATTTTTAGCATTTCCATTTTTTCATTCCCTGTTGCTATATCCAACATTGGTACCTGAGATGCTATTTATAGAAATGTTATTTATAGCATTTCTTGTTTCCATTTTCAACACATACAAGTCTCAATAGAATGGGGTGGTAAAGAGGAAGAATCAATCCATCATTGGTTCTTCCAAGGTTATGCTACACAACTGGGAGTTGCCAATGTTTCTTTGGGAAGAGGTGTGTAACACTATAGTTTATGTGAAAACTAGGAGTCTTCATAGGATATTTGGGGATAAGCCCCTTGAGGAGGAATTCATAGGTGGTGAAACCAAAGATAAGACACATGAGGATCTTTGGTTGCCCAATATACATCCATGTTCCTGTGGAGAATACGATGAAGCTAGAGCCTTTAGGATAGAAGGGGATATTTGTTCATTATGGAAAGACCTCAAATCATTACAAAATATTCATACCACCATAGAGAAAGAAAATTTTCATCGAGGGAATTTTGAGGTCTAACATGGGACTCTTAAGGAAGATAATAAAACAATAGTAAAAAATAATAAAATAAGAGATTTGAATTTTTAAAGGAACATAAAGAAAACTATTGTTTATTGTATTTTAAACTCATCTCGTTATATGTTTACTCAAATCTCAAGAGTGATTACTTGTTGGCTGCTTGCATCCTTCAAGTACTCACTCAATAAGTTTTTTAGTAGAACCACATCAAGAAAAATGATAATACATGAAAAAAAACATGTTTCTTGAAATAAGCATGTTTTTCCATGACTTTTCAACTTTTATTAGTGTGGATATACTCAAAAGTATGTAGAGTGGATACTCATTGGATGTAGAATCTAATTCCACATCCAGCAAGTGCCCACACTTGAAATTCGAATAAATCTAAAAGGAGATAGGTAAAAAATATGATTAGAAAAAGTAGTTTTAGTTTTGTCCCTCCAAAAATTCTTACCCCTAGGGATGACAACATCATCTTGAATCTTAGTTGTTCATTTAAAGATAAATTTTTCCATACACTTTTCCTTTCGAGGCCCATTTTTAACCTCAAAATTCCCCTACTAGATCATGGATGTTATGTTTAAGGAGAACATGGCATATAACAAATCTCATGAGTTGCCAGTAGTAGTGATAGATGATCAGGAGCAATATGATTCAAAAGGTAAAGCAACATGCAGAGGCAATAGATCCTTCTAGTTTTTTCAGGAAACCAAGGTGATTTGAGTAGACATTGAGGGATCCTCAGGAACATTTGGAGGGTCCTAGGAGCACATTTAGGAAGAGTATGCCTTCGAAGGAGTTTCCAAAATACATGGCACACATGAGTAGTATCATCCAAGAGGTAGCAGATCATAAGTTTTGGAGGAAAACCATAATGAAGGATGATGCATGGGACATTATGTCAAGACCAAAGGGAAACTAGTTCCAGATAGTGGCTCTTTAGGAAGTACCTTCCTCACTAATAATAATTGTTGATGAGAGTAGCTTGAGAAGGTAATTTCACAAAGGCCTAAGTTCCTAGGAATGTGGAAGTCACCTAATTTACCCTTACCTTACCAAGTACTTTAATAAAAATGAGTTAATCTAATTAAAAACATAGTTTATTTGTGTTAGTAAATTAAATGAATCTCACCCATTGATCTCAAGTGTTAATCACTTTGGAAATTAAGGTTGTGCATTCAATTAATAACTCAAACTCATAAAAGCAAGGATATGCTAAGGGAGAAGACACATCTTGCGTACAAGACACAATGAGAGTGAGATCTCTGAGATTTTGTGAAGAAGGACTTTGATCTGAGTACGTAGAGTTCGAGGAAGAGTGCAAGGAGAAATAAAGGAAGGATCTAGATTAACTATTAGATCAAAGGACATATCAAGGGTTTAATCAGTTTGATGAATTATATGTTCTTGTTGTATTGGCATAGTACTATCAACTTCCATATCAACTAGATCTTCTACAAGTTGAGCCTTTTTAGAACTTTTACTCTTCAGTTATTCAACATTGTGTGATCTTTCTAAGATCACATTGGGAGGTGCACCCCTCAATATCCTCCAATGAAGGGCCTATCATTACTCATTCTTCTAGCCACATTTATATCTTTCCTTATGTGACTTGATTATGAAATCAGGCAAACCAAAGGTGTCGAAGCTAGAGGAGTGTTTGTAGGATTTGTGCCTCTTTCTCTATTGTGTCCTCCCGAAGTAATGTTGGTTTATCCAATAATTTCTTTAATAAGCATAGGTGTTTATCTTTCTCTTGATGGGTCAATGTTACTTTCTTCACTTTATTAAATAATTCTTGGAAACAAATTGCCATATCTGACTATGGCGAGGTGTATTGAAAATTTACCCTCTACGTCAAGTCCTTAAATTTCCTCTGCTTCAGTTAAATTGAAAACTTTTAATGATTAAGAAATTTCCACCAGGTGAGTTGCATTTCTCACAGTTATTTTTCCCACAGTAAAAGGAAAATACATAAATTGCTTCTTTTTCTTTCTTTCAAACACAATTAGCCATGGTTGATATTGCCTGCATACTTCAACAACGAAGTACCTATCCAATACAAACTTTGGAAGCAACAAAGGTTTGTCCTGGAATCCATAGATTCAACTAGGGTGTTTTCTTCCCTCTCTTCATGTATGCATTTCCCCAGAGGAAAGTTTGTTCTTCATTTGAAATTTTGTTGGATTCTCACCCAATCACCAAATAATTAGCTTTAACAAAATAATCTTTTAGTTTTCAAAAATGAAATTGGGGCTTATGCTTCCATAACATCATTTACCAAAATTGTACCAGTTCTATGTCTGGATTCAAATTATTCTTATGGGTTAGGATTTGGAAGGTATGACATGAGAATAGGACTATGACCAAATAGGTCGTGATGAAAAATTTGTGAGTTTTGGACAGATTGGTTAGTTGGAAGGATAATTCACAAGAAATGAGGTTTGCCCAGTTGAAAAGAACATCTCTTTGGAAGGAATAATATAATTCATAAAGAAAAGACTTATGGACATTTGAACTAGATTCTAATCCCATTATTTGAGAAAAAATCTAGAAAAAATATCTAAAGGGCACAACAAATATTGAAATATATAGGAAACAAATATCAAAAGGAACATTTATAGAAGGTAGCATGAACTCCTGAATAATGTTCTTTCTATCGGCTTGAGATTCCAAGAAAGTATTGACTTTTGATAACTTTAGTGACTTTGTAGGTCCTAGAAGTTGAAGGAGATTTTTGATTTTTTTTTGGATTCAAATAGACAAGGTTCATCTTAACCCCATGCTTGATATTTCTAGTTTTTGGGTCAAAATGCCACACATAAATAAAACATTTCTTTGAAATAAAAAACTTTAGGGATGCATGCAATGTTTTCCAGTTCAGTGGTCCAAATCTTGTTATTTCTATTCTTGTCGAGAGACAAGGTCAAATACCCACTAGTATGAAATTGACTAGTGAAATGTTTTATCTGAAGTAGTGATTGAATTGAATGTGTCACTGTAAATTGGCTCCTTCTTCCTTCTAGAAGCCATTTGTTTTTGTACTTAACGGTATATAACTTGATCAATAAATCCATTTTAGTGAGTCTTAGTTGTTAAGTCCTTGTTATTTGATGCAATTACTAATATAACATCTCCTTTCATGCCATTCCATTGGAAACAAAAAAGTAACAAGTAGAAATCACTAACTCATGCTCGTGCTTTATGAGGGGTGATGGAGATAATATCCAATGTATGATTTCCATCACATCACCTTCACTTGGAGATAAATTTCCTTTATTGATTCTTTAAGTGACATCAAAATGAGAAAAATTAGGAAGGGGAGAGTAAAGCTAGAGAAGTGAATTTTTGAAACGTGATATCCACAATTCATGTTAAGTAATGGCATGAAGTGTGGATTGTGTGAAATCTCATGTTGTGCGAGAGATGAGTATGTGCAGAGGTATGGTGTGCAATTGTGGGTGCATGAAAGGGATGTATGCAAAGGGTAAATGCATGAAATAAAGTGTTCGGAGAGGCAGAGTGCATAGAAGGAATGTGTAGAGAGATATGTGCTTAGTTTCTCTGCACATTGGAAAATCGACCAAGTGTTGGATATAGAGGAAAGAGTGGGGAGAAACTTATGTAAAAAAGTTTCAATGAAATTTCTCTCTCCATAGGCCTGGACAATTTTTTGGGTCAATAAAACCTACGAATGTTGTTAATTAGGGTTTTCTTTAGGTTGAAAAAAGGGAGATATCCATGTACAACTAATGTGCATCCTATAAAAAAATCAGATTGCTTTGGATAGAGAAATATGGCAACAAAAAGGTCCAATGGAACCACTACAACCACATGGAAGTAGCGGAGGAGCCAGAGGATGACGTGCATGATTCATACTTACATATATTTTGAATTTTGATCTAAAAAAAATGTGTTCTATATAATGCCAATATGCACTAAGGATGGTGTATAATTTAAGGGACATGGGAATATAATAACCTTGCGTTTGGCCCCAGGATATGGATTTAAATGTAATGAATAGATGGATATAATCCAAGACCATATGTAAACTATAATTGTACATTTTATTATAATGTGAAATTCCAAATTATTGCAAATGAAGAAGGACTAAAAAGAAATGTGCGTCTATGATTCCATAGGTGAGGGAAGTGAAATGGCACTAAGGAAAGGGGACATTACTAAGTTATTTAGCCTAAGTCCTTAGAGATTAATGCCAAACCTTAGCGAGTGACATATCCTAAACTCTCTAAATATTTGACTATTAATTCTTTATTCTTAACAATGTTTTTAAAGTTATCATATGATTGGAATTAGAGGTGAAAATGGTGGGATTTACATGAAAACTGCATAGTGAGTGGTTGGCATGTGAATATAAATTTGGGAATTTGAGCATGTTGGATGATTATTATTATTGTTTTAAAGTTACAAATTACAGTAGAAGTTGGAGGAATGGGGAAATTATTACGTATGGTACCTTGCAGTGTACCTTCATATCGACTTATGTTGTTACCCAATGTACTTTTAATGATGATTATTACATTGTTGTGGTCCACAAACTATCATGGATACTCCACTAGATAATTCATGAGATAAAAAATATACTTAAAATCCAAAATCTACAATATGAGGGTTAATTTCTCCTTATAGTTATGGATTCATTAGTTATTGTGTTATGCTTATCCATGCAATAGATGAAATCTGGATAATAGAGAATAGTGAAATAAAACTAACAAATCACAATGAACACAATATATGATCTGAGAAATCCTTATGAGAGTAAACCTAGCTGGAAGATGAGGTTTCTCTACACTCCCTTTCTTTGAATGGAAATGAATACAAGTACAAACAAGTGAGACCTGTTAGTTTTTGTAGATAGGATGGTATTCTAGTCTCGAAACTTTGTGGAGAGGCTAAAACACAAGAGTTCTCCAAAACCCATAAATTGTTTATATAAATTCCACCTAGAGATAACTCAATTAAGTTAATTAACCATCATTTAAATTTTTCCTAAGTCTAACTTAGGAAAACTAGTTAATTAATAGTAATTATTTGAGAAAGGTGAGAATTCTCTATAAACTCACATGGATTGACTTGGAGATGATCTTATCCATCGATGAAGTTTTAATGTTGGTCATTGGAGTCCCAACTGGAGATTAGAAGAGGAGGTCAATGGGTAGATGGAGAACACACTAGTGGAAAATACATAGTGATCAAGGCAGTTTGATTTCCTAGTGGCAGGTGATTTAGCAGAGAGATTGAGTCAGTCATCGAGTAATTGGTGGCAGAGGGGCAACATAAATATTTTCCAGAGAGTTTCCAGTTCTGGAGGAGTCAAAAGAGGAGGTTGAAATTATTCTTCAAGAGGTTGTGCAGGGGTTGAGCAGTGCCTCAAGAGGGGAAACTCGATTTGGCCATGGAGTAGGTCGTTTCAGGTGTCAGAAGTTAGGAAAATTTCTAGAGGACGTAGCTAGATATTTCTAGCAACAGAGACAGGAAGGGCATATGATTTAGAGGGAGTTTTTGGTTGAGCATACAAGGGATTGTGTAGGGCCTGCATAGAGTTGGACGGAGATCATTCTAGGGATCCGTTTCTAAGCCTAGACTAAGCCAGGATTGCTTAAGGAGGAGGGTAAATTCCCTCAAATAATTTTTCCAGTGTTTCTCTTAGATAGAAACACCAGTTTGGTGTAATTATATTGTATTCAGAATTTCCACCACTACATAATCATAAAACCCTCAACTGTTGCACCTGTTTTCCTGCATTAGGTTTTTCTGGGGACAATTGTACAAAAATAACGGTTTCATATTTTTTATGTGTGTGTGCTAGAATTTATCAGTTCCTATTTTCCGCAATATTTTTTATGGTAAATTACAGTGTAAATAATTTGTTATTATGTCATAAACAAAATAAGCTACATAATTAATTTTTCAATTAGAATAATTATTTCCAGTTGTTGCATTTCAAGGAATTTTCACACAGTTTCAGAGCGTATTTAATAGACAAGAGGCTGAAAGAAGGAAAATTTCATTGTTTAGAGGGAGCATCAGGACGAAATTTATTGGGGTTGCGCAGTGCCTAGCTAGGCAGTGCGAATTGCTGGACAGGGGTTCGATTTTCCAATTGCATGTTGGTAAGAAAGTTTGATTTGTCTAGGAAAGTGATTCCAACAGGAAGAGGGAAAAAAAACTCATTATTTCACTTAGAATATTTATTTTCTAGTCACAAAGGGTTTGCAACAGGTTTCCAGTGCAGATTCAATGTTAGGTTGGAATGAATTCTCAATAATTTACAGGGTTGGATTTGATAGGAACAAAATCATGCTCTATAGGATTTGAACCTACAACATCAGGTTTGATATTCTCTAGAATTCTTGAGTGTGGTCATGGACAAATTTGATATTCAGGGGGCTTCATAAATTGTCTTCCATATTGGAGGACAAATTTGCTTACTTAATTAGCTCAGCTTCACAGGGTGTCTGGTACATCAACAGTGGAGCATCAACTCACATGATAGGGGTTAGAGAATATTTCTCTAGCTACAATAAAGAGTAGATGGAATTCCATATTAAAATGGGAAATAGGACAAAGTGCACTCCAGTGGGAAGAGGTACCATCAATTTCCAAAGGGAGTCAAGAGCAAGTACTAGTGCTACAATTGTCCTACATGTGTCGGGATTGGGTATGAACTTGATTTTAGTATCCTAGCTACAATATAAGGGATATGCTTTCCAATTCATAGCGAAGAAGGTGTTTGTTAAACACCCGAGCTGGAAGAGGGTGAAATAGATTGTATTTCGAAGCAACAAGTTATGCAAGTTAGAACTCGATTCTCCACTGGCACTAATAGGTAGTGATAGTAATAGGAGAAAAGACTTGAATGAGCTATGGCATCAGAGAATGGACACTTACAACATGGACCATTTAGAATGATTAGGGAGATAGTGACAGGTCTTCCAGAACTTGGCACACAACATAATGATGTGTGTAGAGGGTGCATGCTTGGGAAATATGCTAAAGAAACATTCCCAAGAAGTGATAATAGAGCATATGGCATGTTGGGACTGATACATTTAGGCATTTTTGGCCCTATGTCTACTAGAGCTCTCAATGGGGATGGGTATTTCTTCACCTATATTGATGAGCATTCCAGGAAAACCTGGATCTACTTCTTAAAAACCAAGGATGAGGTCTTCGATCGCTTCAAGGAGTTCGAGGCTCTAGTGGAGAATGTGATAGGGAAGAAGATCAAGGTGCTTCACTCAGATAATTGTGGAGAGTACATAGATAAAAAAAAATCACAAATTTATGTGCAAAGGAAGGCATAAGAAGAGAATGGACAACTCCATACAATCCACAACATAATGGGGCAACATAGCGGAAAAATAGATCTATAGTTGTGGCTATGAAGGCGATGTTATATGAACATGCTTTGCCTAGGTTTCTATGGACATATCCATGTAACAAAATGGTGAATATTCAGAACAAGATTCCTTACAAGGAATTAGGGAAGATAACGCTATAAGCAGTCTTCTCAGGAAAGAGGCCGAGGTAAGTCACTTTAGGATCTTTGACAACATGGCTTATTGCCATGTGGTAAATGAGAAGTGCACCAAAATAGACTAGGCTGCAAAGAATGGGTTCCTCATTGGGTCTAGTGAAACCTTAAAGGCATACAAGATCTATGTTCATAGCAACAGGAAGATCATAGTGAGACGACATGTAAAGTTCATGGAGGAAAGAACCTTAAAAAGTCTCATAAGATGCCGGTAGGTGGTTAGAGTTAGTCGGCAAAAGCTCCATTGATCCAACAACAAGGGAAGCCATAGGTGTAGCCAATGGGACCGTTGATTAGAAAGTCATAAGGATCTAGTATAGTTACTAGCACTAACATATCCCTAGGTATAGGAGACCCAGTGAGTTCACAACATATAGAGCCGCATAAGCAAGATGAGAAGCCGGTTGAGCCTCCCACCACTAATGATTGAACCAACAAAGAGGTTTTTTATACATTGAGAGATGCATAGGAGCTTGTTAGAGATCAAAAGATGAAAAAGAGAGAATGCAGACAACCGGACAAGTACCAAGCATTGGTGGCACAAGTAGAAGAACCTGCCAGTTGTCAGGAGGCTGCACAACATTAGGTTTGGATAGATTCCATTGTAGAGGAGTATAGTTACATCATGAAGAATGATGTTTGGGAGGTGGTGTTGTGATCCAGGTGGATATTTAAAAAGTACCAGTGACATGGTAAGAAGGCTCAAAACTCAAAGTGGCAGAAACTCTATAAACTTAGCATCGGATCAAAGTGCTTGTCATCCTAATTCCAATGGTGTGAACAACACTCAAATCCGAGTTGATATGAAGAAGACAAAGAAAGTCAAATTTCATGTTTGATTTGGACAGGTGGTAGGAGAAGATGACATGGCAAAAACTCTCAGTGAATGGGGAAGCACCAAGTGGCAGGCCGCCATTGGCCCCGCATATTGCGGATCGCAGAAGGAAGAGATCGCGACTTAAAGAAAATCGACCCTAGGTAAGAAAATTTGCGATGCGATAATTGCAAAAGGGGAACTGCTTGAAGAATTGGCCTCAATAGGATCTAGGTTGTGATTGCGATATCACATATTGAGGATCGGAGGTGGATCAAGTGTTTACGAATTGGCCCCTGGTAGTTAGGGTTACGATTACTATATCGCAATTGCATATCGCCACGCTCATAGACTGTAAGACTTGAAGGTTCCATCGATTTGTGATTTTTGATGAGGCTTCGGACCCAATATATTATGAACTGTGTTTAATAAGCCCATCGTGATCACTGTTATCATAGGGCACCTGTTGTAAAGGCTTGGGTCTTTACACCGATGGAAAATGCTTATTGTGATTTCCGATGAGGCTAACTGCACTGATGGATTATTCCTTCATTTGAGGTTTAATGTGAAAACAATCTGTGAATTATTTTTCTATGTTTAACGGGGTTGTTAACGCATACTATTTAGGGGCTTGAGAATCTCTACCTGAAAAAACTCGCCATCTAATACTTGTCATCTATTGGGAACTGCCTAGGAATTAAGGGGTTTGCGATCAAGTTATATATATGGGACCGGTCTGCACAGGAAGGAGGAGTAGACTGGCTGATAGTTCAGAACCTTGTACACAACAGTAACCCGACTTGGCAGCAGGAGCTGGAACCTCGCCTTGAGCAATAGGGAGGTTCCGAGAGGGTGCAGAAAGCCCGATTATCCAAATTTGGTGTTCGGATAGGCATTTTTTCATGGTTTTTCACTAGGATTTCGGTGGTACTATCTGTTTCTGAAGCTGGGCTCTCCATTATTCGTCCATCTTCCATCCTGGAGGTATAAGGATTGTAATTGAATATTGCTTGTACTTTTATCTCTTTTTATTCCACTTAATGAAAGAAGGTCTCCCCATTATTGAGCAGGGCCCATAGACGTAGTCCAAATTGGACGAACTCTATAATAAAATATTTGTGTCATGGTTTCTTGCTTATCATGTTATTTCCACATTGTTTTATGTGCTTTTAAGTTCCATGGTTAATAAGCTCTGTTTCATGTAATTCTAATGCATCTATAATTAAAATATCTTGGATCAAGTTTGGTATCGGAGCATGTCTTTGTCGATGTGAATTGAATGAGTATATGCTAACCCGAAACAAGATGTGAAAATGAGAAGGAATGCGTAAATCCTTTGATCCTGAAGCAGGACATGCACAATGAACAAGAAACATGGAAAATGAAGAAGCTTGTTAGGAAGAGGAACAAAATTTCCGTAAGGTATTCTACAATATGGCAGAGAAAGTGGACAAGTTGTTTTCAGAGTATGAGAAGGAACTTGGGCATGAGAAGTAAGATGTTGATGACAATAGATCAACAAATCATGAAGATGGTGGAGAAGAGCCTCCTCCCTCTCTATCTTCAAGTGATAGTTCTCATCACTCTAATCATGATTCCAAACATATATCTAAGAAACCATTCTTTAAGTTAGATGTAAAGTTTGACCTGCACATGTATAATGGAGAGTGTAGTGCTGAAAAACTTAATAATTGGATAAGACAAATAGAGGTCTATTGCTAGATTCAACAGATCGAAGAAGATGCGGCAAAGGTCTAGTTAGCATCTCTTCGACTGAGTGGTACTGATCTCTTTTGGTGGGAGAGAAAGTTGTAGAAGGGAAACAAAAAGTAGGGTAACCTTATTTCCTCTTGGTCCATTTTTATTTCTACATTGAAAGACCAATTTTACCCTTTGGCTTATAAACAAAAGGCACTAATGGAATGGAAATATCTAAGGCAAGGTAAAGGCAAAAATGTGTAAAGATTCACTGAATAATTTTAGAAACAAGCATTTAATTTGGGGCATCTCATTAGATTCGCCCGAGACTGTAACTAAATATGCTGGTGCACTACATAGTTACATAAGACACTCATTGTTATTGTTCGAGCCTACTACGATTGATGTGGCTAGCGTAAATGAGATTCATCTTGAAATCCGAGGAAATAATGACAAATATGATCAAGCCAAGAAAACATCGTTAAACCCTCAGCATGGAAAATTCTAGAAGAAAAGTAAGGGGAAGGATAAGAAGACCGTCACAACCAAGAAAGGGGATGGAGCAATACCATCTTGCACTCATTGCAATAGATAAGATCATGATGAGGACCATTGTTGGAAGCTACATCTGGAGCTGAGACCAAAGAGATTCAGCGGAAAGGGAAAGCATAAGGTAGTGGCAACAACACAGTAGGACCTTGGATTAGATTCTGACAATGAGACATTGATCACAGCCATGGGCACAAGAGGTACTCTTTCTGTTAATAATAATTTTGATTCAATTGCAAGTACTAGTTATTTGAATGAGCCTCTAAGTAATGAGCGAAAGAGAATTGAATTATTCCACATTAGAGTTATTATAAAACACATAAAGGTGGAAACTCTGATTGATTCAGGATCCCAAGAAAATTTAATGTTAAAGTCCTTAGTGAAAAATTTAGGCCTCGAAACTAAGCCTCATTCAAGTCCATACCCACTTGGTTGGGTAAGCGATAAAGAAAAAATACAAGTAACCAAGCAGTGTAGGGCCATATTTGTTATTACTTCCAAATTAGTTGATGAGGTAGATTTAGATGTTGTGCCTTTGGATATTTGTGGAATTATCTTGGGAAGTCCATATCTATATGACATAAAGGCAATTTTCTTTCAACACAAAAATAAATACCACCTCATGAAGGATGGGGTAGAATATATAGTCAAAGCTCATCATACAAAAGTTAGTGCTAGCCTTGTAAAAGCAGGACAAATTAAACGACTGGTTAATTCCAGTAAAGGGTGCCTACTCATGGTAGTGAGAGCAAAATAGGCTGAGATGTCTGATGCTTTCAAAGGTTTTGATCTTGATCATAAGAAATAATTGTTTGAAATTATTTTTGACTATGATGGATTGTTTCAGGAACCGAGAGGATTTCCCCCAAAATGAGAAATCCAACATGAGATCCATTTAGAATAGGATTCCCCTTGACTGAATATTGGCATGTACAGGATGCCTTCTATTGATATGGAGGAGATGAAGAAATAGGTGCAGGAATTGCTAAATCAAGGGTTCATCATACCGAGTTCTTCTCCATGCGGCTCACCGATCGTGTTGGTTCCAAAGAAAGACAACACATGGAGAATGTGCATAGAAACAGGGAGCTAAACAAAATTACAGTGAAGAATCAATACCCTCTCCCTCACATTGATGAATTATTAGATCAGTTGAAAAATGTTGTCTATTTTACAAAACTAGATTTGTGTAGTGGATATCACCAGGTTAGAGTTGCAGAAAAAGACATTTGTAAGACTGCATTCAAAACCAAACAGGGGTTGTTTGAATGGATGGTGATGCCATTCAGACTGTGCAATTCTTTGACCACGTTTATGAGGGTAATGATGATCTGTTTAGGGATTTTTTCTTGATAATTTTGTGCTTGTATATTTGGATGATATTCTTGTTTATAGTAGGACATGGGATGAACATGTATGTCATGTGAAGAAAGTGTTTGATGTTTTGAAAAAGAAAAATTGTATGTAAAACTGTGAAAGTGTGAGTTTGGGAAGACCTCTCTGGTTTATTTGGTCACATAGTCAGTAATGGGAAATTGAAGATAGATCCCTCTAAAGTAGATGCAATTATGAAGTGGCCTGAGCCCACAAATGTTACAGAGGTCTGAAGATTTTTGGGTGCAATACAATATTGGAGAAGGTTCATTGCAAACTTCTATGTTATCGCAACCCCTTTACACACATTGAAAAGTGTGATGCAAGCCTTTCATTGGGGAGGAAAGCATCAAAAATCCTTCGAAAAACTGAAAGAGAAGATTAACACAACACCAGTGCTAGCCTTAATAGACCTTCAACATCCTTTTGAGATTCAAACAAATGCCAATGGATATGCCATGGGCGTTGTATTGATGTAGCAAAGGAAGCCTGTATGTTACCATTCAGAGACTTTCTCCTAGGCTGTTGTGAATTATCCCACTTATGACAGGGAGTTGAACGCCTTGGTTTAGAGTGTAAAGAAGTGGAAACACTACCTGATCGGTAAGGAGAGCATCATCCATATGGACCATCAGCCCTTGCAGTACCTTCAGTCACAAACCAAGATTCAACAAGCCCATCATTTCAGATGGATGGGATTCCTCTAGTAGTTTCATCTGGTAATAAAATACAAGAAGGGCGCAAAAAAAAAGTAGCAAATATGTTTTCTCACCCTCCTATAT
Organism: Pinus taeda; assembly: GCA_000404065.3. NCBI lineage: Eukaryota > Viridiplantae > Streptophyta > Pinopsida > Pinales > Pinaceae > Pinus > Pinus taeda. The sequence goes on along the minus strand of APFE031207447.1, from coordinate 208,954 downwards.
TTGTATTTGTAGTTTTGAAAAATGCTTCTTTATCATTTGAAAGTTATGCTAAACAATATGAAAAGGATGATGATTTTAAAGATATCTATGCAAAACTGAGTCATGGATCACAAGTGGACAATTGTATTTGTAGGAAAAACTATTGTACCACCTTTGAAAACTGTGCATATCCATTGATGAAGGGTACATGTAATCTGAGAGGCTCATACCTCTCTTGTGTTTGGTCATTTTGGGGTTGAAAAAAATTTATGTCATTTATAAAGGTTTTGTTTGTGGCCTCATATGAAAAACATTGTGACTCGCTTTGTAAAGGGTTGTGTGTTGTGTTTTGTTTCAAAGCACTCTAATAGAAAACTTGGGCTCTACACACCACTCCCTATTTTGAGTCGACCATGGGAAAGTGTGTCCATGGATTTTGTAGGAGGTTTGCCTATTTCTAGGAAAGGTCATGACTATTTGTATTTTGTCATGGATCGTTTTAGTAAAATGTGTATTTTAATGCCTTGTAAAATGCAGGTCACTGCTAATTAGACTACTTATCTTTTCTTTCAGCATGTTTGGGTCCATTTTGGCTTGCCCACATCTATTGTGTCAGATCGAGACTCTCACTTTCTTGGAGAGTTCTGGACCATCTTGTGGAGAATGATGGACACTAAGCTGAAAAGAAGTACGATGTTTCACCCACAAATCGATGGACAGACAGAGGTCATCAACCACACTATGGTACACTTGTTACGAGGCTATTTTGGAAAACATCCCAAGTTGTGGGATGAACAACTTCCTTATGTGCAACATGCATACAATCAAGAAACACATTCATCCACACAAAGTTCACTGTTCGAGACATGTTTTGGTTATCTACCAAGGGATCCCTTAGACATGGTCTTTGGGAAAGATGAGGATGACAAGGGACGAGATGATAAGGACAAAGCATGAAATTTTATTCAACGGATACAGTGGATTCAGCGGGAAGTATAGGAGCTGTTGGAGAAGATTCAGGGTCGGTATAAAGCTCGACATGATACGCACCGAGTTGAACATCAGTTTCAAGTTGGGGACAAGGTATGGATCCACATTAGAAAGGCTAGAATGAAGGGAGAAGGGAATAAATTGAGACACATTCGATATGGTCCCTTGACCATATTGGAAAAGATTGGATACAATGCTTTTCATCTTAACTTGCCCACTTATATGCAAATATACTCAGTAGTAAATGTTGAAAACTTGAACATTTATGAACCTCCATTGATTATGGATACCGAAGAGGTTGCACAAAATCCTATAGTGGATGGTTTTGCATCAGAGTATCTAAAAACGTTGCCTGAGGATATCATTCTCGACAGGAAAACCAGAACTTTGGAACGGTGAGATGTGGAGTACATTCATGTTGGCTTCAAAGGAATGCATCCGAGTAAAGCTCGAGGGATGGAGAAAGAGAAAGTGAGGGAGAAATTTCCTCACTTTCCAATTGACTGAAAAGGATTTTTGTGGTCCAAAAGCTCTTAGTGGGGAGGATTGATCCAAGTGGATCTTTAAAAAGTACTAGTGGCATGGTAAGAAGGCTCAAAATTCAAAGTGGTAGAAACTCTATAAACTTAACATCATATCAAAGTGCTCATCGTCTTGATTCCAACGGTGTGAACAACACTCAAATCTAAGTTCATATGAAGAAGATAGAGAAAGTCAAAGTTCATTTTTGACTTGGATAGGTGGTAGGAGAAGATGACGTGGCAAACACTCTCAGCGAATGGGGAAGCACCAAGTGGGAGGCTGCCATTGGCCCCACATATCGTAGATCATAGAAGGAAGAGGTCGTGACTTAAAGAAAATCAACCCTAGGCAAGAAAAGTTGTGATGTGATAATCACATATCACAATCACAAAAGGGGAAGTTCTTAAAGAATCGGCCCCGACAGGATCCAGGTTGTGATTGTGATATCAAATATCGCAGATCGGAGGTGGATCAAGTGTTTACGAATCAACCCCCAATAGTTAGGGTTGTGATTGTGATATCACAATCACATATTACACACACTGCATTCATAGACTGTAAGACCTACAAGTTCCATCGATTTATGATTTGCGATGAGGCTTCAGGCTTGATATATTATGAACTATGTTTAACAATCTCGTTGGGTCCGCTATTATCATAGGGTGCCTGTTGTAAAGGCTTGGGTTTGTACGCCAATGGAAAATTCTGATTGTGATTTGTGATGAGGCTAACTACGCTGATGGATTATTCTTCCATTTGAGGTTTAATGGAAAATAATTCGTGGACAGTTTTTCTATGTTTAACAGGGTTGTTACCATGTACTATTCAGGGGACCGAGAATCTCTTCCTGAAGCAAACCTTCCATCTAATACTTGTCATCTGTTGGGAACTGCCCGGAAATTAAGGGGTTAGCCATCAAGTTATATATATGGGATGGTCTGCGCAGGAAGGAGGAGGAGACTGGCCGATATTTCAGAACCTTGTACGCGACAGTAACCCGACCTGGGAACAGGGGCTGGAAGCTCACCTTGAGCAGTAGGGAGGTTCCAAGAAGGTGCAAAAATCTCGATTATCTGAATTGGGTATTTGGATAGGTGTTTTTGTATGATTTTGGTGGTACTGTCTATTTCTAAAGCTGGGATCTCCATTCTTCAACCATCTTCTAGCTTGGAGGTATAAGGATTGTAATTGAATGTTGTTTGTACTTTTATCTCTTTTTATGCCACTTAATGAAAGAAGGCCTCCCCACTATTGAGTAGGGCCCAGAAATGTATTCCAAATTGGATGAACTCCGTAATCAAGTCTTTGTATCATGGTTTCTTTCTTATCATGTTATTTCCACATTGTTTTATGTGCTTTTAAGTTCCATGGTTAATAAGCTCTATTATTTTGATGCATCTATAAGTAAAAGATCTTGGGTCATGTTGAGGCCTAAGCACAAGTCAGATGTGGGTTCTTGGTGGATCTATAAGATCAAGTATATTACAGATGGAAGCGTGGAGAAATACAAAGGTAGCTTTGTGGAAAATGGGTAGGTGTAGAAAGAAGGGATAGATTACGAAAATACCTTCTCCCTAGTTTCCAGATATACTTCTATTAGGTCAATTATATCCCTAGAAGCATGGATGGGGTGGTAGATTCACTTGATGAGCGTTAAGAAAACCTTCTTGAACAAGGTGATAGAGTAAGAAGTATACATCAAATAGCCAGAGGACTTTGAGACTCTGAGAGACACACACATGTGTGCAGGCTGAAGAAATCTCTATACCGGTCCAAACAGGGTCCTAGGGCATGGTATCATCAGATAGACAACCACTTGCAACATATGGGATTCTTCAAGAGTGACACGGATCCCAACCTTTACTATGTGATGGTAGAGGATGAGCCACTCATCCTAGTATTGTATGTGGCTAATCTCTTCTTAATAGGGTCATCAAGGCTCATAGAGGATTGCAAGAGGAACCTAGCAATGGAGTTTGACATGAAGGACTTGGGGTTGATGCACTATTTCCTAGAATTGGAAATGTTTTAGAAGGACGTGGAGATCTTCCTTGGTCAAGGGAGGTATGCTATAGAGATTCTAAAGAGATTCAGGATGCAGGATCATAGACCCATGGCTACGCCTATGATCACCAACTGGAAGAAGATAGATGCATCAAAGGACAAGGATTTTGACCCCAAGTTTTATAGATAATTGATCGGTTCTCTCATGTATCTGATCAACATTAGGCCATATATCTTCTTTCCAGCCAACACTCTCAGTTGGTTTATGGTGGAATCAAAGAGAGCGCATTGTACAACAATGAGGCACATTTTGTGGTATTTTCATGGAATAATAGATTATGTGTTGAAATAAACCGAAGGGGATGATGTCATACTATGTGGATTCATAGATGCAAATTGGGTAGGAAGTTTAGCGGATAGGAAATGTACCTCTAGGTATTATTTCAGTGTTGGACCAGGGATGGTTTCTTGGTGTAGCAAGAAGCAGAAGTTAGTAGCATTGAGCTCTGCAGAAGCAGAGTATATGGCAATAAGTATAGCTACATGCAAGACTATATGGCTTCAAAAACTATTGGTGAGTTTGTTCAGGCAGAGGATGGAGGCGATCAGTGCTTACTATGATAATGATAGTTGCATCAAGCTCTATGAAAATACAGTGTTTCATGACATGTTTAAACACATAGATATTTGATGTCATTTCATCAAATATTGTGTGCGGCGTGGAGCAGTCTTGCTATAGTACATTTCCATAGAAGAGCAGGTGGCATGTATACTCATAAAAGCTCTGTGAAGAGCTAAGTTCATATATTTCATAGAACAAATAGGTATAGTGGAGAATATGTCTTGATAGTAGGGACAAAGTATTTGGATGCTTCTCAGTTGCATTAGTAGCAGTAATAGTGAAATGGATGTTAGTTGGGTTTCAGTGTAGATGCAAAGTTGGTAGTGGTACATGATGTACAGTGTAGTGTCAGTAGCAACACAAATGAAACATGTTTCAACTATAGTCAGTGGCAGATGAATCATAGTTAACTTAGTGGTTGATGGACAATGGCATATAGCTATAGTTGTTAGACATCAACAGCGTGTATGGAGGATGTTATGCGAGAGAACACCCTCATCGCTAAGAGGGAGTGTTAGTTTTTGTAGCATCTGGTGGTGTTCTATTTTAGAAACTTTGTGGAGAGGCTAAAACACAAGAGTTCTGCAAAACTCAAAATTATTTTCTAAAAATTCCACCTAGAGATAACTCAATTAAATTAATTAACCATCATTTATTTTTCCCTAAGTCTAACTTAGGAAAACTAGTTAATTAATAGTAATTAATTAAGAAATGTGAGAATTCTCTAGAAACTCACATAGATCGGCTTGGAGATGATCTCAATCATCAATTAAGTTTTAATCTTTGTCGTTGGAGTCCCAACTTGAGATATAAGAGGAGATCAATGGGTATATGGAGAAAAAACTAGTGGCAGATACTCAGTGATCAAGGCAATTCGATTTCCCAGTGGTAGGTGATTCAAGAAAGATATGTAGCTAGTGATCGAGTAGCAGGTGGTGAAGGGAAAACATATATATTTTCTAAAGGAGTTTCCAGTTTTGGAGGAGTTGGAAGAGGAGGTAAAAATTATTCTTCAAGAGGCTGTGCAGGGGCTGAGAAGAACCTCAAGAGGGAGGCTTGATTTGGCTACGAAGCAGGTCGGTTTAGGTGTCGGAAGCTGGGAAAATTTTCAGTGGGCCTGGTTAGAGACTTCTAACAACAAAGATAGGCAGGACGTCTGATTCAGAGGGAGTTCCAAGCTGACAATACAAGAGACTGCGCAAGGCCTACACAAAGGTGGACATAGGTCATTCTAGGGATCAGCTTTTGAGCTCAAACCGAGCCAGGATTGCTTGAGGAGGATGGTAAATTCTCTTAGATATTTTTTCTATTATTTATCTCAGATAGAAATGACAGTTTTGCATAATTATATTGTCCTTATAATTTCTATTGTTGCATAATAATAAAATACTCAACTACTACACCGATTTTCCTGCATTGGTTTTTTCGGTGACAATTGTCCAAAAATAACAGTGTCATATTTTTTATGCGTGTGTGCTAGAATTGCTTAGTTCCTATTTTTTCTTCCACAATACTTTTTATGGTGAAGAAATTGTAGTGTGAATAATTCGTTATTTTGCCGTAAACAAAATAAAATGCATAATTAATTTTTCAGTTAGATGAATTCTTTCTAGTTGCTGCATTTCAATGAATTTTCACAAGACATTTGGATTGTGGGCTGCTATAGTGCAAAAACCCTCTCTCTATCCACTCTTATCTAATATTCCCATATATGGAACAAAATACACTCGAATATAATGTAAAATTTTTTCCTCCTAGTGGCCTAGTTATAAAATAACATGATATCCAATTAAGGATTAAATTTGACCCATTTAACCCTTTATATGGGTTAAAACTCGACTCTTCTAGAGTATTATTAATAGTTACCACATGGCTATCCCATTTTCCATGAGTAACGAGGGATTATGTGGCATCCTCTCGAATTATGGTGGTTAATTTCGATGGGTCAACTTGTGAGAGGCATAACTTTATGATATGAACTCCAATTTAGGTGATTCATACGCCATTGGAAAGGTACTTGTGTGTATATTATGGAATATAGGTCCATGGTAAGGTTGGGACCCCAAAAAGTGGTATTTTAATACCTCAAAATGGATCATAAATCTGTTCACCTAAAATTTTCCAAACTGGGACTGTCAATAAAAATGACCTTGCAAGATGATTCTTCTAAAATTTCAACTCTAAAAGCATTGAGACCATAAAAGTGATCTTTTAAGGCCTTAAAATGGATACTAATTTTTTTCACTTGAAATTTTCCAAATTGGGATCATTGGTAAAAATTACCTTGCAAGATAATTCCTCCAAATTTTCCACTCTAAAATAATTGATATGGATGGAAAATCACATATTGATCCAATCAAGAGCATACCTCCCCATTTTGGGAGGATTTTGGCCTCCAAAATATTTTATTCCATGAGGTGAGGAAATTTTTTGTCTACCTTCTCCTTGGAGTACCATTTAACCTTGGTTGGAATCTATCATTTAAAACTAATTTTCCAAAGGTCATGTTGCCCCTGTCTTGTAGTTCTAAACCTCTTATGCAAAATTGTATCCTATGTCAACTTTTCTTAAGAATCTAATGATAATTCCTTTATAGAAGGTAAGACTTGTTACTCTCCATGATCTAGCATGGAAGGATAGAGTTTGATATTCTCTACATTAGCCACTGAGTAAATGCACATGTATGGGGGTAGTTTGAGTCTATATATGCTATATCCCACCTTTTCCAGTATCCAAAAGAACCATATCATAGAGTCTTTATTTTCTTACTTGGAGCCTCCTTGTTCAATTTTAACCATACTTCGGCTCCCACTTTAAGTGACTTCTCAGTTTTGTGCTAATCATGCATGGTCTTTTGTTTTCCCTATGACTTGTAAAACATCTCATGTACTTGTAGATGGATTTGTCTTATCTTCTCAACAAATTTTTCTCTACCTTAAGGAATCTCATATAATATCCTCCCTCACTCCTCTTTGTTGCCCATATGAAAAATCTAAAGGTGAGGGTGGAAAATATTTAAAACAAGTTTCAAATAGGGACTTACCAATAGAAATGTGTATTGATTTGTTATAAGAATGTTATATGTATACCATAATTTCATCCCAAGTCTTCACATACTTCTAATTATAAGCACAAAAATGCGAAACCAAAATCCTATTGACTACTTTTGTTTCCCCATCAATCTTTGGATGGAATGTTGTAGACCTCTTCAACTTTATGTCCATATTCTCCCATAATTTAGTTCAAAATGCACTGAGAAATTTCATGTCCCTATCTGAAATGATGCTCCTTGGTATCCCAAAGCACACCCAGACCTATACAAAGAACACTTTTTTTGCTTCTTGTTAGCTTATGGTCTTTTTATAGGGTGTTAAGACACACATTTTACTACACATTTCAACTACCATGTGTTGATAGTCATTTACCTTCCTAGTTTTTAGTAAACCTCCCACAAATTCTATGAGATACTTTCCCAAGTATGATTGGGTGTAGGAAAGGGATGTTATAAACCTTGTTTCTTGTTACTAGGCATGCTTGTACAAATCCTATTATGAACCTAGCTACTTCTTCTTGCATCCTAGGCACAGGGGATCCAGTGGGGGAGCAATACCATACCACGTGGGTTCATATTGGGGGATATTTATTGAGAAAAAAATTACATACTATATCGGGGGATATATAGGGGGTAGAGGGTTTTTATATTGGTAGATATAAAAAATGGAGCCCAAATTTAATGAAAAATTATAAAGGGAAATAAAAAATGTTAAGGAAAAAATGAATACCAACAATATTTAGCGAAAGTAGGGGTTTTTAAATTGGGAAGGTGTATTGGGATTGTATTGGTAGGAGGTTAAATAATGTGATTTTTAGAGGTATTTTCCAATATGTAGTCAAATTAAGGGTATTTTTTAATATGCCACGAACACACGTGATATGTCAGAGGTTCATTGACTAAAGCCCTTGTGATCCTAGGCCAATACACATACCTATGCAAGTTGGTCATTATCTTCTCTACACCAAAGTTCCCTGCAAACTTGGAGGTGTGAGCCTCTCTAATTAGTTACATTCCCTCTCCTTTAGGAATACATAACTTATCCAACTTGTAGAGTAACCCATTCTGGAGATGGTAGTTAATTGTGCTATCACCATTGTGCATATGAATCTGAATTTAAAACTATTGAAACACCTCCTTGATGTCCTCATCCTCTATATATGCCTCTTTGTATGCATCATGGATGAAAAGCTCCATGTACATCAAAGTTCCCAAAGTTGTTATCATTGATGTGGGTGGTCTTGAAAGCAATTCCACCAGCTTATTTATGCTTCCCTTCTTGTAATTGATCACTAAATCAAAATGCTATAGAAACCAACCCACTAGTAGTGCCTAGTATGTTGTAGCTTGCTCTAGTCTTGCAAGGAGTATTGTGGCAGGTGATCAGTGTGGATTACTCTCTACTTTCCTGTCATATTGTGTTTCCACTTCTTAATAGCTTGTACCAGGGTATAAAGCTCCTTGTCATAGGTAGGTTACTTAAGAATCACCCCATGAAATACTTCAAAATGGTAGCATATTTTCCTTTCTCCCTGCATCTAGACCACTCCCACAACATATCCACTCACATATGTTTCCACTTTGAAGGATTATTGCAAGTTTGATAATGCTACAATCTATGCTTGACTGATATTCTTCTTTAACTCCACAAAGGCCCTCTATCAACCCTTTCCCCACTAAAAATTCGTACCACTCACTGTTATGGCATGGAGTAGTGATGCTACTACTAGAAATGAGGCTATCAATTTCCTCAAGTATTGTAAGCCCTAATGGAACTCCTGACCTCAAAAACATTAGTAGACACTAGCCAATGTAACCAAATAAAAAGTAGGACACATAGTTTGAATAAAATTTATCTCTTTCAAAGGTGTAATTCAAAGTATGAGAGGTGGGTTAGAGTCAATTATCTGTGTTAGAGAAAAAATCGATTCCCTAGATCCATAATCTATTATACGTCGGTGCTTCAATTGTAAATAGACACCAATGGAGAACTATTATTACTTCACCAAATGTCATCACCATTATCCCACCACAATGGCACCTAATGGAAGAGTGGCATTCATTAGATTGTAATGAATTCTATTGCACCAAGTAGCAATAATGCACATGTCTTATTAACATCATCCTTGCTACAAGGGGAAATTTTAACTTGCACCTTACCATATGCCTTAATGATTTGTTGTTAATTTGATTGAGATTCATCTTATGGGAAGATTGTTGATAATCCTGATCATTCATGGTTAATGTCCCATATCTTTTCATGGTGGCTAGATTAGTTTGTGCATGAACCATGGAGTTACGCTCTTTAAGGACTTTATACCATTCTACTGGTTCAATGAGCTACAAATATATCTGATCCCAAATAAACCCACAGAAATGGATAAATAGATTCAATAAGAAATGTATATGCTATGAAGAATGATTCATTCCCTATGAACAACAAAAAGATTCTATATTTGAAACTATGATGGAACCTTCTTTGGAACTACTTCAGAAAATGAACAAATGTTAGTATGGATGCTAATTGGAAATATGATGTAAGGGTGGCTAAGGTCATGTGTTTTATGAGAATGTTTGAGTCACCAATCACAATTAAATTCCTCAAATTTATATTGGTGAATAACTTTAGTCCTTGAGATAAAGTATAGACTTTATACATGTTGTTGGTTGTGACTCGAAGACCATATGTGAAGTTATAGAATATTGTTCTCCTAGGGATATAAATAGCCCCTCCCACCCCTATCACCTTAGTGTCTCAAAAAAGCTATATATATATATGAGCAAATGGGTGGAGTGGCCACAAAGAAATTGAGATATTTCAAATATTAATCCAAGGTTTTGATACCAAATATTAATATGTAAAATACACCAACTAACAAAATGGGCACAATCTAACTAATAAATGAAATGACTTTTTTTACGACAATGCAAATTTTTTTTGAATGTGGATTTCTACAGTTGTAATTCATAGTGAGAAGAGTAGTTCCTGGAGAAAAATTTGTTATGACTAAAAATATAAATTTAAATTTAGTCAGTCACGAAAACCCACTATCCATTGTATCTCATATTCCTCTCACTCTACCCACGCCTAACCTATTCCTTTAATGGTTTCCCTTCCCCTTATTTTTTCTCCATTCCTTCCCCGTTTCCTTCCTTTTTATTCTCTCTATGATCATCCACCTTTTTTCCTTTATTATTTGTTCTCTCCGCCCCTATCTTTAATTTTAACTTATAGTAATAATTTTATTATTAATAACATTATTAACAATGTTACTTTTTTTAACATTAGAATTATATTTTTTATTAATAATATTAATAAAATTACCATCAATATTACTCTTTTGACATTATTCTTTTTAGTCTTATTATATTTAAAGTTTATTATTATAGTGACCATTATTTTTACATTAATATTAATTTTCTAATATTTTAAAAATAATAATATGATACTAATTCCTTGCATTAATAATATTATTTCTTATTTTATCTTTCTATTATCAATATTATTAATAATTATACGTTTAGTAATAACAATAACAATATTATTATAATTATTTTTTGAAATAAAAATTATCCCCCCTCCTTTTCAAATAAAATAAAATCAATCCTTCCCGTTCCCTCCCCTCACCTTTTTATCCAATCTCTCCTTTCTCTATAACCCTAACTTAGTAGTTAATTTATGTTAATTCTAACAATAATTTTAATAATTTCATTATTCCAATTATACTATTAATTTCTTAGAAATATTAACAATTGATTTACAAAACTATAATAACATTATCACTAATGGTATTAACTTTACCCTAATTTTAACTTTAACTATAGAGAATCCATTTATTTGCAAAAGTTTTGCAGTGAAATTTTTCATTCTATTCTTGTACAGTGCAGCCTTTGAGCCAGTTTTCGAATAGGTGGTTGTGCTACCATCATCGATGCTTCAAGGTCTTGATTTCCCAGGTATCTCTTTTAATTTCCCAATATTGGTGTGCGGGGTCTGGTATCTAGGTAATTTTTCCATCTGGTTTTATTTGTCTCTTTCTTTGCTTCTCTAAAATTACAAAGGGGTTTACTTTCTTTCCCAAGATGTCGATTTGGGGAGTCTTTTCTTTTATTCATGCTTACACAGGGTTTTTCATTGAAATGATAATACACAAGTTGCAAAGTAATCAACCTCGCTATAACTATCATTTCTAATTTACCCTCCTCCTCACGAACATTGGTTCCTCACATCACTATTAATTAGGGGAATTTTGAGGTCTAAAATGGGCCTCCTAAGGAAATTATAAAATAATAGTGGAAATAATAAAATAAGATTATATTACATCATCAAATTATAGAGGGAAAAAAGAAAAAAATGTTTTTTCAACTCGTATTTTCAACTTACCTCCCTATGGGTTTACTCAAATTTTGAGTGGCAACACTCTTTGGATGCATAATTTGATTCCTCATCCAAGGAGTACCCATGTTACATACTTTCAATGGACCCTGCTACACAAAAATGAGAAATACATGAAAAAATGTGTTAGAATTAAATTTTGCATCCAATGAGTATTCCCACTCAAAATTTGAGTAAAACCTTAGGGAGATAAGTTGAAAACATGAGTTGAAAAAGTAGTTTTATTATTTTATTATTTTTCAATCTTTTTACTTTTACACTCCAAAAATAGTGAATCATCCCCCATAGTTGACATCATCATCTTGAATCCTATTGGTTCTTATAAAGTTTATTTTGGTTGTACATTTTTCTTAGGAGGCCCATTTTAGACCTCAAAATTTGCTCTTTGCTTCCCTTTCTTGGTTACCACACTCGCCAACCTCGAAGTGTCAAGGAAGTTTAACATGTGTTTCATCCTCTTAGTCGTGTCATTTCAAACCCCTTTGAATTAGTGGTGAAAGGAATCTTTGGAGGGTATGGGTTTTCTCCATCTTGATGCATTTCCTATTATTTTGATGATATAACCTTTTGCGAAATGCCTCACATATGCTCTTTGTCAATTTGGTTTTGAGTTTGTTTCAAGTCCATCAGGGAAATATTGTAGTGACTTTACATTGTCCTTTTGGTGCACCTCTCCAACCGATTATGCCACCTCAATAGAGACTAACAAGTCGTAGGGGAGGCTCTATTAGTGGGTATAGTTCTCATTCCAGGTGTTTTTTTGGGTTGAACTTCATGGCAACCACGTTTGACACAATCCCCCTAGAAATTAGAAGGGAGATTCAACAAATTGATTCTCAAGAATTTTGTGACAATGCTTACTTTTAATATTCTGAAGTGGGTAATTCAGAATTCAATTGGATTCTAGACCCTAGAAAACAGTGTAAGAGAAAATTGCATTTTCTACATTCTGTTGCAGGCTATCAATAGTTAGATTCTCTACTTCATTTGGTCATTTGGGACAAACAAGTGGACCACTAAAATATATTTGCAGGACAAGAGGATTTGAAAGGCCTTCCGAAGCATACAAAGGGTGGAGAAGTACAATGTGTCAGATTTATATTTTGATTCGGGGAATGCCTCTGAGACTCCAATACTGATTAACACTCCATAGGTAAACATTGCACGACTTATTCCACTCGTCAACCTTTCACCATCTATTCCACTATTCCTTCAGCAAATGGGGCTCCTTTTTCCATGGTAGTTATTGTAAAGACCATGGTGAAAATTCCATCTAATAAAAGTTAATAAAGGAAAAATAATAACCACGATTGATGGGACACTTATTCCAAGATGAATGTTGGGAAATACATCCTAGTGTGGGTGTTCATTTTTTTATTAATGGCTAAGGAAATTGGCAAAGACAATGGCTAAGGCTTTGGTAAGGAAAAATGGATTTTTTTCGCAAATTTATTTATGAAAATTAGGAGAAAAGGGAGGTGAAAGGTCACATGTTTCATGTGAGGAGGAAATTGAAGGAAAATAATGGAAAATTAAGAAAATAGAGGCCTCATTCATAAAAAGGCTTCTAAGGGTCATCTGGTAACATTTTGTCAGTTCAGTTTTGGAACTCTCTCATTATTCTCTCTCTCTCATACTCTTGGATACTTAGAGTTTCCTTGGAGCACTCTTGGAGAGTGTGGCATACTTAAATTTTGGAGCAAGAAGGAAAAGGAAGAGCTAGAAAGCATAAGAGGACATCAAGATCAGTAGCTACAACATGATTTGCATGTAGGTACCAAGTTGCATGCATGTTTTCCTCACTAGTTTTGGCATGCATGGCATATGCATGTGGATTATTGGTCATGATCTATCACTGGCATGGAGAATTTCCTGGACTGAGAGTGGATTTCCTAGCCTTGCCATTTCTTGGACAACCATGGAGATTGTGGGTTTATTTCCTTTTTTGTTTTGGTTGGTTTTCATGTTTCCTTAGCTTGGGTTGAGTTATTAGTTCTTGGAAGACCTGGTTGGAAAAACGCTCTAGAAGCTCTGTAACAACTTGGGTTAAATTACTAGTCCTAGAAGCCTTGGTTGGAAAAAGGTTGTGGAAGCCTGATAACATCTATGGGTTGAGTTACTAGTCCTAGAAGTCTTGGTTTGAACAAATGCTCTAGAAGCCTTGGAAGGCTTGAATATAGACCAATCTGATGATGGTTTTGTGATGTCTGGAAATGAGGTGGAATCACTATTTAAGGGTTGAGGTGGATGGCCTCTGGAAGCCCTGGATGGTTTTTAATTGATGTGTTCTATGAGATCCCACATTCATGTTTGGAATATGGCATAGGGGTGAATGGATGAAGAGAGATTTGTCTCATCCATTCTATGATCGAGTGGAACATGGAAGTCCTATCCCGGGTTTGGATTTTGCATCATCAATAAGAGGTTTATATGGCTGTGATTTCCTTGATATTTCTGCTGCTATTATGATGGTTATATATGTGTTTTATGACAGTAGATATGTATGGATTTCATCATGTTTTTACATGTAAATGAAAATTCAATGTATATATGACTTAATGGATGAAATGGAAGTTGATGTGTTGAGGCATAAATGCTACTTAGTGATTCTAAGCTAAGTATGATATCCCCATGATCAAATCTATTATTTACACTTGTATATTACATATTCATGATATGTTTGATGAAATTATTTTCATGGCTAGTAGGGGTCTAGTCAAGGTCTCATTCAAGTGATTGCATTTATATTGTCATTTCCTTGTTATTTCACTGTTATGAAGATGTGATTCAATTCTCGGCAGTGACTTGGGCTCTGGGCCTAAAAAAGTGGCTCAAATTCTAGGGACACTGGCACAACACTGAAAAAAAGAGTCCTTGGACATTGGCTTGTAGGCCTGTGAGAGCATCCAGAGGTCCCTAGACGCTGACATGCCCATAGCATGAGAGTGTGCAATGGTCAAGTTGTTGAAAAGCTCAGTGGGATCTAGGGATTGGTTGGCAAAAAGGTTGGATTGGTTCCTAAGGATCCTAATGCTAATTTTTGATGTTTGTATGGTGTGTTTCCATTGGTTCCACTTCCTTAACATGAATTAGGAGGTCGAATAATATAATAGTGGCCTCTAGTCGCATGTTTACCCTGGTTAGCCAGTTGCTTCGATAAATGTGGGAGGAGGGTGTTACAGAGTGGTATCAGAGCATGGTTCACCCCTTGGACTAGATGGGCTATGTGTTGGTCATGCATGCATGTCAGTTTCATGCGTGTCTCTTACACTTGCATTCCATATGATTGTTGTATTGCATAATGTTGATCATGGTCGTAGTAATTTCGTCATGAGGAACTGGTTGTTGTTATTGTGGAGTGCATCATCATGAGTGTATGACTAGTTACGTGTTGTTATATGTCGCTTACATGTATCATTATTGTATGCTTGGTTGCATGTATCATTCTTGTATGTTTGGTTACAAGTATCGGTTGTTCATGCTTGATCATATGTGTTTATGCATGTGTATGGTTAGTTACACATTTCTTATGCATGTTAATGTTTACATGTGGTCAAGTGTACAATGATGTAATGATTGTTGCCATGCATGAGGTCGTGATGTGTGTTGTTGATGAGGTCACGCATTGATGACTAGACTCTAGATAGAATGATTATTGCATGGTTATATGCTTATGTGTTATGTTTCTATATGTTGTCATGATTATGTTATACATGTATCACGTTGATTTTTTGATATTACAGACAAGGTATCCTCCCGAGATATACTAAGGTACGTTGGTTTATTTTGATTTGGTTTAGCTGACATGATATACCTTGCAAGAAGAAATGTCAAATGGCTATCAAGATGCTAGACTACAAAGACTCTCCCTATGAATCAAATGAGCAGTATTGATCTGAAAATGGAATGTACTTGAATAAAGGGTGCAAGGTATCCATTTCCAATAATTTTAAATGTGCAAACAACTCCCAGGTTAACTCTGAAAATGTGAGAACTTCTTATTTCTTATATAGAGATAGACTATAGGGGCATTTACCAGACATATCACCTCTAAAGAGAGGATGGGTTCTAGAGGCTACCTGGCCCTCTATAGACTCTTCCCAAAGAAATAATAGAAGTAAACACTCAAATGTCATTAAAATACTCATGTTTGAAGCTTGATGTCTTGCGAAATAAAACAAATAAGTTTGAGCAGTTGTTTAGGTGTTTATGTGTGGATGAAAGTTATTTAAATTTTCTGTTTAACACATTATATTTGATTTTTTTAGCATGAGATCATCAACAAATAATGACACAAAAATGATGAAGTAGTTCACCTCTCATGGGCTACATCTGCTGGACCAAGCCTCCCAAAATGGGCTTGTCCTCTTGTATTAAGAATGCTGCAAAGGCTAATATAAGTAAATAAGTGCCTCTAAAGGAAAATCTGACTATAGAAACAAAATCAGAAGATAGGAAACAACTAAGAATGATCTTCCCCAAGCACTAAACTGTGAAATTTTGCCTTAAACAATACTTTCTTGAAATGGCCCTAGTGGCCCTTTAAACTTCTATGAAGAAATTTGAGGTGAAGATGACCTCCAATTGTTCTAAAAACTTTGCCAATGAGCTCAGAAGGTCAAAGACAATAGAAATAGGCTTTTGAATCACTGAAAATAGATGAATACGGGCCCCAAATAGCTCAAACACGGAAATGGCCCTAGTGGCCTTGAAAGCTTCCTTGAAGAAATTCGAGGTGAATAATGCCTCAACAGGAAAAAAGAGCTGTAGAAATGGACTCAGAACATTGAATACAACCAAGAATGACTTTCATTTCACATTCAATGGCTGCACACATCCCAATGCAGCTCCCAAACTGATATGGCCCTAGTAGCTTTTGGAACTTCCTTGGAGCAAAAACACCTGCAAATGACCTCTATTAGCCGTAAAACGTATGCCAATGGATTCAGAATGTTGAAGAGACCCAAAATCAAAAACAAATTCATCTCAAAAGGCCTTTCCTAGCCAAAGTTGTGGCATATTCAATACCACTACCAGTTTTCCATTAAAACCACTCCAGCTAACTTTAGTTAACTACAGTTAAACGTGCCAAAGCTGGCGAGATCACCAAAAGTTCTGCCAGTTATGTCGTGACCACCGAATGACTACTAGTTAACTGTAGTGTGTGGTCACATGGGCGGTTTTTGGGCCTTGGATTGCGCGCCCTAACCGCTGCCCTGGCAGTTTACGGTTGTTGGCTGCTGTGGCTTATTGGTGTGGTTACATGGCAAACTGCCAACTTAAGTACTGCTGGTGGAGGTTATGCCATGGTTCTTGAGCCATGGTTTTATGCAGAGAGGGGGCTGGCCCCCTTTTGGGCCCACCTGGAAATAGATTAACCTTTAAATATAAGTTCCAACCTTTCCCAACTAAGAACTACCTCGTGGGATAATGACAAAGTGTTGCGCTTCTTGTGGGTAGGTTGTGGGTTCAACCCACTGAACTGCCAGCAAAAGTTTAATATGTGCATATCCATATGATGACGTCACTTAGGCCACGTGGTGGTCTCTGGTCTTGCCACATGGCAACATCTTATTGGCCGTTAAAAATGAAATATTTTAAAGAATATTTTGTGGAATATTTTTATTTTTATTTTTATTTTTTTTTTAATTCAAAAAATGGAGGATATTGGGCGATTTTGAAATTGGAATAACTTCTGCATACAGAGTTCGTTTTTCGAACCGTTTGCATCTCCGAAATTAGGAAGATGAGAACTATCTAGTCATTTAGGTTTGGACCAGTTATAATCAATTTCAGTTTTGAGCATTTTTTGACACTTGGTCTTGAGCTCCTGATCACACCTCCCAAATGAAGAATAAAAACATCCTCTTCCATTCAACCAAATGAGTAGAAAGATAACCAAAATCTCTTACCTTGCCAACTGTCGTCATGGCGAATTTTCGTTGAATAAGTCAAGTACTTGTCGAATCCCGACCAAGTTTTCTTGCCATACAAATCTAAAAATTGCAGAAACCAGCAATGACACTTGCTGATGTATGAGATGAATTCTTCCATTGAACATGTGGGCTTGCCAACTCTCACTATGCCCATCAATGGCACCTCTTTCTCCCAAAAATAAATCTGAAGGTGACTTAGGCCAATACCCACAACAAAGTTCCAAAAATGAAGTAGCTGTAGAAGAATGCTTGTATCAGCTATAGCATGCTGAAATTAATACAAATGCTCATCCAAAAATCTTGGGATACTTGCTGCAAAAACTTCTAAAAAAGAAGTACAATGGTTCTGTTCACAAACAATAAAAGTAAGCAAACCATAATGAACCAAGTAGAGACCCATGTTGAAATTTGAGCCTTCTTTGCTTGCATGCTTTTACAGCTCATGGAATTGTGCACTGACACTTCATTCCCTGCACCAAATGTCACCAAAGGCACCTTGTGCAACAAGACAATCATACACGGCAAGTTGATCTGAAATGTGCTGAACAATGGACACAACCATAAATGTAGGAAGTGTGTACACAACTGACACAAGTCGACAAAACATGTGCAACACAATTGACACAGTTCGACAACATAAGTGGCACAATCGACACAAGTCGATGAAAAAGGTGTGACACAATTGACACAAGTCGATAAGCAATGTGTGACTTTATCGATAATGTAAAAGGTGTGCTCACAAGCGACACTAGTCGACCAACAACAAGATACATTTACAAACACATATGCATGTATAATGTATGATGAACCATATACAGTTCAAAAAATACACCTACGACCTCTATGTACAGGTGAAACTTCAACTCTTCTTTTCAAATACCAACAAATACATCAACCCAAAAAACAACATGTGGTTGACAAAGAGCTGAAAAGAAAGACATTGCTACAATAATAGTGAGTACCATACTCATATTTTACCTTCATGGCGAACTTTTGCAACAACATAAAAAAGCATGCATACATCCAAAGTTTGTATATGTACAAAAGGAGTATGTCTTACTGTGTCAAGAAGTCCATCCACTTCTCACCAAGCCACTTCCATGGTGATTTTTGCTGCTGCAATTCTTCCTCGTGAAACTTCCCTTTTCACATCAATAATGGCATCTGTGGTTTCACCTACGCCAATCTTTTTGTCCTCTTGTTGCATGTGTGTGGGACGATGAGTTGGATGTAAAGTCCAACAATGAGAGACAACATGTCCCCTATTTTGGCAAAAGGTGCAAATATTATCCACCTTCTTTGAAGGTAATCTTTGCTTCATCTGCTTCATGTGTGCTTTCTTCCTCATCCACAATATCGAAACATGATGGTTAAATTGACCACAATATGTACAAGAAAACTTTCTTCCATTAAAGCATGTAAAATTTTCATGCCTTGCAGAAACACAATCGAATTGATCATGAGAAGATTTATACCTCTTGTGCTGCTTTGCATGTTCATCCTTTTTGCCTCCATGAGGAGATGAACTAGTAGAAGCTCCAACTTTCAATTTCCAACTAACATCATTGTTCTTGTCTTGAAAACTGCATAACATTGCATCCTTGCCATAAGCTGCATGTCTACCATCTTCTTGCTTCAACAAAGGCTTAAAGCAATGGTAATCATCTTTGAAACAAATTTGACATATTTGCCTCATGGAACTTGGAACAAAAGTTCTCTTTGAATTAGCCTCATATGCCTTCATGGCTTTTGAGTCTTCGCCATTAGATTGCACATAACCAAGTCCAAGATTCTTGGATCGTTCCTCAACAAAAAGGGGTTCAATCATGCCTTGTGCATGCTTTCCTAATCCTTTGCCTTCATAACTCATATTAATCATTAACTTGGATCCTACTCCCCTTGTATGCTTTTCGAAAGATCCAACACATCTTTCTAAAGAGGAAACTAAAGACAAATCAAAATGGATTACCTCTTTCACACGCATGTTATTGGTCAAAGCCTCTTGGGCTTGATGAAGCTGCAACTCCATATCATGCAATATTTGAAGAATTTCTTCCTTTTCCTGCTTCATGGCCAACAATTTCTCATGAAACTCCATGCTTTCTCTTCTATCCTCAAACAAGATCTGCACCATATCCTTCAATATAAGGAATTCACGCTTCATATCCTCATCAAAGAACCTTGGGAAGGAGGAAACTTCACTTGATGAAGTTATAATTATAATGTTAATGAAAAAATTAACTTCAACAATGTTCTTAAGCTTTTCAAAACAAATGACAAAGCTTTTTCACCCAAATGTCTTTACAACCATCATATTCAAGCAGCCAACAACACACAAATCAAGTGAAAATCTTGTTCAAGCAGCCAACAACAAATCAACTCAACTGAAAATCTTGGAGTGGTTTTGAGGTCCTTCGGGGTAAGAAAAATATCTTCTATTCCTCTTTGTCTTCTCCAAGACTTAGCTAATCAGTAGCTATCCCCAAAATTCAACAAACTCAAACAACATGCAGTTTGCAAAATAGTAAAACAGTCAATCTTCTACACTGCTTTAAAACACCTTTCAAGCCACACAATCAAGCTATTGATGTCAATAAATCAAAACTAGTGCTCTAATACCAACTTGATCTGAAAATGGAATGTACTTGAATAAAGTGTGAAAGGTATCCATTTCCAATAATTTTAAATGTGAAAACAACTCCCAAGCTAACTCTGAAAATGTGAGAACTTCTTATTTCTTATACAAAGATAGATTGTAGGGGCATTTATCGGACATGTCACCTCTAAAGAGAGGATGAGTTCCAAAGGCTACCTGGCCCTCTATAGGCTCTACCTAAAGAAATAACAGAAGTAAACACTCAAATGTCATTAAAATGCTCATGCTTGAAGCTTGATGTCTTGTGGAATAAAACAAAGAAGTTTGAGCAGATGTTTAGGTGTTTATGTGTGGATGCAAGTTATTTAAATATTGTTTAACACATTATATCTGATTTTTTTAGCATGAGATCATCAACAAATAATGACACAAAAATGATGAAGCAGTTCACCCCTCCTGGCTACATCTGTTGGACCAAGCCTCCCAAAATGGCCTTGTCCTCTTGTATTAAGAATGTTGCAAAGGCTAATACAAGTAAATAAGTGCCTGTAAAGGTAAATCTAACTGTAGAAATAGAATTAGAAGATAGGAAACAACTAAGAATAATCTTCCCCAAGCACTAAACAATTAAATTGTACCTTAAACAATACTTTCTCCAAATGGCCCTAATGGCCCTTTAAACTTCTATGAAGAAATTCGAGGTGAATATGACCTCCAATGGTTCTAAAACCTCTACCAATGGACTCAAAAGGTCGAAGATAGTAGAAGTAGGCTTTTGAATCACTAAAAATAGATGAATACAACCCCCAAATAGCTCAAGCACTCAAATGGCCCTAGTGGACCTGAAAGTTTCCCTGAAGAAATTTGAGGTGAAGAATGCCTCAATAGGCAAAAAGAGCTGTAGAAATGGACTCAAAACATTGAATACAGTTAGGAATGACCTTCATTTCACATTCAATGGCTGCACACATCCTAATGCAACTCCCAAACTGATATGGCCCTAGTGGCTCTTGGAACTTCCCCGAAGCAAAAACACCTGTAAACAAACTCTGTTGGTTGTGAAACCTATGCCAATGGCTTTAGAAGGTCAAAGAGACCCAAAATAAAAAAAATGATTGTCTCAAAAGGCCTTTCCTAGCCAAAGTTGTGGCATATTCAATATCACTGCTAGTTTGCCCCTAAAACCACTCCAGCTAACTTTAGTTAACTGCAGCGAAGCCCGCCAAAGTTGGCGGGACCGCCAAAATTGGCACCACCGCCAAAAATTCCGCCAGTTATGCCGTGACCGCTGGATGAATGCTAGTTAACTATAGTGCGTGGTCATATGGGCATTTTTTGGGCCTCGGATTGCGCACCCTGACCACTGACCTGACAGTTAATGGTTGTTGGCTACCGCGGTTTGTGGGTGTGGTTACATGGCAAACCACCAACTTAACTACCATGGGTGGAGGTTACGCCATGGTTCTCGGGCCATGGTTCTATGCGGAGAGGGGGTTAGCCCCCTTTTGGGCCCACCCAGAAATACATTAACCTTTAAATATAAGTTCCAACCCTTCATAAATAAGAACCACCTCATGGGCTAACGGTAAAGTGCTGCGCTTGTTCTGGGTAGGTCGTGGGTTCGACCCACCGAACTGCCAACAAAATTATAATATACGCCCATCCATATACTGACGTCACTTGGGCCATGTGACGGTCTCCCGTCTTGCCACGTGGTAGCATCCTATTGGTTGCCAGAAATGGAATATTTTTAGAATATTCTAAGAATATTCCCTAGAATATTCCAAGGAATATTCTGTGGAACGTTCTATTTATTTTTTTATTTTTTATTTTTAATTAAAAAAATGGAGGATCTCAGGCAATTTTGAAATTGGAATAAATTCTGCATACGGAGTCCATTTTTTGAACCGTTCATGGTGCCGGAATCAGGAAGATGAGACCTATCCAGTTGTTTAGGTTTGAACTAGTTCTGAGCACTTTCATTTTTGAGAAATTTTCAACACTTGGCCTTGAGTCCCTGATCAAGTATGTTGTTGGGAACTCTTTCAATTTGGAAGATACAATAAGAAACTTAAAGGAAGAAATAAGGACTTGTAAGGGAGATAATGACATAAGCACGCAGGCACAAGAGAAACAAGCAGAAGTAAATGTAGTGATACTTCAGAATTTTTTAATTTTGCAGCGATAGGGACCACATCGGATCAACTATGAGAAGGAGGCCAAAACTAATGTGGCATATGGTAGTAATTTTCATGGATCTAACAGTTCAAATAGAGATGACATAGTTAGAGATGGAAGATTGTTGGACACTTTGGAGAGGAGAAGGGATAGACACAGGTATTATTCTAGTTCTGATTCAGATAGGCACTATGATCGTCATCTTTATCACCCTTACAAGAGGAGTGATATGGGATAATTTCTGGATGAGTTTAAGAAAGAAAAGCCACCTACTTTTTATGGATAGATGAAGAAACCACAGGATGCAGAGGCATGGTTGGCTGGAATGAGGAAGTTCTTCAAGTTTCATGACTATTTAGAGAACATGAAAGCCATAGTAGCTACATTCAGCCTCAAAGGTAAAGCAGACATTTGGTGGGAAGATGTGAAGAATGTTGGGTGTATTCATGAGGAAGACTTGACTTGGAGTGAGTTTGAGTGGTTATTCAAGAAGAAGTATTTGTCAGAGAGATAATTTGATGACAGGGCAAAAGAATTCTATGAGTTAAAGATGGGATCCATGATAGATGATGAGTACACTAGCAGGTTCTTGGAGTTACTGAGGTATGTGCCTTATCTCACGGAGGAGAAGGCCAAGATTCAAAGGTTCATTAGTGGATTGTTGGTTGCATTCAAAGACATGATTGAGTTTGATGATCCTTGATCATTGGAGGAATCCATTCGAAAGTTAAGGCATTGCTATGAACAATCGAAGCACATATCCAAGACTAAGCTAGATTGGAAAGGTAATGCAAGAAACAAAGGAAAATGGTACTAGAAAGGAGTAAGACCTAAGGGTACAACTAATAAAGAGAATGTTACATCATCTAAGAAGTTTAATGCATCAGATAGAGGTCAGGGGCATCAATCTGAGGAGAAGAATAAGATTGCAAGATGGAAGCCTATAGAGTGTTGGACTTGTGGCAAAGATCATCACCATAGAGATTGTCCATAGAATCAGGGTGGTAGGACTCGGATATATATTGCATAGGACGCATAGATTGTTGGGGATGTTGGTTAGATTTTTCCTCATATTTATGAAACATTGGATAACAAATAAGTATACCATCAGGCATCTATTATTGAGATGGATGGTAAGCTTTGTGATCAAGTTATTTATATTTTGATTGACATCAGATCTAATTATAGCTTGTTAGTCTCGACTTGGTGGATAAGTGTGGTTTGAGTAAGGAATTGCATGCATAATCTTGGTTAGTGCGGTTGGATACAGGTACAAAGAAGCGAGTGCATCATTGGTTAAGAGCTTGTGAATTTTATTTGAATGGTATGTGTACCATAGAACATTTAAATGTATTACCATTGGGATCATACAATCTATTGTTGGACATGAATTGATTGTAACTTCACAGAACCAAGGTAGATTGTTATGAAAAATATATTGAGTGCTTAGATGACAATGAGGAACCAAGAGTCTTATAGGGTAAGAATAAATCCACATCAGTTAGGATGGTAAAAAATATGCAAGCAAAGTGTAGTCATAGAAAAGGGTGTGTGTTATTTGCAGTACACATTTCTAGTGACAAGGGTAAGGAAGTTAAGGATGCAGATGTGTTGAGAAAGTACCTAGTATTACAACAGTTCAAGGATGTATTTCCTGAGGAAAATACAGAGTTTCCATCTCACAGGGAGGTAGAATTTTCTATTAAGTTGGTTCCAGGGGAAGCTCCAACATTAAAAGAACCTTACAAGTTGAGCACAACTGAGTTGATAGAGTTGAAGCTACAGTTGAAGGAAATATTGGACAAGGGGTACATTAGGCCAAGTGTATCACCTTGGGGCATACCGGTATTGTTTGTGAGGAAGAAAGATGGTACTCATAGATTATGCATTGAATAAAGGTAGTTGAACAAAGTGACCATCAAGAACAAGTATTTGTTGCTGAGGATTGATGAATTGTTCAATCAACTGAAGGGAGCAACATTGTTCTCTAAGATATACTTAAGATCAAGATACCACTAGGTATACATCAAAGAGGAGGACATTTTCAAGACATATTTCCACACCAGATATGGGCATTATGAGTTTTTTGTAGTTCCATTCGGTTTGACTAATGCTCAAACTACATTTATGTGCTTGATGAATAGTGTGTTGCGTTCATATTTGGATAAGTTTTTTATTGTATTTAGTAATGTCATATTGGTATATTCTAAAAATGAGGAAGAGCATGCCGAGCATTTAACAACAATGTTGAGGTTTTTGAGAGAGCATGAATTGTATGCTAAAATCAGTAAGTGTAGTTTCTTTCATATTGAGGTACACTACTTGGGGCATGTTTTCTCCAAGGAGGACATTGTAGTAGATCCAAAAGAGATAAGGGACATCATGGAGTGGGTAGCTCCTAAGAATGTGGATGAGGTGAGATCTTTTATTGGGTTGGCAGGCTATTATAGGAGTTTCATCAAGAACTTCTCACATATTTCTTATCCTATCAAGTCATTGCAAAGGAACGGTAAGAAATTTGAATGGACAGAGGAGTGCGAGGCTAGTTTTGGGCAGCTTAAGGAGTTGTTGACACATGCATCAATGTTAAAGATTGTAGATTCGGAAAAAGAGTTTGTGTTATGCACATATGCTTGCAATAAGGGACTTGGTGGGTTCCTTATGTAGGATGGATAGGTGGTATGCTATGAGTCATGGAAAATGAATGAGCACAAGTAGAACTACCCCACACATGATCTTGAGTTGGAAGTGATTATACATGCATTGAAGATGTGGACACGCTATCTTCTGGGTAGAAGGTTTACATTGATGAGTGATCACAGTGGTTTGCAATATCTATTTGACCAAATGAATTTGAATGGTAGGCAGGCTCGATGGTTGGCTACGATTAGTGAGTTCGATTTCGAGGTTAGATGTATCAAAGGTAAAGAGAACAAGGCGACAGATGCTCTTAGCAGGTGGTTACAGGTAAGTCACTTAGCAACTATGAGCTCCTATGGGATGGACTTATAGGATAGAATCTTGTAGGCAGGTCAGCAGGATGTAAGATATATGGAGATTATGCATAGGTTGCAGTAGAGTACAAGTATAGGTGCAAGTGGTAGTACAGGTATATGTGACAGTATAGGTACATGTATAGGTGATGGTACATGCATATGTATAGGTGGTGGTATATGTTCAGGTACAGGTGCACAAGATGTGAAGTATTGCCTTACAGTAGATGGATTGGTTATATTTAGAGACATGATATAC
Organism: Pinus taeda; assembly: GCA_000404065.3. Lineage (NCBI taxonomy): Eukaryota > Viridiplantae > Streptophyta > Pinopsida > Pinales > Pinaceae > Pinus > Pinus taeda. Next base: position 183,427 of record APFE031207447.1, on the reverse strand, counting down.
GTGTCAGATAGTAGTGAGCTCAAGAAGGTGATCTTGAGAGAATTCATTCAAAACCATATTCGGGTCACCCAGGTTATTAGAATACATTGAATATAGTAAAGAAGTTTCATTATTGACCAAAACCAAAAGGGATATAACAGATTTTATGGCTAGGTGGTTTAATTATTAGCATGTGAAGGCAAAGTGGAAGCATCCACGCGGACTGCTACAGCCGATTGCGATTCTAGAATGGAAATGGGAAGTCATTTTCATGGACTTCATCATAGGTTTTCCAAGGATGGTGAGACAACATGATTCCATTATGGTTATTGTGGACAAGTTGACAAAGGTTACACACTTCATTCTGGTGAAGTCTACATTCTCATCTGGCAATGTGGAACAAGTATTCATCAGAGATGTGGTCAGATTACATGGTGTTTCAAACAAGACTGTGTCAGATAGGGATGCAAAGTTCACTTCCAAGTTTTGGAAGGAGTTATTTGTAGGTTTGGGCATAAAGTTGTCCTTCAGTACAACTTATCTTCTGTAGACACATGGAAAAATATAGAGGGTGAACAAGATATTGGAGGATATGTAGAGGATGTACGTGATGCATTAACAGTGAAAGTGGGAATAATACATTCCATTGGTAGAGTTCACTTACAACAATGGGCATCGGGAATCTTTGAGGGTGAGTCAGTTTGAGGCATTTTATAGGCAGATTTGCAATACTCCTATCAGTTGGAGTGATCTAGTTAAAAAGGTGCTAATTGGGCTAGATATGTTAGTGGACATGGAATAGGAAATGCAGGTTATAAAGAAAAATATAAAGGAAACAAAGGATAGGCAAAAGAGCTATGCAGAGCGAAACAGGTTGTTTAAGGAGTTCCAGGTTGGAGAACATGTGTACTTGTGCATCAAACCAAAGAAGAGATCCTTACGGATTGGATCATGTGCCAAGCTAGAACCATGGTTTTGTGGACCCTTCAATATCATTGAGAGGATTGGGCCAGTATCCTATTGAATTGCACTATCACTGACAATGAAAGTCCATGATATTTTCCATATGTCATTGCTTAAGAAGTATGTTAGAGATGTTGATCATGTGATTGATTCATCTGTATTGCTGGTGGAACCAGATGGAGAATTCCAGTTGGAGCCTAAGTGTATATTGAAGAAAAAGATGCTTGTGCTCTGGAATTGAGAAATTGAGCAAGTTAGATTGCAATGGAAGCACTTTGGACCCGATGAAGCTACATGGGAGATGGTGGATTAGATGTGGGCTATGTATCCTTCCTTGTTTTCTAGTTGAGGCAAAGAAGTTTTGGCATGGTGTTTTGGTATGGTGTTTTGGTATATGTATTGGTATATGTTTGGTGATTTGGTATATGTACATTTTTATATGGATGTAAATACCGCCATGAGCTGTGTTATAAAGATCCAATAAGCAGTATGGGTGTCATGTCATTATGATGTTGTGTTTTCATGTTGGTTGCTTATCAACAAGATGATCATTGTAAATACTACAGCAAGATAAGTCATAAATCTCCATCGATAGTATATTCTTCTTACAACAATTTTGTGGTTATATGTGTTGTTGAACGCCGAGGACAGTGTTCCCCCAAGGGGGAGGGTTTTGTAACAACCCTGGTGAAAATTCCATGTAATAAAAGTTAATAAAGACAAAATAATAACCATGATTGATGGGACACTTATTCCAAGTTGAATGTTGGGCAAGACATCCTAGTGTGGGTGTTCATTTGGTTATTAATGGCTAAGGAAATTGGCAAAGGAAATGACTAATGATTTGGGAAGGGAAAATGGTATTTTTGGCACATTTATTTATGAAAATAATGGAAATTAGGAGAAAAGGGAGGTGAAAGGTCACATGTTGCATGTGAGGAGGAAATTAAAGGAAAATAATGGAAAATGAAGAAAATAGAGGCCTCATTCATAAAAAGGCTTCTGAGGATCAGTTGGTAACCTTTTGTCAATTCAGTTTTGGAGCTCTCTCATTCTTCTCTCTCTCTCATACTCTTCGATAGTTAGAGTTTTCTTGGGGCACTCTTTGTGGGTGTTGCATACTTGGATTTTGGAGTAAGAAGGGAAAGGAAGAGCAGGAAAGTGCAAGAGGATATCGGGATCAACAACTACAATGGGATTTTCTTGTAGGTACCGAGTTGCATATATGTTTTACTCACTAGTTTTGACATGCATGGAATATGCATGTGGATTATTGGTCATAAGCTATCACTGGCATGGAGGATTGCTTCAATTGACAGTGGATTTCCTAGCCTTTCCATTTCGTGGACAACCATGGAGATTGTGGGTTTATTTCCTTTTTTTGTTTTGGTTGGTTCTCATGATTCCTTAACTTGGGTTGAGTTATTAGTTCCTAGAAGCCCTAGTTGGAAAAACACTCTGAAAGTCCTATAACAACTTGGTTTGAGTTACTAGTACTCAAAGCCTTGGTTGGAAAAATGCTATGGAAGCCCTTGGTCGGTTGAGTTACTAGTCTTGGAAGCCTTGGTTGGAAAAACACTATGGAAGCCCGACGATAGCTATGGGTTGAATTACTAGTCCTAGAAGCCTTGGAAGGAACAAATGCTTTAGAAACAATGGAAGGATTCGATAGAGACCAATTTGATGATGGTTTTATGATGTTCGACTGTGAGGTGGAATCACTATTTGATGGGTTGAGGTGGATGGCCTTTGGAAGCCCTGTATGGTTTTGTATTGATGTGTTCTATGAGATCTAATATTCATGCTTGGAATATGGCATGGGGGTGAATGGATGAAGAGAGATTTGGTTCAGCCATTCTATGATCGGGTGGAACGTGGAAGTCCCATACCGGGTTTGGATTTTGCACCATCAATAAGAGGTTATTTCTCCTTGTATTTCTATGAGTATTATACTGGATTATATGTGGTTTATATGGTTATTATTTCCTTGGTATTTTTGCTACTATTATACTGGTTATATATGTGTTTTTTGAAAATAGCTACATATGGATCTCATCATGTTTTTACATGTAAATGAATGATCAATGTATTTATGAACTAATGGATGAAATGGAAGTTGGTTTGTTCAGGCATCAATGCTACTTAGTGATTCTCAGCTAAGTATGAGACCCCTATGCTCAGATCTATTATTTACACCTATAGATTACATATTCGTGATATGTTTGACGAAATTCCTATCATGGCTAATAGGGATCCAGTTAAGGTCTCATTCAAGTGATTGCATTTATATTATCATTTCCTTGTTATCTCACTATTATGAAGATGTGATTCAATTATGGGCAGTGACTTGGATTCCAAACCTGAAAAAGTGGCTCAAATCCCGAGAACATTGACATAGATTTGACAAAGAGATTCCATGGATGCTAGCTTGCAGGCCTCTGAGAGTGGTTAGAGGTCCCTAGACGCTGCCATGCCTATAACATGAGAGCTTCTAGAGGTCAAGTTGTCTAAAAGCTTAGTGGGACCTAGGGGTTGGTTGTCAGAAAGGTTGGATTGGTTCCTGAGGATCCTAATGCTAATGTTGGATATCTATATGGTGTGTTTCCATTGGTTTCACTTCCTTAACATGACTTAGGAGGTCAAATCATATCATAGTGGCCTATCATTGCATGTTTACCCCAACTGGACGGTTGATTGGGTAGACGTAGGAGGAGGGTGTTACAATTATCTCTGACTAGAGGTATCAACTCTCTAGTCCTTAGAACATTTGGTCATTCTTAGGTTTCTTGTGAAATTTTGGATGAGGGCTTACCAACATCCTCGTTGCAAATGAAAAAGACTCTTTAGTTCCCTTCATGGTTTTTCCTTGGCTATTGTGTGCTCTCTATGAGGTTTTATATTTAGTTCCTTTTTTACTTAATGACTCGTTACTATGCTTTACATATTCTCCTAAATTTTCGGAGTAACATACATTTTGATGTTGTTAAAGGAGAATATAGTCAAGTTTTGTGAGGGAAAATGCATTCCAGTAGGTTACAAATGGCTCATATTAAGAATTTTGTAAATTTTTAGATGATGCTAGTGATATTTATGTACTCTTTGTAAACACTTTTTGGTTAATGAAATATTTTGTGCCGATTTACCAAAAAAATAACTTTACCCTAACACTGACTTCAATATTATTAATATTAATAATAATATTAACATGTAATCTAACTAATTGACGAAAATATCCTTTTTCCGAACATTTTTCCTAGTCAACTTTGTTCAAAATCCGGTACATATTTTTAAAAATCATAAGTTTAAGTTGTTAATTTGAAAATATCGAGTGCATCAGGAGTTTTCAGGTGCCAAGTCCATTTATGCATTCAAAAATCTATTTTGAACAAGAAGAAATCACAATCTCTCTAGAATTTATATTGTTTGATTTTGACCAAAAAAATCCCTTTCATCTAATAATTAGACTATACCATAATATTAATAACAATATTATTCCTGTTATATTATTAAATATCTTAAGATTAATATTAAAAATTTATTAAATCAATTTACATAATTATTTCAATAATATCGTAATTATTAAACATATTAATATAAAATATATTTATATTAAACATTAATAATATCTTAATTACAAAATTATTATTTAATAATATTACCCCAAAAATATTCTTTGGATTCAATATTAATAAAAGGAAAATGGTTTTTTCAATCAAGCTTATTAGCACTATTATCAATATTAATGATAATACTTAAATAATGTTGGCAAGCCTTGTGTACATCCAAGTGATCGAATTTTAATCCCCCACACATGACGAGTCTCACAAGAGGAACCTAAAAAAATAAATCTTTATATACTTTTACAAATAATTAAATTGTTATTTATTTGACATCATCAACTTTAATTCCTCAATATTAAGATAAATCAAAAGTACACGATATTCAAATATGCTCAAGCATTTATTGACTTAAACAGTAATGCTGGAGATGACTCTGTTTCCCACCACCTGAGTAGTGTTCCTGTAAAACACTGAATAATTGTTTCACAGGATTGAATCTCATTTTTCCTCTAAGACACATAAGTTTATATTCTGTAAACATCATGTCAAGCAATTGCCTGATCTGACCAACACTCAGGTTATCAATATTCCATTCACGATGTGACTCAAGGAAGAAAGTATGTGATTCTGGAAGCTTTCCTTTACCTTCTATATCCAGAGCAAGATACTTACTGAACCTACTTTCCAATGGTTCATAAATAGGGAGAATATGAGATTCAGATTCTTTCTGTTCTTCTTCTTTGTTAAATAAGAAAGAAATTGTAATCTTTTCTGTAGCCTTTGTTTTAGTAGAAGATTGGGCTACTTCTTTTGGAAATAATGCCGAAAATTTGTCAACTGGCTTGACAGGATCTTGAATCTTGACATTTCTTTTGTAAACGAAGGAAGTAGGAACTGGTTTATCAGTTTTAGACATAATCATTTTCAAATTTTTCAGTTAAACCAGTTAATAGACTTTTAGTAGTACCAATATGGTCTACTAATTTTTTCTTCTACTTCTTCTATTTTATTCAAAGATTCTTTGGCATATGATTTGACAACTGATGAAGAACATTGTACATCATTGAGGTTTTTGTTTACCTTATTGAGAGAAACTTGAACAGTATCAAACTGTTCTTTTATTTTATCAATCTTTGCTGCGTTCATTTGTAGGCCTTTGATTGTAGTATTGGTCCAGTTGATTTGCTCACTAGCCTTTTGTATCCTACCATCTATTCCCAGTGCATTATCATCTTTCTGAACCAGAGGAATTACCTTTGCTATATTTTGGTTTTCTCCTATGATGATTCCTTTGTATGGGGGAAAAGTAGATGGTGTCTCCACTCTACTGCCATCTAAAGCAATCCAAGCATGTTTTGCTGATGAGGAAGAAGATGTTCCAGTCATCAATACATTTTCAGACTAAATTTCATGTTTCCATTCATAGAAAAAAATCTAGGAGTTTGTTTCTTCCATATAATTCTTCCATTTTTAGGACAAATTAATTTTTTCCTCAATTGTGTGACTTAGACCAAACTGTTCTGCCTCAGGATGAGTAAACAAGTCCCAATTCAACATAGCCTTCATCCATTTGGAACTTATTATGGATTTTGAACATCCATTCATTAAAGTGAAGAACTAATGCATTTCCATAACTGCAGGTTTTTTGCAATCATTTGGAATAGGACCAAATCTAGATTTAGGGATCAATCCTTTGGCTTGTTCCAGATATCCCAATCCATATTTGGGCTTGGCTGCTCTCATTAAGCTGAATATTTATGTTAATATTGGATCTTCATTTTCCAAGGTAACAATTTCATGCATCATCAAAATATGATCAGACTCAGATTCACGAGGAAAAGGAATGTCTGAGCATTTTGGTTTTGGACATGGGTTGACAGCTGTAGAAGGAGGGGCTTCACTAGTCCTTGGATGATGGCTTTCATGGATTACTGATTCAGCAAGAGTGCACAAATTTATAGCAAACTGACATTTAGGACACTTGACTTCTAAAGAAGAGAAATTTACAAGTTGGGCAAATTCAAATAATGAAATATGATGATAAGAAACAGAACTTGAGTAGGCGGTATCTATAATAGATGGATCTTGATAATAGTGAGAACTTTTGCAAGATTTTTCAATTCGTCTATGGTCGATTGTAGATCTTCTTGGAAATGATAGAACAATAGAGGATTAGTTTTCTTGGATATCTGCGGAAGTTATCTTTTTCAAAGCTTAAGGCTTGGGATTTGAGACAACCCAGTGCTCAGGGAAAGTGAGGTCTTCCCAGCGAATGGTCTAATGTTCAATCTTATGATTTTTTGAATCTGTCAGAACCACGACACTAGACTTGGAGTCTCTACTAGGTGTATGGTGGACAATCAGATATAAAGTATTAGTATGTCAGAATCAACCTCTTGTCTGGATGGCTATGTTATGTCTTTTCTTGTGCATATCAAAAACTGTTGTCTGAATATGCAACTATAAAATTTGGTCAATAGTTTCATCAAAGACATATACTGAAAATTTGGATAACAGTGAAAATAGACTGGCCCATTTGATAGGGGGGTGAAAATACCTCCTATTAGTCAACAGGTATACTTATTATGAGTTAAATCTCTAACTGTGGCTAGAACAAAGGTATCAATACCTTGATGATTCAGAGGATTTATCCTGATTCTTATACATCCCAAATATAAATACTTAGTATTTAGCCTCTTGGCTTCAGCCTGTAAATGCTTCAGATTAAGAAGAGGGATATACTGTGTACTATCAGAATTTTCTTGGATCTGGCTAATGGATTCTTTGATGCTAATTCTAGTAGCAACGTTTTATGAATGTTTATGAATACCAACCTATTGAACCAAACGTTACTGGCTCCGATACCAATTTTGTAGCAGGGGCTTCTGTCACAAGCTTGCTTGACTCTTGGCCTTGCTGTGTCTCTTCACGTGCCTTCACTTTATCGACCTCTGGTGAACCCAATGTGAACCCATCATGAACCTACTTGGTTTTTTCATGCTTTGCAACCTTACACACCGCTTCCTCACCTTCCAATGGTCTGGCATCCCTTAGAACCTTTGGCGAACCTTTGGTGAACTTTCAGTGAACTTCGAGTGAAGATTGTGAGACAATTACTAAATAACATATAGTTTATAATGACACACAGGTATTCAAATGCATAAAATTTCTTCTCATATTATTTCTTAGAAAATAATACTCTTTGTAATTTGAATCCTTTTCTAGGAAATAATATGAGAAGAAATTTGATCCGAATTGGATCCATGAAAATTATCAAAGTGCCATGACTGTATCAAATTAGGACAGACTTCAAATTTATGAACAAAGAGCTATCAGGAAGACCTCTGGACAGTGGCATTTTGCAACTAGCAAGGAACGATGAGGACCTTAGTCAAAGCACGCTAACCGAGGCCCATGGAGACCGCGCAAGAGGCAAAACTATAGTTAGGAAGCCCAGATCAGGAAACAGAGGCCATTTTTAATGCACGATTAGCGCAAAACCCCTCGAGAAGGGAAGGCCCCAAGCGCTCAGTCACATGGGGAGTTGGGAAACCATAGGGAAAGCGCTAAGGAAAAAGGCGGGTCTTGCGCTCCAAAATCGGTGGAATATCAGAGGCATATTGGGTGGTAAGTAGATTTGGCGGAAAACAAACGATTCCATACATTGTGCGACATGTGTCCGGCAGATGAGAGAGAAAACCGCCTCTCATCGCGGGCTAACGATCGAGCAACTCAACCGTGGGAAAAGAGCGAACATTGTAGGATCTGGGGGCTCTAGATCTGATGGCGGAGACTGCACTCGATGGGAAACCGGATTTGACAGGGGAATTAAGCTACATCACATAAAAGTTTGAAGTCCAATTTGACCGCTGAGTTAGCAGATGAATCATTTCGCAATGTAACCAAAATACCAAACTGTTGAGGAAGATCTAGTGCAGTTCGTGAGAGGACAGGTGGTCACTTCCCTGTGGGATGTTGGTGATGATGCAGAAGTAGGGAACTCCAAGCGAACAACAATAGGTGATCCGAAGGGGCGGAAGAGGAAGTGAAAAATCAAGGATAGATTGGCTTTAAGCCATGAACATAACAGAGAAGAGAAGACAAGGAAGAACCAAAGAAGAAAAACAGTGAAAGAATACGCGAAAGAGATAGTGAAGCAAGAAGCAGGAAACAAAGAGTCGAGCTGATCTAAGGTAGCATTGAGCAGACAGAAGTCTTGAGAGGTTCAAGCAATACTTGTGGGGATCTATCGAGAATTGAGTACCACATTGGGCTCCTCCCATTGAAGACCAGAGAGGTCAAGATTTCGTAAGGAAAGAGTCTGTGCACTCTAGTGGCTTGGGGAATCCAAGAACCAGCCTACCAAGCATTATCTATTTTAGGAGACTCGAGTTGAGCTCCTCATTGTAAAAACTCTGTTTTGAAGACACAATAAAAGTAGGCCACCACTGAAAGCTAGATTGGAGACGTAGCCCTGGAGGATAGGGTGAACTCCTTATTAATTTGTTGCGTTCTTGTATTTGCTTACTGTGTTTCTCTTACTATTTTCCATTTTCCAGTGTTTATGTATTTTGCAACCTGATCGATCTGTTGCCTAAGATAACATAGACAAACACTAGAACATGAGTCTGTAATACCTTCATTCATTAATTATTTAATTGAGATCACTCACAAGTGGTTTTCAAATCAAAATTTTCCACATTTGAATACCTATGTGTCATTATAAACTGTCTGCTATGTAGTAGTTGTCTCACAATCTTCACTCGAAGTTCACTAGAGGTTTGCCAAAGGTTTGAAGGGACGCCAGACCATTGGAACGTGAGGAAGCCATGTGTAAGGTCGCAGAGCATGAAAAAACCAAGTAGATTCATGCTGGGTTCACGTTAGGTTCAACAAAGGTCGATAAAGTGAAGGCAAGTGAAGAGACACAACAAGGCCAAGAGTCAAGCAAGCTTGTGACAGAAGCCCCTGCTGTAAAATTGGTATCGGAGCCAGTAACGTCTAGTTCAAGAGGTTGGTATTCATAAGAATTCAAAATGGATTCATTCCGAAAGTCTGTTTCCTTTTGAGAAATTGAAGAATGAGAGTCTTCTACATAATGAAATCTACTCAGAGATATGTTTGCATCAAGTTCTAGTGATGTCTTAAATCAAGCCGAGCTAGAATATGAAGAATCAAAACCATCTACAAGATGGCAACTTCCTAGCATCTCTGCATTTGAAGTTTATGATCATCTGTCTATATTTCATTTGAAAGTTGCTACTAGAATTAGCATCAAATAATCCGTTAGCCAGTGTTAGCTCCTGCTGCAGCAGGTATTCATATTTCATGATTGGCATTTCACAAGCCAATTATGTTGTACTTTGCTTGCTGCAATGCTCCATATTTGCTCAAAAAGTCTCCATATGAATAAGGCTACTTCAAGTTCATTCAATTGCCTTTAAATTTTGTAAAGTTTTCCTGGTATCGCTACTGTTAGTCAAAGGGAGGTCCAAACAGTTTAATCTTGGTCTCCCTAGGTTTAAATTTCTTGTTTTAGAATATAGAGATTGTAAGTCTGTCCAAACAGTTTAATCTTGGCATACTCTTAGATAGGTTAGAGAAATAGAAGAGTCCAACCATTTAAACTGGGCTCTAGAAGAAATAAGGGTAGTATGTAGATAGGAAAGCATCAAAAGAAAATGTATGATGGGTTTGCAAGTCTAAGTGCATCCCCAAGCTAAAGAAGAAAAAATGCTAGGAAAGTAGGTTGGGTAGGTAGTTCTGAGGCTGTTGAATTGCTGACAAGTTCCCAATTTGCAGGCATCATATCATGTAGAACATAATCAGCAAGGATTTGTAAGCAAAAAGGCTCAAATGAGGTATAACTAACTTCCCTTCTCTGTTTTCCCCAATCATTAACTAACATCCCCAAAAGAGGTCAAGATCTGCTTGACACCTCTTAATTTCATCATCTTCATCATTACGCTTGAGTAAAGATCTGCTTTACTCGAAGTTGTTCCATGTCTTCTCCCGAAGTATGGTCCTACCCCCTGTAACAGCCTAAGTCTCCCAAACTTAGCGCTTTCTTATCATCTCCATATTAACCACTAACATTATTATCTAGCTCCCTATGTTTCCCATCCCCGTATTAATATTAACTAAAAATCCCATATGTAATATCCCTCCCTTGGTTGAAAAATAACCATATCAGTTCCCAGGAATTGCTCATTTTATCAGAAACTAAGCAAGAGCCCGACCTCCTAACCACTTCCCAAAATACGATGGACTCCTTCCAAAGTATAAAGTTCCCCCCGAGGTAGTCGGACCCCTTCCGAAGAACCTTGTATGACCTTCACACTCACTTACTTACCTTTCCCCTCAAAACCGTTTCCGCGTCGCAACCTCGCACTCTCGCATTCATACCAAGCATAGCCCATCCGTCCCCCACCGATGCGATATAGCGATATCGGCGATCGGCAATCACAAACGCCGAGTGTCCAACTCGTCCACATTTCCTCTCCGCCGATGCGATATTGCAATATCGCATATCGGCAGTTGCAAGCGCCAAATGCCCAACCTAATGATCCCCCTCCTTCCCGCCGACGCGATATCGCGATATCGCATCGGAGTCTCTTCACCACAGTCTATCAAGTACCTCACCATGTCGCGCTGTACCAAGGACCCACAGATGACATCATCCGCCGTACAGCTGACGCCTTGCTTACGTTAGCAGCCAGAAAAGCCGAAAAAAGCTTCGCGTAGGAGAAAATTCGCACTTCGGAGCTCCAGATCAAGAAACATAGGCAGTTTCTGATGCACAAATAGTGCGAAGCGCTATTCGCGCATCGCTACGGGAAATAGGCCATTTCGAGGAATCTTCAGGGAATCTTCTGGTAGCTGAGCCCACTGCGCGCTGAAAAAGCCCAAAATTCACCCAAGCGTGCCAAAGGATCCGGTTTGAAGACAGCAGCAGATCAATCACAGAGGTTAAAGTGTATCAGATCAAATCAGCAGATATCAAGCATGTCAAAGAGTATCAGTCGACAGCAGAAACCATCAATGTAGCGGCAAAGTGTATCAGAGAATATCTTGAGCAGCGGCCCAAAGCAAGAGAAAATTGAATATCTTCCAGCAGATTCATAGAAGGAGAGCAAAGTCACTTGAAGCTCTCAAATCGTAATAATTGCACATTCAATTTGCACCAAAGCCGAACTGCAGCCCCACAGCTTATTCACTTCAGCAGCACCGCATCTGGTCCCCAAGGGCCACCTCATCACCTGTTCCGATTCAGCTGCCCCCAGCGCAGTCAAAAAAGATTTAATTGCATTTAATTTCAGCAACATTTAGATTGTCGAAGAGTTCCAAGCCGACCTATCAAGGTCAATTGTATTGATGTCTTCCTGATATTTTGTTTATAAATACCGCCCGAAGCGATATTGTGAAGGGTTGGTTGGTTGGTAGTAGTAGTTGTTGGTCAGTTTCCTTTCCAGCAATTTCTCTGAGTAAAGACTTGCACTGTAACTGTCATATTTTTCATAATCAAAGATTGCTAAAAGCATGGATTACGAAACAACTTGCTGTTTTCTCTTGGCCAAGGAATGATCACGGAATTCCTGTGTCTCTGTGTGATCCAATAAGTGTTCTTCCTCCCTGTTTATTTTATGTTTTTATCATCTTTCCGCCTTTCTAAGCTGCAGGAAAAAAGAATAGCTTAAGATTTGTTTTGTTACACCTTAAGTTCAATTCCTGCACTTTTCAATGTTTTATGCTGAAACAGTTATGAGCTAGAATTCTTAAATGCTCTAGTTTACCCTATTTCTTTCGTATATGAGTGCATGTCTTTGGAATTCTTAACTGCTCCGGGATCCCACTCATCCACTTCTCCCCTTTGTCAGCATGATGAAATGATTATGTTTTTCCTTTCATCCCTAATGTTCATTCCATACTTTTAGCAGACTGAATATTGTATCTTGCGTAGCTATCCCGCTCCGTATCCCCTTGTGACCAAGAAAATGCTCGCATGCCTCAATCTGTGACTCCATGCCCAAAGGTTCAAAACTTATAACACCTTAATGTGCCTCTTTATTCAAGAATCCTACCTTCCTTCCAACCACAGTCAAAATTCCCTTGAAGTCAAAAAGCTAGCCTAAAATCATCAACTAAGGTTGAATCTAGATCAACTAAGGTTGAATCTAAAGGAGAGAGCCCTCTCCGATTGCAGGTGGGATAGAACCTGAAATCAGAAGATTGGTTTGTGGTTACCTCGGCCGTATCCCTAATAGGAGCCTAGGGACAACCTGAGTGATAACAGCCAGATCCAAGAAAATTATGATAGTATACAGTCTATCCCTCTTCCTAATCCGAAGCCTTTACAGGGTGAATCCAAGAGGCTAAATACTAAGTATTTACATTTGGGATGTATAATAATCGAGATAGATCCTCTGACTCATCAAGGTCGTAATACCTTTGTTCTAGCCATAATTAGAGATTTAACTCATAATAAGTATATCGATTCACTAATAGGAGGAATTTTCATCTCCGTGTCAAATGGCCTAGTCTATTTTGACTGTTATCCAAAATTTTCAGTATATGTCTTTGATGAAACTATCAACCAAATTTTATAGTTGCAAATTTAGACCACAGGTTTTGATATGCACAAGGAAAGACATAACATAGCCATCCAGACAAGGGGTTGCTTCTGACATACTAATACTTTATATCCGGTTGTCCGCCATACACCAAGTAGAGACTCCAAGTCTAGTGTTGTGGTTCTGACAGATTCAAAAAATCAGAAGATTGAACATCAAACCATTAACTGGGAAGACCTCACTTTCCCTGAGCACTGGGTTGTCTCAAATCCCAAGCCTCCAGCTTTGAAAAAGATAACTTCTGCAGATATCCAAGAAAACCAATCCTCTATTGTTCTATCATTTCCAAGAAGATCTACAATCGACCACAGATGAATTGAACAAGCTTGCAAAAGTTCTCGCTATTATCAAGATTCATCTATTATAGATACCACCCACTCAAGTTCTGTTTCTTGTCGTCATATTTCATTATTTGAATTTTCCCAACTTGTAAATTTATCTTCTTTAGAATTCAAGTTTCTTGAATGTCAGTCTGCTATAAATTTGTGCACTCTTGTTGAATCAGTAATCCATGAAAGCCATCATCCAAGGACTGGTGAAGCCCCTCCTTCTATAGTTGTCAACCCATGTCCAAACCCAAAATGCTCAGACATTCCTTTTCCTCACGAATTTGAGTCTGATCATATTTTGATGATGAATGAAATTGTTACCTTGGAAAATGAAGATCCAAGATTAACAAAAATATTCATCTTAATGGGACCAGCCAAACCCAAATATGGATTGGGATATCTGGAACAAGCCAAAGGACTGATCCCTAAATCTAGATTTGGTCCCATTCCAAATGATTGAAAAAACCCTGCAGTTATGGAAGTGCATAAGTTCTTCACTTTAATGAATGGATGTTCAAAATCCATAATAAGTTCCAAATGGATGAAGGCTATGTTGAATTGGGACTTGTTTACTCATCCTAAGGCAGAACAATTTGGTCCAAGTCACACAATTGAGGAAAAAATTAAGTTATCCCAGAAATGGAAGAATTATATGGAAGAAACAAACTCCTAGATTTCTTTCTATAAATAGAAACGTGAAATTCAGTTTGAAAATGTATTGATGACTGGAACATCTTCTTCCTCATCATCCAAACATGCCTGGACTACTTTAGATGGTAGTAGAGTGGATACACCATCTACTTTTCCCCCATACAAAGGAATCATCATAGGAGAAAACCAAAATACAACAAAGGCAATTCCTCTAGTTTAGAAAGATGATAATGCACTGGGAATAGATTGTAGGATACAAAAGGCTAGTGAGCAAATCAACTGGACCAATACTGCAATCAAAGGCCTAGAAATGAACACAACAAAGACTGCTGAAATAAAAGAAGAGTTTAATACTGTTCAAGTTTCTCTTAATGTGGTAAACAGAAGCCTCAATGATGTACAATATTCTTCATCAGTTGTCAGATCATATGCCAAAGAATCTTTGAATATAATAGAAGAAGTAGAAGAAAAAATAGTAGACCATATTGGTGTTAAGGTATAAATTCCCCTAGGGTCTTGGGTTGATACCCTAGCAGATCAGAGGTTATTTACAAAGAAAAACACACATTCCACACAGCCATGATGCTAATATAAACAAACTATACGAAGAGAGGTGCACCTGGGGGTCCTTCGTTTGGGAAGATCCAGCCAAGGTCAAAACCCTCTTGGAGTTCCTTTTAGTCCTTCAACCTGCAAAACAATCAATTCCAGAAAGTACAACAGTATATTAACCAAGCATCATAAAGAAATAATCTTCATTGCATATTGAAGTTATACAATTAAAACAACCATTCATATGTGAATCATAACATTGATATCATAAACATGAAGAAGATTTTTATCAGGAACAAGACAAGTGTTTCTTTTATTATAGATAACTAAAGTACAGAAAGGAATGATTTCACCTGAGTCTTCCTCTTGCAGGCTCCAAGCGGAACCGTCCTCCGGATTCGTCTAGTCTCAAGCCTTCAACAAACTCCTTCTATGACT
Source organism: Pinus taeda (assembly GCA_000404065.3). Taxonomy (NCBI): domain Eukaryota; kingdom Viridiplantae; phylum Streptophyta; class Pinopsida; order Pinales; family Pinaceae; genus Pinus; species Pinus taeda. The sequence goes on along the minus strand of APFE031207447.1, from coordinate 168,325 downwards.
TACTCCAAGATATCTCAAGTAGTAAAAATACATCATAACACAAGGAAACAAGGGTTTCCTGTAATGGGAGGAGTGCTGGAAGCACAAGGATCTTCAGACTTGGTCATGGATAGTCTCAGTAGAGTGATCTTTCTCTCTATCTTATCCTCCACAGGTCTTCCCATTGAAGCCTTTTTATACTTCTCCCAAAGTAGTTTTTTAGTTGGGAATTCGTTGGGAATAGTTGGGCCATGGGTACTAACATGTAATCAATAGGTAAAACCCATGATCTCCCCCTGAAATTAAGGAGATTTCATTTTTTAAAGTGTTTTAAGACATATACGCGAGTTGGGTATACACAGACCCGCGTACACATGCGTTTAGCTCAGGGAAATGTCACGTATAGGGAGTAAAACACTGTTTTTTAAGTATTTGGACCAGGTCTAGAAGGAGGGGTTGCCCTAGGCCATGAGTGTAGCATCACAAACATCAAGAGTGAGATTTGGAGCTATAACAATTGGTACTACTAAAAGTCTATTAACTGGTTTAATTGAAAAAAGTTGAAAAAAATGAGCCTGTCTAAAACTGATAAACCAGTTCCTAATTCCTTCCTTTACAAAAGAAATGTCAAGATTCAAGATCCTGTCAAGCCAGTTGATAGATTTCTGGCATTATTTCCAAAAGAAGTAGCCCAATCTTCTGCTGAAACAGAGGCTACAGAAAAGATTACAATTTCTTCCTTATTTAAGGAAGAAGAAGAACATAAAGAATCTGAATCTTAAATTCTCCTTATTTATGAACCATTGGAAAATAGGTTCAGTAAGTATCCTGCTCCAGATATAGAAGGAAAAGGAAAGCTTCCAAAATCACATACTTTCTTCCCTGAGTCACATCGTGAATGGAATATTGATAACCTGAGTGTTGGTCAGATTAGGCAATTTCTTGACATGATGTTTACATAATACAAACTTATGTGTCTCAGAGGCAAAAGTGAGATTGAAGCCTGCAAAACAATTATTTAGTGTTTTACAGGAACATTACTCAGGTGGTGGGAAATAGAGTCATCTCCAACATTACTGACCAAGATGGAGAACGAAATTCTCAAGACGAAGCAGGAGATGTAATTCATAATCCAGATGGTACAACAACAAGAAACATGATTGGCGCTCTAACTTCCATGATATTAGAGCATTGGTGTGGCTATGAAACAGAGATTGCAGATAAACATGAATTCATTCTGATGAATCTCAAATGTCACAAAATGTCACAGTTTGAAGACTTTCATAGGGATTGGATGCAAAGAATTTATGAAGTGAAAGATTCAAAAAATCTATTGTGCAAACAAGTATATCTTGCTGCTCTTCCAACCCGATTTGTTGACTACATCAGGTTGCAAGAAATATTTCAGCTCCTTTTGAATCATACACTTGGGGTGAGATTTATTCTCATATTACCAATACACTAGTCAGTTTGTGCACAAGTTCTAAGGTAAACAGATCCTTAGAAAAACTTTCCAAGCTTCCAGACAGAAAACCCATCTACAGTAAGTATGGATTAACCATTTATGATCCTTTGGTTTGAAAAGGGAAAGCTAAGAAATGAGAAAATAAAGAATATAAATAGACTGCTAAAATCCACAAAAGGCAGAACTCTAACAAACCTCGAGGTTATTCCACAACAAGAAAAGGTTATTACAGGTATGTCCCTAGGACACGCTATTATAAACCTTCTGATATTCATTTGCACACTTCTAAACAAGAAAAGTGGAACAAACTCACTTGCTGGTTATGTGGAAAATTGGACATACGTCAAATAAATGTCCAGAAGGAGAAGAGTCAAAAAAGAACAGAGGGAAAGTCCCAAGCTCTGCTCCAAAGAAATAAAAATGTCAAAAATAGAGGGACAAATACAATGTTTAAAGTGTGTTTCCCGCACCCATAGAACAAATGCCGCCCTAATGTGATCATCAAAGATCAAATCCAACAGCAACAACTTGAAGAGTAATCTCCTGACTCTTACAACTCTTCCTATAACTCTTCTGATGAAGAATTACATGCATACATTCAGCCATGTTCATGCTCAGAATCAAAAAATTGTGCTTGTCCTATGTATACTGAATTTGATTTAGAATCCCACAGTGACTCTAGCATTGAAGAACTCTACTCAGCCCCTCACAAACAAAAGGTGATGATGGCTGCTACAGAAGAGGAAGAAATAAAAATCCTATCTCAAATCTGTGCTATGGACAATGGAGACATGAAGAACAGGATCACAGAGGCATTCATGGACAAACTCTAATCTAGTTCTTCCCACAATTAAGCTAAAAAGCCATTATTTGTTGATGCCTCCTTTAAGCGCAATACCAGATCTTTTCAAAGACACCAATAGCAGGACAAGGTTCACTCACTCACCTTGGGGGAGGTAAGTAGAGAAATTCATCACATCAAAATAGAAATCTCTGCTTTAAAATCTCATTTCGCCGAAATTCAAAAAGGAAAACAAACTACCAAAAGGTACTACACATCCATGAGAGATAGTAGAAAATGCCAGGAATCCAAACATTGAGATAATTGAAGGAAGTAGAGAACATGTTTTAGGATTTCAAGAAATGGGGATTCTTGCCATCTCTTATCAACAACATCATGTAAAAGTTAATATCTGCATTCAGTGAGAAATGTTTGATTTCACTGCACTTTTAGATTCTGGTGCTGATGTAAATATATTGAATATGAAAGTCATCCCAACAAAATATTGGATTCGTGTAGAAAGAAAAGTGGTGGGTCTAGGTAATAAGACACTCAACTATGAAGTTCCAAAAGCTTCCATTTGCTTTGACCATCACTGCATCAATTTGAAATTTGCAGTAGCAGAAATTCCAGTAGATTGCATATTAGGAAATATTTTCCTAGCTACAGTTGAACCCCATGGATCAACCAGATTAAAAGGAAACAAAGCTAGCTATTTCATCACTGTCCCGACATCGATGGGAAAAACAAGACGAATTGAGATGCCTTATATCTCAAATCCTAGAATCTACACTATGGTTCAGACAGTCAAGGATCTGGACAAAGTTGAAGAAAAATTGACAGATTTGAAAGATCTGAAATCTACATTGAAGGTAGAAGAACAAATAAAGATCCTCAAGTGAAGATAAAAATTGAGGAAGTAAAGAGACAAATAGAAGAAGAATGTTGCTTAGAGGAGCCAAATGCCTTTTGGCATAGAAAACAACATGCAATCCAGCTACCCTATAAATAAGGATATACAGGCAAGCCTTGCAAGAGCTAAGCCATTCCTATGAGTAAGGAATACAAGGATCTGTGTGAATAGGAGATCAAACAGTTATTGGATCTAAAGCTCATTAGAGAATCTGACAATCCATGGAACTGTTATGGTTTTTATGTAAACAAAAGAGCAGAAAAAATTAGGGGAATTCCAAAATTAGTGATAAATTTTAAGCCTCTAAATTCTATACTTGCAGATGATACTTATCCTATCCCCCACAAAGGAGATCTTATGGGAAGGATAGCAAGAGCTAAATATTTTCTAAGTTTGATTTGAAGGCAAGATTTTGGCAGGTTGCCATCTCCGAAGAAGATAAATTAAGACTGCACTCAACATTCTTCCAGACCACTACAAGTGGAATGTTATGCCTTTTGGATTGAAAAATGCTCCTTCAAAATTCCAAAAGGTAATGGACAAAAACTTTAAGCCTTACTTTGATTGGCTTCTAGTTTATATTGACGACATTATAGTTTTCTCCAAGAATGTCAAAGACCATTTCAAACACATTCATACATTTGTACAGTTGGTAAACAGTAATGGTTGGTCTTAAGCAAAAAGAAAATAGAAGTGTTTCAAACTTCTATTAGATTTCTTGGTCATACTATTTTTAATGGCCAAATAACTTTATAGAAGCATGCACTTGAATTCTTAGATAGATTCCCCGATGTTATCACTGATAAAACCCAACTTCAAAGATTTTTGGGATGTTTAAACTATGTCAGTAATTTCTATCAGGATTGTGCAAAAGATAGAAATCTACTCAATCAGAGACTTAAGAAAGAACCACCCCAGTGGTCAAAGGCACATACTGAGGTTGTCCAGAAGATTAAAGCAAAGGTGAAAACTCTTCCTATTCTATATGTATCTAATGACAATTCATTTAAGATTGTAAAGTCAGATGCCAGTAATATAGGATGGGGAGGTATCCTAAAACAAAGAAAGGATGGCGTTAAACAGATTGTCCAGTTTGCTTCAGGCACCTAGAACCTTACTGAACAAAACTATTCTACAATTGAAAAGGAGGTAAAAGCTGCATGGAATTATATTAATAAATTTGATATACATTTGGTAAACAAGAAGTTTCTTCTAAGAACAGATGCCTTGGCTTTGAAAAAAATCTTGACAAAAGATATAAAGAAACCAGGAGAAGCCAAGTTTGCCAGGTGGCAAGCACTCTTTGCAAACTTCGACTTTGAAGTCGAACATATAAAAGGGGCATAAAACTATTTACCAGATTTACTTAGCAAGGAATTTATCTAGCAACAAGAACATATAATGGTAATTGTCACAAAAAGGGATTAGAATCAAAAGCAAGAAATTTTGTGAACATTTCCAGAACACCAGGATTGGTCTGAGTACAGACATAATTGGAAGCCAATTTGAAAATTAAGAAAAACCAAGGTATTAGATGCAAATCTGCAGGCCCATATAGATATTCTACATCTTGTACCAGAAAGAAAGGTATACCCAAAAGGGAACAGATGGATACACGACATGAATTATACAAAAGCCAAGGCAGATGCATTGTACGCAGAAGACACACTCAAAAGAGATTTCCATGATATCACATATATCTGGTCACATGGAGGAATCTATAGGCGAATATATGAAAAATATTTCTGCATAAACTGTACTAGGAATCTTGCATGGCCTATGCCAACACAGACTGCAGCATTATGGCCATGAGGAGATCCCAAATTAAATTTTCATGATACAATATATGATTTTTCCAGTGATAAACAATTATGGTGGGATCTACTGAATGTAGATGACAAGAAGAAACCCATTATACTAAATTGAGATTTAAAACAACTAGGATAATGCAAAGAAATCAACAATGTGAATGGCTAAAAAATTTGTGGGCTGATTACGGAGTCAACAGAATGGAAATGGATCCATTATGTCATGAATCATATCTTAGACTTCATTGTGACATCTGCTTTGAATACAATATTTGCGACTATTTCCATCTACCTTATAAAACTATCAATGAAATGATAACCAAAGAAAGGACACATTTTCTAGATGATGAGACCTTAAAAGAATACATGGCCATGCATTATCCATGTTTCGTATTAACTAAAGTAAAACATCAAATGATTTTAGGGAAACCCATGATTTTTCAACGAATTTTTACTAAAGAATGGGATGAAACATTATATAAAAAGTATAGATTCCTTGAAATTACTATTTTTTGATGGTTCTTGTGGGCTTATCCAACAAAAGAATCCATCAGTGTAATTATGATGTCCAGTCACAAGGACTTAATTGTGATCAACTTTTCTCGTGGGCTTTGTTGTACAAAAGCATCCACTGTGTAAATGTGTTTTCGAATATTTTCCGTGGGATTTATGAAATCATCCACAGTGTACTTAGGCCCCATGTTCCTTTTTACAGACGAAGAATCTTTGTGCGGATGTTGCCTAGGCGTTGCCTGAAAACAATGATTCCAACCCGTTGTCACATGCCCTACAGGAATGTTTGTCCCCTCTCTTTTGCTATAAATAAGAGAGTAAGGTTCATTCATGAGGCATTAAAAGTTGGAGTTTAGGAGTCTTAGAGTCTTAGAGATATGAGAAGCCTATGTATCAGTGTGCTTGGCAGTAGTAAGAACCTAAAGTGGCCAGATCTGTTAGAAGTCTTGAGTCAGTCAAGTCTGTATATTCTTAGACAAAGCTTGTGTGTTTCTAGGAAGCCTTCGGTAATTCTTACTCCTTAGTGAGAAGAAAAAAGTCCGATAAATGCAACCATAGCCTATCTCAGGGGCTTCTGTCACAAGCTTGCTTGACTCTTGGCCTTGTTGTGTCTCTTCACTTTCCTTCACTTTATTGACCTCTGGTGAACCCAACGTGAACCCAGTGTGAACGTACTTGGCTTTTGCACACTCTATGACCTTACACACGGCTTCCTTGCCTTCCAGCAGTTTGGCGTCCCTTCAAACCATTGGTGAACCTCTGGTGAACTTTCAATGAACTTCGAGTGAAGATTGTGAGACAACTACTACACAAAAGACAGTTTATAATGACACACAGGTATTCAAATGTGGAAAATTTCTTCTCATATTATTTCTTAGAAAAGGATTCAGAATACAGAGAGTATTCTTTTTAGAGATAGACTATGGTTGCATTTATAGGAATATCTACTTCTCAAAAAGGAGTAAGCATTACCGAAGGCTTCCTGGCAACACACAAGCTCTGTCTAAGAATATATAGACTCGACTGACTCAAGACTTCTAACAGATCTGGCCACTTTAGGTTTTTACCAGTGCCGAGCACACTAATACACAGGCTTCTCAGATCTCTAAGACTCTAAGACTCCTAAACTCCGACTTTGAATGCCTCATGAATGAACCTTACTCTCTTATTTATAGCAAAAGAGAGGGGACAAACATTTTGGTATGGCATGTGACAATGGGTTGGAATCATTGTTTTCGGGTAACGCCTACACAAAATTCGTACAAAGATTCTTCATTCGTAAAAAGACACATGGGGCCTAAGTACACTGTGGATGATTTCATAAATCCCACAGAAAATATTTGAAAACACATTTACATAGTGGATGCTTTTGTACAGCAAAGCCCACGAGAAAAGCTGATCACAATTAAGTCCTTGTGACTGGATATCATAATTACACTAATGGATGCTTTTGTTGGATAAGCCCATGGGAACCATCAGAAAATAGTAATTTCAGGGAATCTATACTTTTTATACAATGCTTCATCCCATGCTTTAGTAAAAATTCTTCGGACAATCATGGGTTTCCCTAAAATCATTTGATGTTTTACTTTAGTAAATATGATCCATGGATAATGCATGGCCATGTATTCTTTTAAGGTCTCATCATCTAGAAAAGGTGTCCTTTCTTTGGTTATCATTTCATAGATAGTTTTATAAGGAAAATGGAAACAATTGCCAATATTGTACTCAAAGTAGATGTCACAATTGAAGTCTATAGTATGATATAATGGATCAATTGTTGTTCTGTTGATTCCATATTCAGCCCACCATTTTTTTAGCCAGCCACGTTGCTGATTTCTTTGCATTATCCCAATTGTAATAAATCTCAATTTAGTATAATGGGTTTCCTCTTTGTCATCTACATTCAGTAGATCCCACCATAACTGTTTATAGCCAGAAAAATCATATACTATATCAGGAGAAATTAATTTGGGATCTCCTCCTGGCCATAATGCTGTAGTCTGTGGGTGCATAGGCCACGCAAGGTTCCTAGTACACTTTATGCAAAAATATTTTTCATTTATTCCTCTACGGATTCCTCCATGTGACCAGATACATGTGATATCATGGAAATCTATTTTGAGTAAGTCTTCTGCATACAATGCATCTGTCTTGGCTTTTGTATAAATCATGTCATGTATCCATCTGTTCCCTTTTGGGTATACCTTTCTTTCTGGTACAAGATGCAGAATATCTGTATGGGTGTTCAGATTTGCATCTAATACCTTGGTATTTCTTAATTGCCAGGTTGGCTTCCAATTATCTCTGTACTCAAACCAATCTTGGAGTGCTAGAATTGTTTGCAGAATTTCTTGCTTTTGATTCTGATCCCATTCTGTGACAATTACCATTATATGTTCTTGTTGCTGGATAAATTCCCTGATAAGGAAATATGGTAAAGAGTTGTTTGACCCTTTTATATGTTTGACTTCAAAGTTGAAGTTTTCAAAGAGTGCTTTCCACCTGGAAAACTTGGATTCTCCTGGTTTCTTTATATCTCTTGTCAGGACCTTTTTCAAAGCCGAGGCATCTGTTCTCAGAAGAAACTTCTTGTTTACCAAATGTATATCAAAGTTATTAATACAATTCCATGCATATTTTACCTCCTTTTCAATTGTGGAATAGTTTTGTTTAGTAGGGTTCCAGGTGCCTAAAGCAAACTTGACAATTTGTTCAACGTCGTCCATTCTTTGTTTTAGGATACCTCCCCATACTATATTACTGGCATTTGACTCTACAATCTTAAATGAATTGTCATCAAATACATATAGAATAGGAAGAGTTTTCACCTTTGCTTTAATCTTCTGGACAACCTTAGTATGTGCTTCTGACCACTAGGGTGGTTCTTTCTTGAGTCTCTCATTGAGTCGATTTCTATCTTTTGCACAATCCTGATAAAAATTACTGACATAGTTTAAACATACCAAAAACCTTTTAAGTTAGGTTTTATCAGTGATAACATCGGGGAATATATCAGAGAATTCAAGTGCATGCTTCTGCAAAGTTATTTGGCCATTAAAAATAGTATGACCAAGAAATCTGATAGAAGTTTGAAAGACTTCTATTTTCTTTTTGCTTAAGACCAAACCATTCCGCTTTACAAGCTGTACAAATTTATGAATGTGTTTGAAATGATCTTGGAATTTCTTGGAGAAAAATAGAATGTCGTCAATATAAACTATAAGCCCATCACAATAAGGCTTGAAAGATTTCGTCCATTACCTTTTGGAATTTTGAAGGAGCATTTTTCACCAAAAGGCATAACATTCCACTCATAGTGGCCTGCAGGAATGCTGACTGTAGTCTTGAATTTATCTTCTTCAGAGATGGCGACCTGCCAAAATCCTATTTTCAGATCAAACTTAGAAAATATTTTAGCTCCTACTATCCTTCCCATAAGATCTCCTTTGTGGGGGATAGGATAAGTATCATCCGCAAGTACAAAATTTAGAGGCTTAAAATTTATCACTAATCTTGGAATTTCTCTAATTTGTTCTGCTCTTTTGTTTACATAAAAACCATAACAGTTCCATGGACTGTCAGATTCTCTAATGAGCTTTCGATCCAATAACTGTTTGATCTCCTTTTCACATAGATCCATGTATTCCTTATTCATAGGAATGGCTCGGCTCTTGCAAGGCTTGCCTGTATATCCTTCTTTACAGGGTAGTTGGATCGTGTGTTGTTTTCTGTGCCAAAAGGAATTTGGCTCCTCTAAGGAACATCCTTCTTCTATTTATCTCTTTACATCCTCAATTTTTCTCTTCACTTGAGGATCTTTTATCTGTTCTTCTACCGTCAATGTAGATTTTAGATCTTTCAAATCTGTCAATTTTGCTTTAGCTTTGTCCAACTCCTTGACTGTTTGAACCATAGTGGAGATTCTAGGATTTGAGATATAGGGAATCTCAATTTGTCTTGTTTTTCCCATCGATGTGGGGACATTGATGAAATAGCCAACTTTGTTTCCTTTTAATCTGGTTGATCCATTGGGTTCAATTACAGCTAGGAAAATATTTCCTAATATGCAATCTACTGGAATTTATGCTATTGCAAATTTCAAATTGATGCAGTGATGGTCAAAGAAAATGGAAGCTTTTGGAACTTCATAGTTGAGTGTCTTATTACCTAGATCCACCACTTTTCTTTTTGCACGAATCCAATATTTTGTTGGGATGACTTTCATATTCAATATATTTACATCAGTACTAGAATCTAAAAGTGCAGTTAAATCAAACATTTCTCCCTAAATGCAGATATTAAATTTTACATGATGTTGTTGATAAGAGATGGCAAGAATCCTCATTTCTTGAAATCCTAAAACATGATCTTTTCTTCCTTCAATTATCTCAATGTCTGGATTCCTGACATTTTCTACTATCTCCCATGGATGTGTAGTATCTTTTGCAGTTTGTTTTCCTTTTTGAATTTTAGTTAATTTAGATTTTAAAGAAAATATTTTTGTTTTGATGTGATGAATTCCTCTACTTACCTCCCCCAAGGTGAGTGAGCGAACCTTGTCCTGCTGTTGGTGTCTTTGAAAAGATCTGGTATTGCACTCAAAGGAGGCATCAACAAATAATGGCCTTTTAGCTAAATTGTGGGAAGAACTGGATCAGAGCTCATCCATGAATGCCTCTATGAGCCTGTTCAACATGTCTCCATCGTCCATAGAATGGATTTGAGATAGGATTTTTATTTCTTCCTCTTCTGTAGTAGCCATCAACACCTTTTCTTTGTGAGGGGCTGTGTAGAGTTCTTTAATGCTAGAGTCACTGTGGGATTCTAAATTAGAGTCAGTATACATATGACAAGCACAATTTTCTGATTCTGAGCATGAATAGGGCTGCATGTATGCATGTAGTTCTTCATCAGAAGAGTTATAGGAAGAGTTGTAAGAGTCAGGAGATGAATCTTCAAGTTACTGTTACTAGATTTGATCTTTGATGATCACATTATGGTAGCATTATGTTCTATGGGTGAGAGAACCACACTTTAAACACTGTATTTGTCCCTCTGTTTTGACATTTTTATCTTTGGAACAAAGCTTGGGCTTTTTCCCTCTGTTCTTTTTTGACTCTTCTCCTTCTGGACATTTATTTGATGTATGTCCAGTTTTTCCTCATAACCAGAAAGTGAGTTTGTTCCACTTTTCTTGTTTAGAAGTGTGCAGATGAATATCAGAAGGTTTATAATAGTGTGTCCTACGTACACACCTGTAATAACCTTTTCTTGTTATGGAAGAACCTCGAGGCCTCTTAGAGGTTTTCCTTTTGTGGATTTTAGCAGTCTCTTTATATTCTTTCTTTGCTCATTTCTTAGCTTTCCATTTTCGAACCAAAGGATCATCAATGGTTAATCCATACTTATTGTAGATCGATTTTCTGTTTAGAAGCTTGGAAATTTTTTCTAAGGATCTCTTTACCTTAGAACTTGTGCACATATTGACTAGTGTCTTGGTAATATGAGAATAAATCTCACCCCAAGTGTATGATTCAAAAGGTAGCTGAAACATTTCTTGCAACCTGATGTAGTCAACAAATCAGGATGGAAGAGCTACAAGATATACCTATTTCCACAATAGATTTTTTGAATCTTTCACTTCATAAATTCTTTGCATCCAATCCCTGTGAAAGTCTTCAAACTGTGACATTTTGTGACATTTGAGATTCATCAGAATGACTTCATGTTTATTTGCAATCTCTATTTCATAGCCACCCCAATGCTCTAATATCCGAAGCCTTTACCTTCTATATCCGGAGCAGGATACTTACTAAACCTACTTTCCAGTGGTTCATAAATAGGGAGCATCTGATATTTAGATTCTTTCTATTCTTCTTCTTCCTTAAATAAGGAAGAAATTGTAATCTTTTCTCTAGCCTCAGTTTCAGCAGAAGATTGGGCTACTTCTTTTGGAAATAATGCCATAAATCTGTCAACTGGCTTGATAGGATCTTGAATCTTGACATTTCTTTTGTAAAGGAAGGAAGTAGGAACTGGTTTATCAGTTTTAGATAGACTCATTTTTTCAACTTTTTCAATTAAACTAGTTAATAGACTTTTAGTAGTACCAATATGGTTTACTATTTTTCTTCTACTTCTTCTATTTCATTCAAAGATTCTTTGGCATATGATTTGAAAACTGATGAAGAATATTGTACATCATTGAGGCTTCTATTTACCTCATTGAGAGAAACTTGAATAGTATGAAACTGTTCTTTTATTTTAGAAATCTTTGCTATGTTCATTTTTAGGCCTTTGATTGTAGTATTGGTCTAGTTGCTTTGCTCACTGGCCTTTTGTATCCTACCATCTATTCCCACTGCATTATCATCTTTCCGAACCAGAGGAATTGCCTTTGTTGTATTTTGGTTTTCTCCTATGATGATTCCTTTGTATGGGGAAAAGTAGATGGTGTCTCCACTCTACTGCCATCTAAAGTAGTCTAGGCATGTTTGGATGATGAGGAAGAATATGTTCTAGTCATCAATATATTTTCATATATAATTTCACGTTTCCATTCATAGAAAGAAATCCAAGAGTTTGTTTCTTCCATATAATTCTTCCATTTCCGGGATAACTTAATTTTTTCCTCAATTGTGTGACTCAGACCAAACTGTTCTGCCTTAGGATGAGTAAACAAGTCCCAATTCAACATAGCCTTCATCCATTTGGAACTTATTATGGATTTTGAACATCCATTCATTAAAGTGAAGAACTTATGCATTTCCATAACTGCAGGTTTTTTGCAATCATTTGGAATGGGACCAAATCTAGATTTAGGGATCAGTCCTTTGGCTTGTTCCAAATATCCCAATCCATATTTGGGCTTGGCTGGTCTCATTAAGCTAAATATTTTTGTTAATCTTGGATCTTCGTTTTCCAAGGTAACAATTTCATGCATCATCAAAATATGACAAGACTCAGATTCGTGAGGAAAAGGAATGTCTGAGCATTTCGGGTTTGGACATGGGTTGATAGTTGTAGAAGGAGGGGCTTCACCAGTCCTTGGATGATGGTTTTCATGGATTACTGATTCAGCAAGAGTGCACAAATTTACAACAGACTAACATTCAGGACACTTGACTTCTAAAGAAGATAAATTTACAAGTTGGGAAAATTCAAATAATGAAATATGATGACAAGAAACAGAACTTGAGCAGGCGGTATCTATAATAGATGGATCTTGATAATAGAGAGAACTTTTGCAGGCTTGTTCAATTCATTTGCGGTCAATTGTAGATCTTCTTGGAAATGATAGAACAACAGAGGATTGGTTTTCTTGGATATCTACAAAATTGATCTTTTTCAAAGCTCGAGGCTTGGGATTTGAGACAACCTAGTGCTCAGGGAAAGTGAGGTCTTCCCAGCGAATAGTCTAATGTTCAATCTTCTAATTTTTTGAATCTGTCAGAGCCACAACTCTAGACTTGGAGTCTCTACTAGGTGTATGGTGGACAATTGAATATAAAGTATTAATATGTCAGAAGCAACCTCTTGTCTGGATGGCTATGTTATGTCTTTTCTTGTGCATATCAAAACCCGTGGTCTGCAACTGTAAAACTTGGTCGATAGTTTCATCAAAGACATATACTAAAAAATTTGGATAACAATCAAAATAGACTGGGCCATTTGATAGGGGGGTGAAAATACCTCCTATTAGTGAATCGGTATACTTATTATGAGTTAAATCTCTGACTCTAGCTAGAAAAAAGGTATCAAGACCTTGATGAGTAAGAGGATTTATCCTGATTCTTATACATCCCAAATGTAAATACTTAGTATTTAGCATCTTGTCTTCAACCTGTAAATGCTTCAGATTAAGAAGAGGGATAGACTGTATACTATCAGAATCTTCTTGGATCTGGCTAATGGATTCTTTGATGCTAGTTCCAGTAGCAGATTTCAAATGAAATATAGACACATCATAATAAACTTCAGATGCAAAGATGATAGGAAGTTGCCATCTTGTAGATGTTTGTGATTCCTCGTATTCAAGCTTAGCTTGATTTAAGACATGACTAGAAATTGATGCAAACATATCTCTGAGTGTATTTTCTATTGCAGAAGACTCTCTTTCTTCAATTTATCTAAAGGAAATAGGCTTTCAGAATGAATCTCTTTTGAATGTTTATGAATACTAAACTCTTGAACTAGATGTTACTGCCTCCGATACCAATTTTGTAGTAGGGGATTCTGTCACAAGCTTACTCAACTCTTGGCCTTGTTGTGTCTCTTCGCTTGCCTTCACTTTATCGACCTCATCAAAGGTTCGCCAAAGGTTTGAAGGGATGCCAGACCGTTGGAAGGTGAGGAAGCCATGTGTAAGGCCACAGAGCATGAAAAAACCAAGTAGGTTTGCGCTGGGTTCATGTTGGGTTCACCAGAGGTCGATAAAGTGAAGACAAGTGAAGAGACACAACAAGGCCAAGAGTCGAGCAAGCTTGTGACAGAAGCCCCTGCTGCAAAATTGGTATCAGAGCCAGTAATGTCTAGTTCAAGAGGTTGGTATTCATAAACATTCAAAATGGATTCATTCCAAAATTCTGTTTCCTTTTGAGAAATTGAAGAAAGAGAGTCTTCTGCAAAAGAAAATCCACTCAGAGATATGTTTGCATCAAGTTCTAGTCGTGTCTTAAATCAAGCCGAGATAGAATACAAATAATCACAACCATCTGCAAGATGGCAACTTCCTAGCATCTATGCATCTGAAGTTTATGACAATCTGTCTATATTTCATTTGAAAGCTACTACTAGAATTAGCATCAAATAATCCATTAGCCAGATCCAAGAAAATTCTGTTAGTATACAGTCTATCCCTCTTCTTAATCCGAAGCATTTATAGGCTGAAGCAAAGAGGCTAAATACTAAGTATTTACATTTGGGATGTATAAGAATCGGGATAAATCCTCTGACTCATCAAGGTCTTCATACCTTTGTTCTAGCCATAGTTAGAGATTTAACTCATAATAAGTACACCGATTCACTAATAAGAGGTATTGTCGCCCCCCTATCAAATGGCCCAGTCTATTTTGACTGTTATCCAAATTTTTTAGAGTATGTATTTGATGAAACTATTGACCAAATTTTACAGTTGCAGATTCAGACCACAGGTTTTGATATGCATAAGAAAAGACATAACATAGCCATCCAGACAAGAGGTTGCTTACGACATACTAATACTTTATATCCAGATGTCCGCCATACACCTAGTAGAGACTCTAATTCTAGTGTCATGGTTCTAACAGATTCAAAAAATCAGAAGATTGAACATCAGACCATTCATTGGGAAGACCTCACTTTCCTTGAACACTGGGTTGTCTCAAATCCCAAGCCTCAAGCTTTGAAAAAGATAACTTCTACAGATATCCAAGAAACCAATCCTCTATTGTTCTATCACTTCCAAGAAGATCTAGAATCGACCGTAGACGCATTGAACAATTCTGCAAAATTTCTTGCTATTATCAAGATCCATCTATTATAGATATTTCCTACTCAAGTTCTGTTTCTTGTCATCATATTTCATTATTTAAATTTGCCCAACTTGTAAATTTCTCTTCTTTAGAAGTCAAGTGTCCTGAATGTTAGTCTACTATAAATTTGTGCACTCTTGCTGAATCAGTAATCCATGAAAACCATCATCCAAGGACTGGTGAAGCCCCTCCTTCTACAGCTTTCAACCCATGTCCAAACCCAAAATGCTCAGAGATTCCTTTTTCTCACAAATCTGAGTCTGATCATATTTTGATGATGCATGAAATTGTTACCTTGGAAAATGAAGATCCAAGATTAACAGAAATATTCAGCTTAATGAGACCAGCCAAGCCCAAATATGGATTGGGATATCTGGAACAAGCCAAAGGACTAATCCCTAAATCTAGATTTGGTCCCATTCCAAATGATTGCGAAAAACCTGTAGTTATGGAAATCCATAAGTTCTTCATTTTAATGAATGGATGTTCAAAATTCATAATAAGTTCCAAATGGATGATTGCTATGTTGAATTGGGACTTGTTTACTAATCTTGAGGTAGAACAGTTTGGTCTGAGTCACACAATTGAGGAAAATATTATAATATCCCAAAAATGGAAGAATTATATGGAAGAAACAAACTCCTAGATTTCTTTCTATGAATGAAAATGTGAAATTCAGTTTGCAAATGTATTAATGACTAGAACATCTTCTTCCTCATGAGTCAAACATGCCTGGACTACTTTAGATGACAGTAGAGTGGAGACACCATCTACTTTTCCCCCATACAAAGGAATCATCATAGGAGAAAACCAGAATACAACAAAGGCAATTCCTCTGGTGCAGAAAGATGATAATGCATTGGGAATAGATGGTAGGATACAAAAGGCTAGTGAGCAAATCAACTGGACCAATACTGCAATCAAAGGCCTAGAAATGAATGCAACAAAGATTGCTGAAATAAAAGAACAATTTGATACTATTCAAGTTTCTATCAATGAGGTAAGCAGAAGCCTCAATGATGTACAATATTCTTCATCAATGCTCAGATCATATGCCAAAGGATCTTTGAATAAAATAGAAGAAGTAGAAGAAAAACTAGTAGACCATATTGGTACTACTAAAAGTCTATTAACTGGTTTAAGTGAAAAAGTTGAAAAAATGAGTCTGTCTAAAACTGATAAACCATTTCCTACTTCCTTCCTTTACAAAAGAAATGTCAAGATTCAAGATCTTGTCAAGCCAGTTGATAGATTTCTGACATTATTTCCAAAAGAAGTAGCCCAATCTTTTGTTGAAATAGAGGCTACAGAAAATATTACAATTTCTTCCTTATTTGAGGAAGAAGAAGAACAGAAAGAATCTGAATCTCAGATTCTCCCTATTTATGAACCACTGGAAAGTAGGTTCAGTAATTATCCTGCTTCGGATATAGAAGGAAAAGGCAAGCTTCCAGAATCACATACTTTCTCCAATGAGTCACATCGTGAATGGAATATTGATAAACTGAGTGTTGGTTGGATCAGGAAATTGCTTGACATAATGTTTACAGAATACAAACTTATGTGTCTCAGAGGCAAAAGTGATATTGAAGCCAGCAAAACAATTATTCCGTGTTTTACAACAACACTACTCAGATGGTGGGAAACAGAGTCATCTGTAGAATTACTGACCAAGATGGAGAACAAAGTTCTCAAAGACCAAGTAGGAGATGTACTTCATAATCCAAATGGTACAACAACAAGCAACATGATTGGCGCTCTAACTTCCATGATATTAGAGCATTGGTGTGGCTGTGAAACAAAGATTGCAGATAAACATGAAGTCATTATGATGAATCTCAAATGTCACAAAATGTGACAGTTTGAAGACTTTCACATGGATTGGATGCAAATAATTTATGAAGTGAAAGATTCAAAAAATCTATTGTGGAAATAGGTATATCTTGTAGCTCTTCCATCTTGATTTGTTGACTACATCAGGTTGCAAGAAATATTTCAGCTACCTTTTGAATCATACACTCGAGGTGAGATTTATTCTCATATTACCAAGACACTAGTCAGTTTGTGCACAAGTTCTAAGGTAAACAGATCCTTAAAGAAACTTTCCAAGCTTCCAGATAGAAAATCCATCTGCAATAAGTATGGATTAACCATTGATGATCCTTTGGTTCGAAAAAGGAAAGCTAAGAAAAGAGCAAAGAAAGAATATAAACAAACTACTAAAATCCACAAAAGGAAGACCTCTAACAGGCCTCGAGGTTCTTCCATAACAAGAAAAGGTTATTACAGGTATGTCCCTAGGACACACTATTATAAACCTTCTGATATTCATCTGCACACTTATAAACAAGAAAAGTGGAACAAACTCACTTGCTGGTTATGTGGAAAAATTGGACATACATCAAATAAATGTCCAGAAGGAGGAGAGTAAAAAAAGAATAGAGGGAAAAAGTCCCAAGCTATGTTCCAAAGAAATAAAAATGTCAAAATAGAGGGACAAATACAATGTTTAAAGTGTGGTTCCCACACCCATAGAACAGAACACTGCCCTAATGTGATCATCAAAGATCAAATCCAGTAACAGCAACTTGAAGAGTCATCTCCTGACTCTTACAACTCTTCCTATAACTCTTTTGATGAAGAACTACATGCATACATGCAGCCCTATTCATGCTAAGAATTAGAAAATTGTGCTTGTCATATGTATACTGACTCTAATTCAGAATCCCACAGTGACTCTAGCATTGAAGAACTCTACTCAGCCCCTCATAAAGAAAAGGTGCCGATGGCTGCTACAGAAGAGGAAGAAATCAAAATCCTATCTCAAATCTGTGCTATGGATGATGGAGACATGAAGAACAGGCTCACAGAAGCATTCATGGACCAGATCCAATCTAGTTCTTCCCACAATTCAGCTAAAAAGCCATTATTTGTTGATGCATCCTTTGAGCGCAATACCATATCTTTTCAAAGACACCAACAACAGGACAAGGTTTGCTCACTCACCTTGGGGGAGGTAAGTAGAGAAATTCATCACATCAAAATAGAAATCTCTGCTTTAAAATCTCATTTAGCTGAAATTCAAAAGGGAAAACAAACTGCAAAAGATACTACACATCCATGGGAGATAGTAGAAAATGCCAAGAATCCAAACATTGAGATAATTGAAGGAAGAAAAGATCTTGTTTTAGGATTTCAAGAAATGAGGATTCTTGCCATCTCTTATCAATAGCATCATGTAAAAGTTAACATCTGCAGTCAGGGAGAAATGTTTGATTTAACTACACTTTTAGATTCTAGTGCTGATGTAAATATATTGAATATGAAATTCATCCCAGCAAAATATTGGATTCGTGAAGAAATAAAAGTGGCGGGTCTAGGTAATAAGACATTCAACTATGAAGTTCCAAAAGCTTCCACTTGCTTTGACCATCAATGAATCAATTTGAAATTTGCATTAGTAGAAATTCCAGTAGATTGCATATTAGGAAATATTTTCCTAGCTGTAGTTGAACCCCATGGATCAACCAGATTAAAAGGAAACAAAGCCAGTTATTTCATCACTGTCCCCATGTCGATGGGAAAAACAAGATGAATTGAGATGCCCTATATCTCAAATCCTATAATCTCCACTATGGTTTAGACAGTTAAGGAGCTGGACAAAGCTGAAGCAAAATTGACAGATTTGAAAGATCTGAAATCTATATTGAAGGTAGAAGAACAAATAAAAGATCCTCAAGTGAAGAGAAAAATTGAGGAAGTAAAGAGACAAATAGAAGAAGAATGTTGCTCAAAGGAGCCAAATGGCTTTTGGCACAGAAAACAACACATGATCCAACTACCCTATAAAGAAGGATATACAGGCAAGCCTTGCAAGAGTCGATCCATTCCTATGAATAAGGAATACAAGGATCTGTGTGAAAAGGAGATCAAACAGTTATTGGACCGAAAGCTCATTAGAGAATCTGATAGTCCATGGAACTGTTATGGTTTTTATGTAAACAAAAGAGCAGAACAAATTAGAGGAATTCCAAGATTAGTGATAAATTTTAAGCCTCTAAATTCTATACTTGCAGATGATACTTATCCTATCCCCCACAAAGGAGATCTTATGGGAAGAATAGTAGGAGCTAAAATATTTTCTAAGTTTGATCTGAAAGTAGGATTTTGGTAGGTCACCATCTCTGAAGAAGATAAATTCAAGACTGCATTCAGCATTCCTACAGGCCACTATGAGTGAAATGTTATGCCTTTTGGATTGAAAAATGCTCCTTCAAAATTCCAAAAGGTAATGGACAAAATCTTTAAGCCTTACTTTGATTGGCTTATAGTTTATATTGACGACATTCTAGTTTTCTCCAAGAATTTCCAAGACCATTTCAAAGACATTCATACATTTGTATGGTTGGTAAAGCAGAATGGTTTGGTCTTAAGCAAAAAGAAAATAGAAGTGTTTCAAACTTCTATCAGATTTCTTGGGCATACTATTTTTAATGGCCAAATAACTTTTCAAAAGCATGCACTTGAATTCTCTAATAGATTCCCTGATGTTATCACAGATAAAACCCAACTTCAAAGGTTTTTGGGATTTTTAAAATATGTCAGTAATTTCTATCAGGATTGTGCAAAAGATATAAATCTACTCAATCAGAGACTCAAGAAAGAACCACCCCAGTGGTCAGAAGCACATACTGAGGCTATCGAGAAGATTAAAGCAAAGGTGAAAACTCTTCCTATTCTATATGTATTTGATGACAATTCATTTAAGATTGTAGAGTCAGATTCCAGTGATATAGGATGGGGAGGCATCCTAAAACAAAGAAAGGATGGCGTTGAACAAATTGTCCAGTTTGCTTCAGGCACCTGGAACCCTGCCGAACAAAACTATTCCACAATTGTAAAGGAGGTAAAAGCTGCGTGGAATTTTATTAATAAATTTGATATAATTTGGTAAACAAGAAGTTTATTCTGAGAATAGATGCCTCAGCTTTGAAAAGAGTCCTGACAAAAGATATAAAGAAACTAGGAGAATCCAAGTTTACCAGGTGGCAAGCACTCTTTGCAAACTTCGACTTTGAAGTCAAAATTATAAAAGGGGTAGAAAACTGTTTACTAGATTTCTTTAGCAAGGAATTTATCTAGCAACCAGAACATATAATGGTAATTGTCACAGAATGGGATCAAAATCAAAAGCAAGAAATTCTGTGAACAATTCCAGAACACTAGGATTGGTTTGAGTACAGAGATAATTGGAAGCCAACTTGGCAATTAAGAAATACCAAGGTATTAGATGCAAATCTGCAGGCCCATACATATATTCTGCATGTTGTACCAGAAAGAAAGGTATACCCAAAAGGGAACAAATGGATACATGACATGATTTATACAAAAGCCAATACAAATGCATTGTATGCAGAAGACGCACTCAAAAGAGATTTCCATGATATCACATGTATCTGGTCACATGGAGGAATCTGTAGGGGAATATATGAAAAATATTTCTGCATAAACCATACCAGGAATCTTGCATGGCCTATGCCAACACAGACTGTAGCATTATGGCCAGGAGGAGATCCCAAATTAATTTTCCTGATACAGTATATGATTTTTCCAGCTATAAACAGTTATGGTGGGATCTACTGAATGTAGATGACAAAGAAGAAACCCATTATACTAAATTGAGATTTAGTACAACTGGGATAATGCAAAGAAATCAACAATGTGAATGGCTAAAAAATTGGTGGGTGATTACAAAGTCAATATAATGGCAATGGATCCATTATATCATGAATCATAATGTAGACTTCATTGTGACATTTGCTTTGAGTACAATATCGGCGACTATTTCCATCTGCCTTATAAAACTATCAATGAAATGATAACCAAAGAAATGACACCTTTTCCAGATGATGAGACCTTAAAAGAATTCATGGCCATTTATTATCCATGGCTTGTATTAACTAAAGTAAAACATCAAATGATTTTAGGGAAACCCATGATTGTCCAACAAAGTTTTACTAAAGCATGGGATGAAGCATTGTATAACAAGTATAGATTCCTTGAAATTACTGTTTTCTGATGGTTCCCATGGGCTTATCCAACAAAAGCATCCATCATTGTAATTATGATGTCTAGTCACAAGGACTTAATTGTGATCAACTTTTCTCGTGGGATTCGCTATACAAAAGAATCCACTATGTAAATGTATTTTCGAATATTTTCTGTGGGATTTATGAAATCATCCACAGTGTACTTAGGTCCCATGTGTCTTTTTACGGACGAAGAATATTTGTGTGGCTGTCGCTTATGCGTTACCCGAAAACAACGATTCCAACCCGTTGTCACATGCCCTACAGGAATGTTTGTCCCCTCTCTTTTGCTATAAATAAGAGAGTAAGGTTCATTCATGAGGCATTCAGAGTCGGAGTTTAGGAGTCCTAGAGTCTTAGAGATCTGAGAAGCATGCGTATCAGTGTGCTTGACACTGGTAAGAACCTAAAGTGGCTAGATCAATTAGAAGTCTTGAGTTAGTCGAGTCTGTATATTCTTAGATAGAGCCCGTTTGTTGCCAGGAAGCCTTTGGTAATGCTTACTCCTTAGTGAGAAGCGGAAAGTCCGATAAATGCAACCATAGTCTATCTCTAAAAGAATACTCTTTGTAATCTGAATCCTTTTCTAAGAAATGATATGAGAAGAAATTTTCTGCATTTGAATACTTGTGTGTCATTATAAACTTTCTGTTGTGTAGTAGTTGTCTCACAATATTCACTCGACTTTCACTGAAAGTTCACCAGAGGTTTGAAGGGACACCAGACCGTTGGAAGGCGAGGAATCCGTGTGTAAGGTCGCAGAGCTTGAAAAAACCAAGTAGTTTCATGTTGGGTTCATGTTGGGTTCACCAGAGATTGATAAAGTGAAGGCAAGCGAAGAGACACAATAAGGCCAAGAGTCGAGCAAGCTTGTGACAGAAGCCCCTGTTGCAAAATTAGATGATTTTATTTGTGGATTTGACATATCAAATAATTTTGGAATGATTTATGTGAACTCTAGATCTATCAAGCCATGAGAGCAATCAAATCTGTTTTGCACTCAAAAATAGGTTTTCAGCTTGAGAGATTTGATGCCTTGGGGGCTTGATAGATCTGGATATAAGATGGATCTAGGCTAGTTTAATTTCTTAAATATATGATATGAAATAAATTAATATGATAATTTTTAAAACATTACCCACCAAAAAACATAACAACAGATACAATTTTTTATTTTTCACCCAGCATTGACTTGGCGTCTTTCACCCTTTAAATAGGCTATATTTTGCATGAATATCATGGGTCAATACCATGAGTTCTCATAAACTTGTAGCTCAAAAATGACTGCCCAATAAAAAATAATAAAAAATGATGATGATGATAATGATTGATGTCCACTAAGACCAATGTGGTCTATCCCAAAGGAACCCAATAGCTGACACTAGCTACTAGTAAACCTCTAGGGGTCTATGGTCTGTCCGGGGGATTTGAACCTTGGATAACTTAGAATTTTTATTTTATTATTTATGATTGAAGTTAATATATTTTTTAACATAGGGTTAGACACAAAACGAAGTTAAAAATTTAAATTATGGTGTGAAATTATAAAAATCGTATTATTCCTTGTTATCAAGTTTATTGGAAAACAATCTTAATATTCTAAGTAAAAAGCCTATTATAATATATATTTTAATTAAAAAAGACATATTGAAAAATATATATGTATTTTTATATTATAAAAATGGTAAAAGAAATATAAATTATATAAAAGAAAATAAGAATATATATTAATTGAGTGTATTTTAGGTAAGTAGAAAGAATGATTATTATTTTTTTATTCAAATTCAATTATTATAAGCAATTTGTTAATACAAAATTTTCCATAACATTTTAATGTTATGAATTGGATTATGGGTTCTATTTCCTCTATGAACTTTGCAATTTTGATAATGGTATACTTTCACAATTTTTCAAAGCTTCGAGAGGTGTAAGGCAAGGATGTCCATTATCTCTATTACTCTTCATTCTTGCGAGGGAATCAACCTACTATTATTAAAGGTTGCAAACAATGGAGATATGAAAGGTATACCTTTCAGTGCACAACATTCACTTACTCATCTACTCTCCATAGATGATGTACTTATGTTTGGCTTAGCAATGATAAGGGAACAAAAAATATGTAGAGGATCCTAAAAATAATTGTACTGCGTCCGACATGTTAGTCAACAATGATAAGTCCTTTGGTATGTTTTCAAATATTGATAAAGAAATAACAAAGCTTCTTAAATAAGTTCTTCCTTATAATTTTCAGATTTTGGATGAAGCGTTTAAATATTTGGGTTCCTTCCTTAAACCCAATGGATATCGAGTAGTTTACTAGCAATGGTTGATTAAAAAGAAGAAGGATATAATTTGTTTTTGGTGCAATCGATGGTTGACTTTGGGGAGTAGATGGGTCCTAGTGAAATCATTATCCCAGTTAAGTGGATGACCTTGTTGAGATTTCCTAGAAGTGTTCTTAGAGGTCTTCAAAAAATCTACAAAATATTTCTATGGGTAGGTAAAAATTCCAAAAAATTTAATGCATTAGTTAAATGGAGAAAAATATCAACACTAGGTGTTTTGGTGGATGGGGATTTCGTGATCTAGCTATATTTGGTAATGCATTAGCAGCAAAGAGTTGTTAGCGAGCTATTTTCTATCTTAGTTTGTGGAACAAAATATTTTTTAAAACATGCATTAAACATGACTCTGTGGTTGATTGAATGAGGTTATCGTGTAAATGTGTTAAGGGATCCTCCATTATTTGGTAAAATCTAGTCCAAGCATTAAATAAGACTGTGAGTTGCATTGCATGGTATGTGAGATCAGGGTGTCAAGTATTACTTGGAAAGGATCCTTGGATAGGAGGCGAAGGACATTTTAGATTGTCTGAAGATTTATTGCCTTTCCTTCATATAAAACGTATTTTTACTTTAGCTGATGTTTTGGTTCAATATGATCATGTCTCAAATTCTAAAATTTGGATAGACACAAGAAGTTTAATACTTGATAAGACATGGCAGGGAGAATGGGAGAACTATATTTATATAGTTAAATGCCCTAGGTTTATATTATGGGAGCAAGAGGATGATATAGTGATACGATCTTATAATTTACAGACAAGAGATATTACAACCAAATTAGCATATCAAGCTATTTTGGAGACATCTATTCAGCATAGAGCTCCTCACTGGAAACATTTTATATGGAAATGCCAATGGAAACTTAAAGTTGGGATTTTTATGTGGCTTATATTGTCAAGCAAAAATATGACGTGAGATGTTTGTAGAAAAAGAGGATGGAAAGGGCCCTACATATGTATTTTGTGTAAGAGAAATGAAGAAACCATTCAAAACCTTTTTATACACTGCCCTGTCACAAGATTTATCAAGTGAAGAATGAGTTAAATTGTTGGGGAACTTGGAAGGGTTTTACAGTGGAAGAACATCTTCGGTTTTGGATACAAAGCTTTGCATGTTCTAGGCTCAAATTCCTTGCTTTATTTGTTTTATGGGGATTATGGTTTTCCATAAATCAAATTTTATTTCAAAATGCTTATATTAATTTTGCATTGCTAGCTCACAAAATAAGCAACGCACTTCTGGAACAAATTGAACCAAAGAAGAAAAAGAAAAGAAGGTAGGTACAAGGTTTTCAACGAGAAGAAATTTTTCCTTAGGGATTTTTTGATGGAGCATATTTTCAAGGTCATTGTGGAGTAGGGATGGGTCTTTATCTTTCTTCTTCTCATTATTTTTTAATAAAATTGGGTTAGGGAAGGGCACTAATCAAAAGGCATAATTGATTAGTCTTTGGGGTCTCTTGTATTTAACCAGGATGAAGAAGTTAAAGACAAATGTGGAATGGGCTAGCAAAATATTTAAGTTACATTGGTTGCATTTAGAAGCTTGGCAGCTTAAAATCCAAGCCTTGCAAGAGGAATTTGATGATGTCCAAGTTTTTCATCTTTTTAGGGAATCAAATGCTTTAGTTGATTTCTTATCAAAACAGGTAATTTTGTTAGGCAATGTGTTTGTGGAGATTGCAGAATTAAGGGATCATCAAACGATATCCCAATCTTCTTTTTTTTTTGGTATGTTTTAATCTTTTCCTCTCTTCCTCTCTTTCCGTTTTTTAATTCTTAATCATATTTTTTGTATTTATCTAAATCAAAATGTATTTTTCTTATGAAAAAAGACTATATCAAAAGAATCCACAAAAAATAGACACTGTAGCTTTTATTTTTTGAATAACAAAGATATATTTTTCTTTTGAAAAAATATAAATTTCTATAATATAAGAAAAATATTTAATATTTTACAATTTTTTTTTTAAGATTAAAAGATATGAAATTTATAATGCATTGAAGCATTGCTTTTGATATGCCAAAGGCAAGAATAATAAGTATGAAAAACTATTTTTTACATTGAAATACATTTTAATATATATTTCTTTCAAAATCCAATGTAAATAATGAGTGTGTAAATTTTAAATAATAGTAACCTAAAATTTTAAATTAATTAAAAAATATTTATTTTGATGAGAAATATATTTGTTATAAATTTTTTAATACAATTTAATTATTTTAATTTAAATTTTATAAACAAAATAATAATTATAACAGTGATATAATTATATTTTAATATTATCAAATAGAAAACATTTTATTAAATATATTATACTATATATTATATAGATGTTAAAATAGTGTTTTTCCTATGCTTTTAGTTAAAACTTTAATATAAATATGAATTATAATGTTTGAATATTAAATGAACAAACATATAATTACTCAAACTTGATGTATAGAGAAAAGGCTAAGCTCTTGAGAGTTATCCATTATGAAATTCTAGATTGACACACAAGGAATTATAAGACTATTCTTGTTTTTTCTAAAATGGGAGGAGTTAATATTCACATGCAGAGTCGAACATATAGTTATTAAAACTTGGTACATAGATAAAAAGGTTAAGCACTTGAGAGTTATTAGTCCTTACCATAAGGCAATAGAGACTATAGTAATCGATCATGTGATACTTATTAGTCCTTCCACATGAATTAAAATGTGAAATTTAAAATTTTCACCCAAATTTTGTAATATATTCAATCTTGACAATGTTTTTGGTTGGTCAATGAAAAAATTGAACGTCTTATTTGGTCACTTCTTATTTGGTCTCTTCCTAGGCGGAGAGGCACATATGGTTTGGAAAACTTATGATTAAAATTCATGTTTCGAGGATTGTTTTTCATAGCCAAGTAATACGAGCAATACTCTAGGATTACTTGGTTAACATTAATTGTTTTCCTCCACTCTAGTTGCCTCCTATCGTACTTCATTGAGTATTTCCATGATCTTTTGAGCCCTATGGTACAACCCAACTGTTGCATTGCCCAAGCTGGGCAATTTGCTTCTCATCAGGCCAGACTCCCTTCATTGTGTCGAAGGGCTTACTCCTTCCTTTCGTTAGCAACTCTCCATTCCTTTCCTTGAGAAGGGTAATTTCTAAGATGCATTTCCATATGGAAGGAGTAGCATATTCAAAACCAAGTACTGCTAATTCATGTGATGATATGTAGAGACAACTTAAGATATCAACACAAGTGTGTGGAATAGATTGATGACAAGAAGGGTGAGGTGATAGGGAACATAAAGAGATGCATGCACAAGGATGTTAACTCTACCTTATTAAGAATGACAACAACTAAAATATTGTTACAAATGTAATTACCTCATTAAATATGGATTTACCATTCAGAAAGTTGTGTAATGATAGGAAGTTATGTAATGATGCCTTCCTATTTTAATGATGTTTCCTGAGATGCT
Source organism: Pinus taeda (assembly GCA_000404065.3). NCBI lineage: Eukaryota > Viridiplantae > Streptophyta > Pinopsida > Pinales > Pinaceae > Pinus > Pinus taeda. Next base: position 141,456 of record APFE031207447.1, on the reverse strand, counting down.
TGATGTATGGTTGGAGAGTAAATTTTGACCTTGAATAATAAGAATTCCAATCCATTTCCCCATGGAAGCTTCCTTGGCACATTATTAGGGTTTTACCACGTAAAATTTTGTGTCTACTTGTGTGAATTTAGTTTCAGTTTCTTATGTGCATTTTCTTTCTTGTTTGTGATATTTATAGGCTCAAATACCAATTGTTAAGAATGAAAAAAATAAAAAAATGGTTACAAGTGTAATTACCTCAGTGAGTCTTGCTTTATCGTTCATAAAGTTTTGTAATGATAGGAAGTTATGTAATAATGCCTTCATATTTTAATGATGTTGCTCGAGAGGCTTGATGTATGGTTGGAGAGTCATTTTTTACCTTGAATAATAAGAATTTCAATCCCTTGCCCCATGAAGGTTTCCTTGACACACTGTCACAGTTTTACCATGTAAAATTATGTGTCTACTTGTGTAATTTTTTTTTTCTTAAGTGCATTTTCTTTCTTTTTTATGATATTTATCAGCTCAAATACCGACATGTGGTATTAGAGCAAGGTTAAGAGGGTCACGAGGTAATAATAATTTTTTTTTGTTTTTTTTTGTTTTTGTTTTTGTTTTTTTAAATTCATATGTCATGTAAAGAAGAGACCACCAACAACTTGATCAATTAGTTCAACCAACAGAAAAGACATGAAGATGCCATTTTTCCTTGTAGTTGAGAAGGGCCCATAGAAGAGCTTCCATTTTTCCTTGCAGCTGAGAAGAGTCCGTACAGGAGCTTCCATTTTTAGAGTGAAGTCGTAGAGGAGTCAAGAAAGTTGTTTTTTCATTCAGTAGTTGTGGTCACTATTATTGTACGATGGAGTCTAAAGGTCATGGGTAGTCATTGAAGAAGGAAGAAGCCATCATTATAAAGCTGTAAACCATAAAGAAAGGATACACAGATACATAACCCACATGTTGATGAAGGAGGAAAAATAATTTGAGCAGATTTTTTCAGAAGTGTTGTTTCTGGGTAGGGATGCCAAATAATTCATGGATCCAAGAGTAAAGAGGGATTCCACAATAAACTTGTGGAGTTGAAAAGCAGAACCTCAGAAGAACAACTGAAATTACAAGAGGTAGGGGAAACTCATTATGAATGTCGGGTAATTTTCATATAACCTTACATAATTTAATTTATGGAAATAATCTTTGAAGAAAATTTATTTTTCTTGTGAATGAGAAAATACGTAGGGTTTTTTAATACTGTTGAAGATTTTTTTTTTGTGTAAACAGATTTGTTTTTAATGAATAAAATCTTTTTAGATAAAATATGTTATTATTATTTAAAATATTTGATATTTCAGGTGAACCCTTCACCCATCATCAGAGACAATAAGTTTCCATTCTATCAAAAGGACGTGGGGTTTTTTAATTTTTGAAGAAATAAAAACATTTTTTTGGGGGAATCATGGAAAAACAAAGCAATTTTTTAAGCTAGTGAAAAACATACCCTAGTTTAAAAACAAGAAACAAGAAAATTTAAAAATTAAATTTCAAAATAAGGAAGCAGGAAATTAAGGGAAAACCCTAGCTGAAAGAAGAAATTTTAAAAGGGGGGAAACCATAGGTGAAGGATTATTTTTTGGAACTTTTGAAATAGACCGTGTAGGAAGAAAAATGGCCAAAATGACTAATGCCAAGTTTGACGTGGATAAGTTCACCAGTATAAACAAATTTTCATTGTGGAAAATGAAGGTATGATATTTTTTGGTACAATAAGGGTTGAAAAAAGAATTATATGGGGTTAGAAAAAACCTTGCTAGCATGATAGATTTGGAATGGGAGGACTTGCATGCCCGAGCTCTTAGTACCATCAAGTTGTGCCTAGATGATGATGTTCTCTTCAACATTGTTGAAAAAACATCAACAACAAGCTTGCGGGGTAAGTTGGAAACTTTGTACATTGCCAAGTCTTTAACCAATACAATTTATTTGAAGAGGTAGTTGTACAGCCTCCAGATGAAGGAGGGTACTAAAATTGTAGAACACCTAAATGTATTTAATACACTTATTTTCTAGTTGAATGATATGGAGGTAAATTTTGAAGAATAAGGTAAAGCCATTACTTTGTTATACTCCTTGCCCAAGTCTTGGGATTACTTTGTGAATTTTATTAGTTTGAGCACAACTGAATCTATAGAATTTGATTTTGTTGTAGGAGCTCTATTATCTAAATAAGTATGGAGGAATTCTAGTGTTGAAACTTCCACACCAAAAGCTATGGTAGCCAAAGGCCGATCCAGGGAGAGAGGAGAAAAATCAAGAAGTTCTTCTAGATCAAATTCAAGGGGAAAGAAATGTAAATCCAAATGTTGGTTTTGCAACAAAACACAACATCCCAAGAAAGATTGTTAGAAAAGAAAAGAGTCCAGTGAAAACCCAAAGAAGGAAGAAAATTAAGTCGAATCAGGTATGATTGATGAAGTTTTGTTTGTTGAATAAGGTATGATAGATGAAGCTTTGTATAATTACAATGTTTCTAAAAATTTTGAAGATTGGTTGTTAGATTATGAGACTTCTCATCACATGAGTCCACATAGAAACCGGTTCACTTCACTCAAGCTATGAATGACAATTTTTGTGTTTATGGGTAATAATGTAGCTTGTCAAACTATTGAGGTGGGAAATGTTAGAATTAAAATGTATGATGGTACGATTATAGCATTGATTAATTTTAGACATATAATTGAGTTGAAAATGACTTTTATTTATTCGGGAGTATTGTACTAAAAATTTTACAAGTTTATAGGTCATGGTTGGGCACTAAGAGTTTCAAAGGTCACTATGGTTGTTATGAAGAAAAAACAGATCAGAAACCTTTATAGATTTAAAGGAATTACTCAGGTCAATGAGGCAATGATTTTATTTGAGGAGGTAGGAGAAGATACTCGCTTATGGCATCAGTGGATGGGTCACATAAGCGAGAATGGCCTTCAAGTATTGATGAATCACAAACTTCTTCCTAATTTGGAATCATTGAGTTTGGAGTTTTGCAAACATTATGTATATGGAAAACAATATAGACAAAAATTTAAGGATGGTAGTCATAATAGTAAAATAATTTTGGATTATATTCATTATGATTTGTGGGGACCATCTCCTAGAGTGTCTTATGGAGGTGCATCTTATTTCATAACATTTATTAATTAATACTCTAGGAAAGTTTGTGCCTATATGTTAAAAAGAAAGGCTGATGTATTTAATGATTTTACTGCCTTAGAATTTACTGCCTTAGAATTTGAACAATATTGCAAGGATGAAGGGATTTTTAGAAGAAAATTGTTGTCTATACTCAAAAAAATGGCGTTGTTGAATGTATGAACATGAATCTTATAGAAAGAGACATAAGCATGATCAAAAATGCTAATTTACAGAAGGAGATGTGGGCAAAAGTATTATCCATTGCTTGTTATTTGGTAAACAAATCACCTTCAGTTGCCATTAATTGTAAAATTCCTTAAGAAATTTGGTCACTTTAGCCTTGTGATTATTCATATTTAAGAATTTTTGGTTTTAATGCCTATGCTATTGTTCCAAAGAATCAATGTTCTAAGTTAGACCCAAAAGCAAAATATTATGTCTTTGTTGGGTATGATGATGTTGTGAAAGGATACGAGTTGTGGGATCCTTCTTTGCATAAGATAGTCATAAGTAGAGATGTAACATTTGATGAATCTTATCTTCTAAAATCTGATGTTGAAAAATTTGAATAGGAATAAGTATCACCGAATCAATAAATCCATTTGGAGACTTAACCTCTTTTAGAAAGTTAGAAGGAAGAATAAACTTTTGAAGAAAAAGGTGAAGAAGATGTAAAGTAAATTGTAGAAGTTCAACGTCTAGTTCAAAAACCAATCACTCTAAGGAGGTATACATGGGAAAGAAGAACACTTAAGAGGTAGGAAGATTCTGCTTCATATATAGCTTAGATTACTGAGGACAGGGAACCTTCTTATTATCAGAAAGAAATAGATGATGTAGATAATGAAAAATGGAAGAAAGGTATGGATGAGGAAATGGATTCTTTAACCAAGAACAAAGCTTGGGATCTTGTAGAACTTCCTAAAGGGAGAAGTGTTGTCGGATGTAAATGGGTCTTCAAATTGAAGAGAAATGTTGATGGAAGTATTGAAAGGTATAAGTTGAGGCTAGTAGTAAAAGGGTACTCTTAGGTAGAAGGTATTGACTTTCATGAGATTTTTTCACTAGTCATAAAACTTGTTTCTATTCATACTTTGTTAGCAGTAACTGCATTACTTGACATTGAGTTAGAACAGTTAGATGTTAAAAAAAATTCTATTCATGGAGATTTGGATGAGGAGATCTATATGTATTAACCAAATTGTTTTGTACAAGGTCACAACAGAAGATTAGTTTACAAGCTCATGAAATCATTGTATGGTCTATGGAATTCTCGCAGGTAATGGTACAAGAAGTTTGAATCCTTCATGGTGAACCCGAACTTTGCTAGAAATGACTATGATAATTGTGTGTATTTTAAAGATTTAAATGGTATATTAGTTATCTTAGTTTCGTATGTTTATGATATGCTTATTGCAAGAAAAAGCACAGAAGAGATCAATAGGTTAAAGGATCGATTTTCTAGGATGTTTGATATGAAGGATCTTAGAGCTACAAAATAGATCTTTGGCATGGAGATACACAAAGACAGGAAAAATGGAAAGCTCTGGTTATCACAACATAAGTATATGGAGAAAATACTTGCAAAGTTCTATATGAACAATGCGAAACTTGTTAATGTTCCTTTAGCTTCCCATTTTAATCTTTCATCGAGTTTGAGTCCTAGAACTGATGAATAAAAGAAGTATACGTCTCATGTATCATATGAAAATGCAGTAGGAAAATTAATGTATGCAATGGTGTCGACAAGACCTGGAATTTCACATGCAGTTGGAGTTGTCATTAGGTTCATGGAAAATACAGGAGAAGAACATTGTTGAGCAATGAAATGGGGGCTTCGGTATTTAGGAGGCACAAGTGACCATTGTATAATATTTAATGGTTGTGAAGATTCATTCTGCGAGTATGTTAATGTTGATTATGCTAGTGACTTAGACAGGAGGAGATCTACTATAGGATATGTCTTTACTATTTTAGGTGGAGTAATTAGCTGGATGTTAAAGATTTAGGAAACAATTTCTTTATCCACTACTGAAGGAGAGTATATAGTTTCTTCAGATGCCTATAAAGAGGAAATCTAGATGAAAGGTCTACTTGATGAGCTTAGAAGGATGCAGGAGAAATTGAATGTATTATGTGACAGTGAGAGTGCTATTCATTTGGCTATTAATCTGGCTTATTGTGAAGCAAGGCTAAACATATTGATGTAAGATAACATTTTTAAGACATGTAATTGATGGTGGAAAAGTAGCTTTCAAGAAGGTCCACAAATAGAAGAATTGTGTAGACATGTTCATGAAACTAGTATTGGTAGAGAAGTTGCACTGGTGTTTGGCTTCTCTTGGTTTGCATAAAATATGATGAATGGGCACAGGAAAAGAATTAGGAAAATTGTTATCAAGGTGAAAATTGTTAAGAATGACAACAATTAAAAGATTGTTACAAATGTAATTAACTCAGTAAATCTGACTTTATTGTTCATACAATTGTGTAATGATAGGAAGTTATGTAATGATGTCTTCATATTTTAATGATGTTTCCCAAGAGGCTTGATGTATGGTTGGAGAGTCATTTTTTACCTTTAATAATAAGAATTCCAATCCCATTCCCTGTGGAGGTTTCCTTGACACATTGTTAGGGTTTTACCACATAAAATTATGTGTTTACTTGTGTGAATTTAGTTTTTGTTTCTTATATGATTTTTCTTTCTTGTTTATGATATTTACGGGTTGAAATACCAACATACCTATGCTCTAGTTGGATCTGTTAATTACTATACTACTTGAACTCAATATCGAATAGGTAGTAATGACAAGGTGAAGGAGAGATGGTTCAACCACTGTGTTGTTTCGCCGAATCTTCCTGCTATTGAAGAACTATGGTGGAGGCCAAGACCCATCAAAAGATCAAGTGGAACTTACATCTAAACCAAATGGAGGAAAATAGAATAATGGGGTATGTTCTTATGAACCAAGATCTTTGAACCAAAAAATTCTTTGAAATCAGGAAATTCATGGTGCAATTTACATGCCATTTCTAGTTGTTGTGGGATTTCATTTTGATATATGGTAAACAAAATATCTACTTTTTTTTCATTAGGTGGCCCGATTCTTATTTCAAAGGTCATGATGTCCCCATATCATTTAATTTTTTGTAGATTTCAAAGAATTATCTAGGCTAGGAGTTTTAACAAGATTACCTAGCTAGAAAATCAAAGTGAGACTCCCTTCATTCTGTTGAAATTATTACTCCTTCCTTTCTTCAACAACTCTTCATTCATTTCCTCTATAAGGGTATTTTATTAGTTTTTTATTCTGACTTCAGGACAATCATTCCCTCCTTCCTGCGATCAAAGAATTGCAGTGGAGGACAAGCCCCATCATAGGATGAAGTGGAGTTTACGCCTGCACTGATTGGAGGAGACCACAAAAGGATGATAACCCCAAGTGATCAAGTGGATATTGTGCCTAGATTAATTGGAGGAAACCACAAAAATATGGTAAGATCAAGTCTGGGAATGAGGTATGTTCTTGTGAACACAAATCCTTGAATGGAAAAATTCTCTGAAATGAGGGAATTCATAATGCAATGTACATAACATTTGTTGTTATTGTGGGAGTTATTTTGATAGATGGTAAACAAAATATATCTTTTTTTTCATTAAGTGGCCCAATTCTTATTTCAAAGGCCATGATGTCCCTCTATTATTCAATTTTTTCATATTTCACAAAATCCCCAACAAGCTTACTCAACTAGAAAATCAAAGCGAGTCTTCCTTCACTCTCTTGAAGCTCTCACTCCTCCTTCCTTTCTTCAGCAGTTTTCCATTCCTTTCCTTGACAAGAACAATTTCTTAGTTTTTGGTTATGAATTCAAATCAATCAACCCTCCTTCCTACTATCAAAGAATTGTGGTGGAGGCCAAGCCGTATCATAAGATCAAGTGGATCTTGTGCCTCAACCGATTGGAGGAAACCACAAAAATATGGTAACCCCAAGTCCAGGAATGGGGTCTTTTCTTGTGAATCAATATCCTTGAACAAAGAAACTCTCTGAAATTAGGGAATTCATGGTGAAATGTACAAGCCATTTCTAGTTGTAGTGGGAATTCTTCTGATAGTGATACACATAGGATCTACTTTTTTTCATTAAGTGGCCAATTTTTATTTCAAAGACCCTGATGTCTCTCTGTCATACATCATGGGTACCATACTTTCTCATGGCATTTGTTCGAGTTGTATTTTGCCAGAGCATGATATTGAACTATTGCATGCAATGGAGCATAGGTGGATACTTGCATAGTGTAACTCCAACAAAAGGTCTTATTTCAATAGCTCGAACACATATAATACATGCAAGCTTCTTATGACAAGTATTTCCATTTATTTATTTTATTTATTATTTATATTACTTTTTATTAATTTTTAATTTCAACTATAATTATATGTGCATCCATTATTTAAAAACATATGAAAATAAGGTTGCATGCATGGACCTTGCATGCAACCTAAGTATGAATGCCATGCAACCATGTTGTTCAAGATGTCTCTGAGTGTGTGAGGTATGGATATGGTTTCTATAACTCTGCTAAAGTTTATCATGGCTCTTACCACTGCTCTTGTTATTATTTCTAGAACAATGAGAATATACAATGGGTTTAATGGGTCAGATCGACTCGTAGGACTATTATGAAATTTCAAAGTAAGGTTATCTCAAATCCCACTCAATGTTACTTTTTTGTGGAGGTTTAGTAAACATTTGGTAGTTTTGAATCTATTTAATGAATAATTTCTTGAATTTGGTGTGAGGAATGAATGGTCGGAGGATTGAATAGTGAATACTAAACTTATGACACTTATAATGATGATTCCTTTTGACGTGGTAAGCATTGTTATAATATACATATAATAATAAGACTCACGAGATGGTTAAGAAATTTTTCTCTGTTAAGATACTTCCATGATTTTACTCTGCAAAATTATTCGTAAAAGTCTTTCCACCTTGAATTAGCCAAAAACTGAGTAATATTTAATGAAAGTTTCAAGTTCCCACGTCCCCTCCCTTTATTTGTTATTCAAGAATGATCCTTCCACATGTTCTAGGGTAGGCAAAGTTTTGAAAACCATAAACTGCAAAAATTCTACTAAATTTTCTTGATTTTTGTTATTCTAACTTTTCTTCTTCATCTCATTAAGGCATTTAGGACAATCATAATACTTATGTAAATGTTTAATTAACTTCGGTTTCTAGAGTTCATTTCTCAATCAACATGATTTAGCTAGTACAAGAATCACTTAACAAATTTGTTTTCGTCAATGACCATGCTCTTCCCAATAAAAATTGGTGAGAGATACACCTCTCAAGTGTGGTGTCAAAACAAAAAGGGGGCCATTGTGAAATGTTTCATTCTTATTATATTGTCTGTTTAGATTCTACAGAGATACACCATGTTGCTCCTGAGTGACATTGGTGAAAGAGATACCATTCAAACCTAAAATCTAAACCAAAGGAGGTCCATGCTACAGAGACCAAATCCTCTACTTTTAAGATCTTTATGGTTTTGTTCTTGTTAAGTTGCATTCCTTTATCTGTGTCACACATCATTTCATTGAAAACACAAGTACATATTTGCTGAGATAGTTTTTCCCATAAGCCATAGTTCCCTCTCTTGTTTTCACAAATCTAGGCACCACACATTTTAAATAAATTCAAGTACCTCCTGCAATGCTTCCTTTACTTGACCTAATGTATTTTTGTTGGGCACTATTACAAAAAATGTGCTAATTTATAAAATACAGGTTTCAAATATTTTACCTCAAAACCTTGTGCTTTCAATGAATTAACTATTATGCTTCTATATGTACATGTGTATATATAGAAATATATGCATATCCACACACATACAGAGTACATGTCCACACACACCCCATAAGGTTTGTGATGGGATCAAGTTTTCATGTACTTGTGCTTTGGATTATTTAATTTTAAGGAGAAGGGAAATGGAATGATATATATATATATATATATATATATATATATATATATATATATTATATATATATATAAAAGTTTAGAATGGTTATAAAATGAAGAAGGCTAAATGTTTTATGCTTTTGATCTTTTTCGGATTTACTATTTAAAATCTAGTTATAAAACTTTGATGAATTTGCAATTTTAGGCTATTGAAAATGTTGTTTTTCATTGAAAAATAAATAAATTCAGTATCCTTAAATGAACCTACTACAATCTGATTATATAATGTTTAAGATTGATATCTATAATTCAATCAATACAAAGTAATTTTTATTGAACTTGAGCCAAAAACTGTAATTTTTTTCCATCTTTTTTTGAATGGTCAACAAAGAGTCAATTCATAAAATGTCTAGATTACAGTAGAAGAAATGAACAAGAAAATCCAAAATGTTAAAAAACACAATTTAACAACCATAAATTTGAATTTGAAAAACTTGGAAACTTCAATAATCTGAAAAACATAGAACACATTTAAAAAAAGGATTTTTTTACAACATTATTTAAAAAGATATTTTAAAACATGTAAATTTAGTTTTTACAAGTATGTAATTATAAAGTAACTAACTGCATTCATATCAAGATGAACTATGAAAAATAAGCATATACCATTGATCGAGATCTTTTACTTCAGGGATGCATACAAAATTGCATATAAAAGAGCATGTAACCAAGTAATTCGAACACATGAAAAAAAAACGGAAATCATAAAGAAACCATGAGATCAAAGGCACAAAAAATGATTTGATTATAGAGTTCACCCAATGTGGGCTACATCTCTAGGCCTTGCTCAAAGTGGGGAAGCCTTCTTTCATTAAATAGAAACAAAGAAATGAATTACAATCAACTTTACATAAATGATCCTTATACCTCCAATATCTGTCATGGATGAAAAACACAGAACTCAAATGCAGAAAAAAAACATCACCATTGGATTTGTGGCACAAAATCACATAAAAAAGACTACAAATCTACCAAATTCTAACACGGGAACTTTTGGACCCCAAAGGAATCGTTTCAGCATCGCAAGATTCCACCCTTCATGGTTCTGCTCCCTGGTCTGCTCAAGGTTCCACTGGTCTGACTTCGCTTCGCTCTATGCCATCTTGGTCGAGTGGCAATGAGTGAGGTTAAATAGATTTCTCTGGGTGGAGTTTACCAGACAAGATGTTGGTTCATTGGAAAATGGTGGCAAATTTAGTGTTTGGTTGGGGGCGGACCGAGTTCAAACCCACCCCACACTGTTTATGGCTCAGACATTGTATTAATATGGCACCTGATTTTGTTTTTTTGTAATTCAATGTGGGGCTTCTTGTTGGTGGGCCAGCCCATGTGGGTCGATTGGGTTTGAACCCTATCAGTCCCATAATATGTTAATAGGTGGATTTCCCACCATGTTACAATATAGCTATATATATACATAGTCTGTTGGGGGGTTGGTGGGGTTGGTGGTCCACCACCCCAAATTTTTTTTTAGGCCCACCTATTTAAAATTTTCTGTCAGGTTTTAAGGGTCACTAGGTGAATTAAATAAGTGACGAATTTTCCCATTCCGGTGGCCCGGTTCCATGTGTCAGGACTCTGCCAAATTGTTGTCTCATTAGTGACTACCACTTGGCCTAGTTTGGCCAGAACTTTGACCAAAAATTTAACTTGAGCATATGAACTCATGTTTGAGTATCGTTCACACTGTTGGAATCATGACGATGAGCACTACGATCTGGTCCTATTTTCACTTCTATCTAATGACTTTTATTTTTGAGATATTTCAAGGCCACTTGTATTTCTGGAGCTACCTGGATCATTCCTCCCAACTAAGGATATTTTGGTCCTCTAAAATCATGAAGACATCATGACACTACTTGTGTCCTCGTCAAGCCACGCTTTCAACATCTGCATTGCATGCAAACATGGTACATTCTTTGCAATCACATACAAAACCACACATGACTCAAACATCCCCATACTTGCCAAGAGTTTATAACAAAGACTATTTGGTCAAGTTTACATCATAATAGAAACCAATACCCCAACTATCAACAAAAGGCCAAAAACATCATCGTTTCTTTAATAAGTGATTGAAAACACATCATCACTTTTAGAATTATTCGTAACACATGGTTTACAAAATGTGGCCATGACAAGCTACTATATCTAGTAAAACCATATCTTACTACACAAGGTGAAGGGGTCATTACCATGGAGTTGATTTTCTTAATGAACAAATTTCCCTGTTGGTTTCTTCAGAGGTGCTTTCCTGGCCTAGAGAATCTGACACGTGGCTCTCTGGTGTACAACCTCGTTGCAGTGACTACAATGATTCTTTCTCCTCCAAACTTTCTGAATCGCCTTGGAACGCTTATTTTTGGTGAGCTTATGATAAGTGCCCATTGAACCCTCACTATCACTGGAATGTGATGAAGTGATCTCATAATCTGTCATTGGTTTGTCACTGGCTATCTTGGAGCATCCCCCAACCTCTTTTCTAACATATCCAAGTCCTGCATAACAAGGAAATTCCTCCATTTTGATGGGATTCACAATGCCCTAGCCATTAATGCCAAGGCTGTTTCCTTGATACCCCATTTTCTTCAACAATTTTGATCCAATTCCTCTAGTATGTTTCTCAAAAGCAACGAAATCATCATCATAAAAAGTACATGAAATTGAAGAATCACCTTTTACCTCAGGCTTGTTATGTTGCAACTTTTCCAAGGCCTCCTCCTTGGCTTGTAACTGATCTTGCAACCTTTGTTTCTCCTTCTCTGATTCTTGTAGGAGTCCTTAGTTTAGCATTCTCTGTCTAAATGTTTTGGGTGATTTTTTTGATTTCTTGGAGCCATGTTACATTTGGTGCCCTTTTCATTTGTGGAAAAACATATGTTGAAATATTTGTGTCATCAACCGAATCAGAACACATGTATATGGGTCCATCCTCTGCAATCCCAAGAGTCACAACATTCATTTCGTCACTTGATTCTGATCCCAGGTCAATTGGTCCAACACCTACAAATCCCGCAACTGTGATCTTCTCATCATCCTCTTATTCAGATTCTTGCTCTTGTTGCATAGTTGCAACTCTCTTCTACTTCTCTTTTTTGTCATTCTTCTTAGGTCTTAGTTCTAGATGCAGTTTCTAGCAATTCTCCTCATCATGCCCTTCTTTCTCACAATGAGTACAAGAGGGCCTTGCTTCTCTTCTCTTGGCTGCTGCTGCCCTCTTCTGAAAATCATCTTCCTCATGTTTCCCCTTGCTTTCAATATGTGCAACCTTCCCACTAGATTCATCAGGGGATTTAGGTTCAAATAATAGCAATGAATGACACAAATAATTATGAAAAGAGCCAATATATTTCATCAACATCTCATAAGTGTCTACTATGATATTCAATGCTAATGCTTGTCTTCTAAACTCCTCTATAAAATTTTGAAAAATTTGACCTTTAATTTGTTTCAAATGTTTTCATTCCATCATGGATTTCTTATTGAAGCCCAATGGGTAAAACTATCCTCTTATAGCAGAGACAAACTTAGACCAAGATGAAACAAGTTTATGACTATTCTTACCACCTTTCTGCAATTATCTTTCCCACCAAATGAGAGAAGTGCCACTCAATCGAAGGGATGCTAGCTAGATCTTGGCTTCATCCTCTTTGATTTTTTGTTTGCGACAATATACTTCAACCTGTCTTATCCAGTTATCTAGATTTTCTACATTAGATTATCCATTAAATACAGGTAAATCAAACTTGAGATCCAACTTGAAAAAGGGCTTTTTAGATGCATTCCTCTGGTGCTTGCTAGAATGATGAGAAGAGGAAGAAGAAGAACTCTCACTGGAGGATGGAGAGGGAGGAGGCTCTTCTCCTCCAACTTCATGATTTACCGATGCATGATAATCTGGTTTTTTTTCTCAAGATTGAATGTCTTCTCATATTTTGCAAACAACTTGTCAATTTTATTTTGCATGGTGAAGAAGATCTTATGATAATTTCACTCTTCCTCCATTCGACCTTCCTCATTGGTCATGTTTCATGTTTGTGGTGTAAGGCCTACTTTCGGATAAAAGAATTTAAATTTTCCTTCACCTCTTTGGAGCTTGTTTCACATTAACATTCACTCATGCAACTTGCATCAAGAAGACATGCTCTGATACCAAAATTGATCCAGATCTTTTACTTCAAGGATGCACGCAAAATTGAATATAAAAGAGCATGTAACTAAGTAACTTATACATGTGAAAGAAAAAGAGGAAATCATAAAGCAACCATGAGATCAAAGACACACAAATGATTTGATTACAGAGTTCACCCAATTTGGGCTACGTCTCTGACCCTGCTTAAAGTGGGGAGACCTTCTTTCATTAAATGGCAGTAAAGAAATGAGTACAATAAAATTTACATAAATGACCCTTATACCTTCAATCTCTGTCATGGATGAAAAATACAGAGCTCAAATGTAGAAACATAGATCACCATTGGATTCGTGATGCAAAATTATCATGACTATAAATTTACCCAATTCTGATACTGGAACTTCTGGACCCAAAGGAATATTTTCAGCATCCCAAGATTCCCCTCTTCGTGGTTTTACTCCCTGGTCTTCTAAGGATTCCACTAGTCTGACCCTGCTTCACTCTTTATCATCCTGGTCAAATGGAAACGAGTGAGGTTAAATAGATTTCTCTCGGTGGAGTTTACTAAACGAGCCATTGACTCGTTGGTAAACGATGGAAAATTTAGTGTTTAGTTGGGGGCGAACTAGGTTCAAACTCATTACACCCTGTTTATAGCTTAGACTTTGTATTAATATGGTGCACGATTTTATTTTATTTTAATGTGATGCCGAGATGCTCGTTGGCAGGTCGACCCACATGGGTCGGGTGGGTTGGAACCTCACTGGTCCCATAATATGTTAACAGGTGACGGGTGGGGGCGGGTCTGTCAGTGGGTGGCCCTCCCAACACATTACAATATATTTATATATATGCATAGTCGGTTGGCGGGTTTGGTGGCTTGCCACCACAAACCTTAATTTTTTTGTTTTTTATTATATTTAGGCCCACCTATTTAAAAATTTATACCAAGTTTTAAGGGTCACTGGGCAAATTAAAGAGGAGAGAAATTCACCTATTCCAGTGGTTGGATTCTGTGCATCAGGACTCTGCCAAATTGTTTCCTCGTTAGTGACTACCACTTGACCTAGTTTGACGAGAACTTTGACTTGCTATAACTTGAGCATACAAACTCGGATTTGAGTGTTGTTCACACTATTGGAATCATCACAACAAGCACTGTGATTTTCTCCTAGTTTCACTTCCATATGATGACTTCAATTTTTAAGATATTCAAGGCCACTTATAATTTTGCAGCCACCTAGATCAACCATATTGTGTCTCATAAGGAATAAATCTCATATTTATAATCACTTAAAGGACAATGAAATCTCATATTCATTTGAAAAAATAGTCATCCACAAAGTAATATTTACATCACTTTCAAGTTCAACTCATAAATAATGATATGAAATGTATATGAAATGCACACCATAAGAATGTGTTTGATTATCCCTTTTCCTTTCTTTCAAGTTTTATATTTGCTTGTTTTTTAATCACTAATTCTCGCTTTCACCTTTAGGAAAAACATAGTCAAGTGTTTCCTTCTTTATCTTTCTTACCCACATTCACATTAACCTATTTTCACAACTGGTCTTCAATAATGTATGTTAAACACATTTTGAAGTTCAATCCCACAGACTCTGGAGTAAATATCCATTGATTCTCATGATTCTCAAACTGCGTCTTCAATAATTCAATGTTAAACATGTTTTCCAATTTCAAAGTTGCTGACTCTACCAACCCTACAGGATTCAGTAATTCAATGTTAAACAAGTTTTCTAATTTCAAAGTTGTAGCCTCTGCCAACCCTACATGATTCTTGCTTCCTTCTTTGACTCCAAAAGTTATTTCTCTTCCATACTTTGTTTTCATTGTAAGTAGTGGGTTGTTATTGATTTGCAAGGTAACAGGCTCCATAAGTGGTGTTGTGTTTGGGTTCGTAACTTTGACATTAAATTGTCCATAACGCAGATGAGGGTATTTTAGTCTTCCATACCTTTTGTACATGCAACCTAACCTTGATGTACATGTGAGGTTGTACAAATGAACCTTACTTTATGTATCAGGGCCTACAACCCAACCTTGCAACACCTCTTTATCTTACAAAATGAATGATCCCACAACTTAACCAAACGTTGCTTTCAATTGACCACAACCCAATCTTGCATTTTTCTTGTATTATGCCCAACTTTCTTAAATAAAATTTCTTTTGAATCTACAAATTTCCTTGATTTTGATATATTCAAATTTACAACCAATCCTTGTGGTCTAAATTTGTCTTTGACATGAATAAAAAAAAATGTTTTGTTTAACAATGTTCCAAAAGCAATTTGAAAAAAAAAAAGTCCTTTTAAATGAACATATAGTTTTTTGAACTTTAAAGTTTTATGGTTTAAACTAGAAGATGTGTATGCTATGATATATATTCCAAAATTTCACAAAAGAAAACAATCATTAGTGATTATGGAGAAATGTCATTCTCTAGTCATTTAAAATTGTAGGAAATATTGGAGTAGATGGCTATTTGTTTTCAATTATAAATCTGCAAGTAAATAGAAAAAACACAAATCGATGGACAGTGGGTCTATATGTCTTATTTGAAGCACTTAAAGTGTTGTGATAGAGGTTTCCTCATATTTAATATGATCCTTACATGGTGATTTGGCTTAATCTTACAAATGATTTTACAATGCCCCGTTTTCTAGTTATTACATGCAAGATACATTTCGATATTTTTGTTGTGTTTTTAGTGAACTGTATATTTTAGATGTTACATGGTGCAATTTAGTTTGTTTGTATTTTGATTATCTAGTCTCTTGTTTCTTCTTATATATAATAATAAATTGAACACCAATCATGCAAATATTATTCAAGCAATAAGAAAATCAATCTCAATCAAATATCCTACCATTATTATTTGTGAAACCGATCATCTTGTCATCTGCAAATATCTATCCACCAAATCAACCCCCCTTATTATTATTTGCAAAAATTGTAACATTTACTTGCTTCTAACTAGATTGGAAGAAGTATCTAGAATAATTGCATGGAATAAGTAAACATTCTCTATGCTTATATTTACTTGATTATATAGGATTTTTCAGACAATTTTTTTCATTATTTTACTTATTTTTTATTTGTTTTGAATTGGAATTAATATTTTGGATATGGTATTTTTTTTTCTTTCATGTAAATCCCTAGAACCAGACAACCAAATTTCCTATTAAAGAGATTTTAAGAGTTTTCATTTAAATTTTATTTGTATTCTTGTATGATTGTTCTAAAATACCAACACCCCAACTCTTTATTTGGTGTGGTTTCACAATGCAAGAATTTGCAAACCACTACTTTGGGAACTATGTTGATTATGCCTAACATATTCATAGCTATACAAAACCAAGCAGTTAAGCCGAGATCATTGACTACATTTAAGCTGAGTTGTTAATCTCTCTTTGTAACATTAAACCAATATTTGATTCAAGAATTTGCATTCATATTTTAGGATAGCATTCACTGTGTGGTATATTCAAAAGCAACAACATACATTAGCTTTATAATGTAGCGTCTTGAAAAGACACACTTAATAGAAGACACAATCGCATCCAACACACTAATCAAGGAAATAACAAATTAGAAAAATAATAAATTGGGCAGTTAGCTAGATCTAATATATATGTTTTTCTACCAACTTGGAGACTTGAAGAAATGAAAGATATGCAATTTACTTCCCACTGCATAGATCAAGAAAAAAATATTGTCACTCCAAGATAGAGAGTTTTTTGAGTTTTTCTTGTAGCATGAATTGAAAGAATGGTGCATTATGCAGGGGCATATATTCTATATTGTGTTGTAAAGAAGGTTTCGTTATTGTACGCAATATGTTTTGTTTTATAATGGACATGTTATTTTGGGGAGCTAATTTGATACCAAATTATGATTTTCCAAATTCAACATTCATAAAGAGAAAACCTGTTCTGCATGCTCTAGATATCATTGATACCAATACTATTCACATTGTTACCAATAATATTGATAATGTAAGGACCTGGCTAAAACTATATACCTTTTTTTTTTTTTTTTTTTACAAAGCAATTACAACCAGAAAGGAAACGCATTGATATTTCAATTCATTCAACACACACATTGCTGATACTCATTTCAGGAACATAACACAACATTTACATACTTTTAATCTAAGATCAAGTAGTAACGAAATACATATGTGCCGTTCACCGGAAGGTGAGACTCCGCTTGCTCTGTTGTCACTGGTATTCCCTTGTTGCCGGCCACCTCTGCGAGTGTATGATGACGCACTTGATTCGAAAACGAGACCCACCGGTTAACCTCCCAGCCTACTCCTTGGGTACTCTTCTTCCCCGCGGACCCCTGAGCTGCTATGGGGTTGTACAATGGAGGAAGAATCTAGCTGGCAGAGGAGAGCACCCTTAGCTCAAGAGTCCCCTCTCTAAAAATCCTCTACCTCACCAAACTCACTATAGCTTCGTAATCACTGCTTTGACATCATATCATCCATCCAACAATAGGGTTCCCAAAAGTCCCCTCTACCATGGCTTGCCCCTTATTTTATAAGAGTTCTCATAGATGACACTTGGCATGTTATGCATAATTATAATTTTTTTTTTTAATTTAATAGCTTGATTATTCACCTACCCATGTGTCATTCTCTCATCAAGGGTCACCCAAAATTATTTACTTAACTTTTTATTTAAACTAATATTTTCCTCACCTCACAAGATTCCTATTTCTTCTCCTAGTTGTCTCTTTATTCCCCCCTTTTATTCCTTAAATTGTGTTTATTACTTGGAGTCAATTAATGAGTCAAGATTTTATCCCCAATCTACCTCCTAAATTAACTCAGGTTATCTCTTAGAGGGATATTCTTATGTTGGTTGATGCCACATGGAGCTTCTCTACATTTCTCTAAATTTAATTTATTTTCTTATTTAATTCACCTTCCTCTTTTCTTAATTAAATTTAATTGGTTTAGGATTAATCTTTATCCTTACAATATGTTTGTCTTCCCTTTTATCTAATTAAACCACCTAATCTACCTAACATTTTCCAACATGGGGAGGGTAGAATTTTTAAGGTACTCTATTTATTTCTTCCTATGATCCTCCTTATTCCAAGTTTTATTTTTGATTTAATTACCTTGGTTTCTAATTATCATTTATCCTTGATGTAACTCTTCTAGTTTTCATTCTCCTTACTTATATTTATTATTATCATTTATTTTTAATGATTCCAGGGTGCCAGTTTGGTTGTGCCCTTCAAGAAACTTCCCTAGAAGTTCCAAGGGTGCACACCTAACAGTTTAATTGTGATGCCAAGCGGTGCCAAGTTTGGTTGTGCCCTTCAAGGAACTTCCCTAGAATTTTCCAAGGGTTGCCACACCTAACAGTTTAATTGTGATGCCAAGGGTGCCAAGTTGGTCGTGCCCTTCAAGAATTTCCCTAAAATCCCAAGGGTGCCACACCACTTGCCCTTCAAGCATCTAGTGACTACGAGGGGAAAATATCGTGCAACATCATAGACCACTATTGTCTCTTATGTTGCCTGCTATAGTGAGACTAATGGTGCCGGGGATCAAGGAATCCGCCTTGATGCACGCCCCCCAGTAGGTTCCTCATGAGCGACCCAACTTTGGGACCTGCCCTCAGGCATCGTGATCTTCAAGACGAAGGTGTTTAAACCCTTCAAGCCCAAGTCACGGCGGGAGTGCTAGTGGGTGAGATCAGGGACTCTGTCCCACCCCTCCCATGTAATTCCATCCACCTGTACAACCCCATCACCCATATGTGAGTCATTCGGTCAAGCAACTAATCTGTGCCAGGTGTCATCGACATGTTATATGCGAGTGCCTCTGATGGTTTCCTGCCATACTCAATAAACATTAGTAACAAGGTTTCTCAATGTTAGTCATTATCATAATAGCATCATTTACAATTTTTGGTCATTCACATCATTGTTTATTGTAAGCCTAAGCTAAAGAAAGTAGGTAACATAGGGGACACATCCCCCATGGCTATCATCATTAATCATCAATGGAAACAACATATTCATTAGGCTATCAACATCGTAACATCACATAAATATACCTATCCATCAAATTTATCATCATTATGCTTTTAGTAGAACGCACACATATTCTTTACTACCCACATCATACGTTCAAATAGAGACCAAACTTAACTATTTTAATGTTGCAATCATCGGAACACTGATAGATAAGATACATAACCATTCATGCTATCATAATATTAATGGAAAGCATTTATAAACATCACAACCATGAATATCTCAAATAATAGAGTCATGTGTCCAGATCCTCAACCTAAGGTCCTCAAAGAATAAAGTGTATAAGATAATGTCATATTAAGGTCAGGAAACTAGAGTGGGCACTACATACACCCCCTCTTAACAATGGACTTCGTCCCGAATTCCTCGAAACATAAAGGAAAACGACGACACATATCCTAGGAATCCTTCCTGAAACTCTTGGTAACCTTCTGGTAACAGGTACCTCTGATTTTTTTTTTTTATTTTTTTTTTTTTAAAATTAAGCACATTTTCATATACATATATATATAATTATATATATATAATATATATAAATTATATATATATATATATAAATATATATAATATAATATATATAATATATTATCAAGCTTAGTAATTCCTTTATTAATAATCTGCCCCAAATTATCTTTTAAAATACATTTGGGTTCCGAAGAGAAAACCATAAACGAAAAGTATCGATTGAAAAAGTGTATGCGTAATGATCATACGAAAATACCACTCTCAGTAACAAAACATTAAATACTAATTTTCTCATGAATTTTAAAAACTGATCATATGATTTTATATATCTTTATTTAGAAGAGAACATTAAACTAAATGATTAAATGAATTTATATATGTTCATTTACCAAAGAGCATTAAAGTGAGATTTTACGTAACAAAATCTACACTTAAAACTTCAAAAGTCAAATACATGCTTAAAAGTTGTTACTCACAGCTCTGGTCTTTTCAATCCAGTTGATATGGTTCCTCTCATCCTCCTATATATACTATCCAAATCTGAGAACATTATTAAAATGCTAATCGAGTATGAAACTACTAGTATGCAATATCACACCTAGAACTAATGCAGCGCTGCTGATTGATTAATTAATGTCACCACAGTTAATGTGCAGTAAAATGATAACTTAATACTGTATATGAAGGTTGAAAAACAAAAAATTGACTTCATTAAAATGAATTAGCGTTGTTTGACAGGATGATCTGTAGGTAGATCTACACGTCAAGGACGCACATTTTAAAACTTGATCAAGTACAATTGTGGAAGATTAAGTGCCTTTATTGGTTTTGATTCTCATTTTCCTCTTTTGGTGCCCCTAATTCATAGTTCACTGCCTGGGTCTTCAAACTTTCACCTCTCCTCCTGTCTTACGACTTCCATATATTGTTATATTGTTCCGTATCCAACGATTACTTTCGGCTGCCATCATTTCCTCCGACACATTATTGAAATGTTTTATTTGAAATTTTGAAGGAATACAAACATGAAATTTAAGCATAATAGCAAACATTTTAATACAACAGAAGTGGTAAATAAAAATTAAAACTCAATTCTCAGATTTGTGATGCCACAATATGCGCCTAAGCCCATTTCATTGCAAGATCACAAAATCAGTCGTATATTAAAAAAAGTAGTTACCTTATAAGGAATTTATTCACCATAAGACTGTAAATGTCATTATAGCTTTTTAGTGTTTTAAATTATAAGCAGTATTTCCAATGGAAACCTAGTACCTTTGTAAATGGAGAGCACCTCTCAGTGTAATTAGAACTACGAATCTATCATCACTATTAACTTATTACGTAGTCTCTCCTGATAACACATTATCTCAACCCGCAAACTATGATATAAATTAAACTTATGACTATCATTGCAAATCAAAGTTTCTCTCACTTGCAAACATATTACCTCGGAACTCAACGTGAATCACATCACTGACGATTTACAATTATTAATTAAAATATTTTAAAAATAAATAAATTAGTAACTAAAATTATAATTATAATTAACATTTAAATCAATCTAGATCTATTTAGATCTATTTAAACTCTACCCACATTAAAATATAACGCTAGTTTTTAAAAATAAATTAGATTTTATCCTTTTCCCGATTGAATGACCAATAACATAATAGTCTTTTAAGTAAGATTTTTTTTTTTTGAAAATTTTGGTATTTATCTTAACACTTTACTATTATATCAATTAAAAGTAATTAATAATTTAACCTCCTAAATAATTAATAATTTAACCTCCTTTTGTTTTTTGTTATATCACTGTCATCATCCTGAATTCTCGTGCGCTCGGAAGGTTCGGCATCGTCGATCCCTAACAAACACATCCGTTGGGACCCGGCAGCTACAGTTCCGTACGAAGTGGAAGGATTTCCAGCGGGTCGCTACTTAAGGAGGCCAAATAAATATCGTTGCGGTACACGTCTAACAGAACCATAATCTTCCCAAGAATCGTTCCCTCTCTGCCATGTGGGCCTGTTCTTTCGTCTATAACATCGCGTACTACCAAGTGTAAGGACCCATATGCAACCAGGCCCAACCAGACCAACAAGTGCGAGCAATAGTTTTCAGATATTTTGTGACCAATCCATGAGCTAGCTTGGGTAGAGGCACACCGACAGAGATAAATAATTTAATATGATAAATTTTCCCTAAAAAGTGAAATTTACTTTCTTCAAAATATAAATGAAAAATTTATAGTGAAAAGAATTTACTAATGAAACTTTACCAATCAATTTCCAAACTAATCTATGAGAAAAATTTCTAAACTTCATCACTTCAGTTCAATGAATTATCTAAAGCCAATTAAAGGCATGAATATGAAGAAGATTACAAGGAATATTAAAGATTTCTCAGCTCTAAGATTAGAATTTGCTAAATTAAATTTCTTACTTAGAAGGAAAAATATTTAATTTATTTTTCTATTCAAAAATGTAGTTTATTTAATAGAAAAATACTATTTACAAGTGAGATATCATTGATCAAAGATATCAAATCTTTTATTTGCAAATCTAAAAAAATTGTTGAATTTCTAAGAAAATTGACAAAATATACAAAAAGAAAAAAAAGACCAAAATGTAAAATAGTGAAACTAGTTCAATAGTTTTAACCTTAAAATTTATGTTCTCCAAATATTTTCTCTCATATATATATATATATATATATATATAACAAAAAAAAAAAAATGAAGAGCAACCCTATTTTAGAGTGTAAACTTAAAAATTTACATCAATTATTTGTTTGTAGATCCTAATGAATCTCTAGAGGTTTGATCCGATCAAAACAAACTGTAAATTGTATCAAATAAAACATTATATTTTACATTTTCATATGCTATAACTATTTATGTTTTAGCGATTGCATTTAATATTGTTTACATTGTAATGATTGTATTTCATCTCATTTGCAGATTTACTGACATATTTATGTTTTAATGATTGCATTTCATCTTATTTAAATTATAACGATCGTATTTCATCTCATTTGCAGATTTATTTTATGGTTAGATGAATGCCAAAAGTTAAAACAATCAAATTGAGAGTGATAGAAACATGACATGGAGATCATGTGTTAACATTTTTGGGGTTTATATTGAATAATAATGCCTTTGGCCGTTTCTCCATGCAGCGCAGACAACATTTTTAAATGTAATCCTAAGGATAATAATGCTTTTGACCTTTTCTCCATGCAACTCCTTTGTGTGGAAACAGTCAAATTCAGAGCTTGCTATGCCCACGGAGTTGACAACATGATGATCATATTGCGTTCGCTTCGTTTGCTGTGTTTTTATCATTCGCTGCTACAATGTTTGATTTTTCACTACTTTAAATTTTTAATTTTGAATATTATAGAAAGTCATAATTTAAAATTTACGAGTCAAAAATTTATATTTTTGAATTTCAGTTTGCCGGCACGGGATTCTTATTTCAATTTAAAACATGAATATGGACTTTTCCACTGTTTATTATCACTCTTACCTATGGAAACGTGGCAATGGACCTATGTGGAAATCGCAGAGGATCAACTGCCAGATTAGTCAAGTCAACTAGAGTTACTAATGGTTAGTTACTTAATAAAATAGATTCCCGGTTACTCAACATAATCAGTTATCTGAGTTAAGGCTTAGATATGGTTCGAACTACAGAAATTTAGTTGGTGTTCAAAGACAGAGGTTCAACTCCAGGATTCCCCTCAATTTTATTTAAAAAAAACGCTTCATTCAAACCCGCGAACCCATCCATATCTTCAGGAGACACTAACAGCTCCTAATTTTCCTGATTTTCGAAAGCAGAGATGACGTTTATTTACTTGATATTTTGTTTCCAAAGGAAATGGCCCACATTCAATGGACACACATCCATAGTCAACAACTTATATTCCACGGTTCGTTGATCCACCATCAATGGAGTTTGCGTAGGCAAAGGTTACCGTAGAATCCATGATAATGGGATTTATGAAGGAAACTGTGAGGAAATTGTGATCCTGTTGAATATGCGTTGAAAATTCAACGAGGAATTACACTGTCCAACAAGTTCTAATATTTCTGAGGTTTGCGCCATCCAATTGTCATGTCAGAAAGGATAATGCCGGTGCAAGTTCTACCTAATTTTTAAGAATAGATACTCATCAGACCTGGTACCTAAGCCATTTCAAATCCGTGTTATACAGCGCAGCTCCAAAGCTCCAGGCACGTTTCTGGAAAAAACTGAAGTAAAACAGCTCACAGCATGCCTCATTCCAAATCTCCGTCTTCATCCGGCCTAACCGACTGCTCGAATGTTGCATCCATGATAACCCCTCGCATAACAAGAACAATAATTTGCCCTCGTCTCGCTTCAGTGGCTTCGCAGCTTATGTTATTAAAAAAAATAACTCCGGTAGAATCCCTACCTAGCTGCAATCTGAATTCGGACAAAGATTCCACAACTAGCTCCCCGTTTAACGGCACCGACTTCGAGGGCAAATGTAAAGGAACTGCACTAAAGCCCAATATTCTTGATACAATGGCTATCGTATTATCAGACATTGAATTTACAGACACTTCTACCGTAAAATTTCCGTCTATCGCATTGACCCCGGTTACGACTTTCCGCTCCAAAATTCGCCGGAAATATTGCTCCGAGGGGACGAAAACGGTAAACGGCAGATCGAAAGGCAGCATTCCGACCATGAATTCACCGGACTCTCCGAATCCAGGTGGATTGTCGATAAGGCCGAGGTTTCGGTGCTTGAAAAAGATGCCGTTTTTGCAGGCATGGCGTATGAGCTCAACCGTCTCCTTCGTTCCATGACGATGTCGGTCAGAGTGATCGATGGAATTCGTTTGAAATGTTGCACATTTCTTTGGGTGATGGAGCCAAGAACACTGAACTCCACAGCTCGAACATCGAAGTTCGGATGATTTTAACCGCGATTAGACTTGAATAAAGTCTAAATGTGAACCACTTTTACGTGCATATCAACCACATATTTAAATGAGTCTCTGCGAGTAATATGGTATTGCAACAAGAAAAGCTAAGAGAATTCCATGGCCTTTGGGAATGGAACAGGGTCCCAGCTCTTTGTAAGGACCTAGCTAAATATATATCTTAGTTGAAAACCATCTCAAAGTCATAGTATATGCATAAGCGAGGATGGAAATCTTAAGGTACATATAAAACATAGGTTTAGATTGGTAACTAATCCTGATAAGAAATTCTGGGTCAGATATAGAATGGGAGTTATACCCATATATAGCAAACAAAAGTAGTCATGCATGCATGGGCCCATAGGCCTCAAGGGTTCAACGTAGCTCTAATACCAAGTGAAACAACCCAGCTAAAACAGTGAAATGACCCAGCTAAAACTATATATATATATATATATATATTTACACAACAATTACAACCTGAAAATAAACACATTGAGATTTCAATTCAATCAACACACACATCGTTGATGCTCATTTCAGGAACATAACGCCACATTTATATACTTTTAATCTAAGGTCAAGTAGTAACGAAATACACATGTACCCTACACCGGAGAGGCGAGACTCCGCATGCTCTGTTGTCGTTGGTATTTCCTTGTTGCGGGTTACTTTTGCGAGTGTATGATGACGCACTTGATCCAAAAACGAGACCAATCGGTTAACTTCCCAGCCTACTCCTTGGGTACTCTTCTTCCCCGCAGACCCCCGAGCTGCAATGGGGTTGTACAATGGAGGAAGAATCTAGCTGGCAGAGAAGAGCAACCTTAGCTCAAGAGTCCCCTCTCTAAAAAGAAATCCTCTACCTCATCAAACTCACTATAGCTTTGTAGTCACTGCTTTGACATCATATCATCCATCCAACAATAGGGTTCCCAAAAGTCCCCTCTTCCATGGCCTGCCCCTTCTTTTATAAGAGTTCTCATAGATGACACTTGGCATGTCATGCATAATTATAATATTTTTTTAATTTAATAGCTTGATTATTCACCTACCCATGTTTCATTCTCTCATCAAGGGTCACCCAAAATTATTTACTTAACTTTTTATTTAAAACTAATATTTTCCTCACCTCACAAGATTCCTATTTCTTCTCCTAGTTGTCTCTTTATTCCCCCCTTTTATTCCTTAAATTGTGTTTATTACCTGGAGTCAATTAATGAGTCAAGATTTTATCCCCAATCTACTTCCTAAATTAACTCAGGTTATTTCTTAGAGGGATATTCTTATGTTGGTTGATGCCACATGGAGCTTCTCTACATTTCTCTAAATTTAATTTATTTTTCTTATTTTAATTCACCTTCCTCTTTTCTTAATTAAGTTAAATTGGTTTATGATTAATCTTTATCCTTACAATAGGTTTGTCTTCCCCTTTTATCTAATTAAACCATCTAATCTACCTAGCATTTTCCAACATGGGGAGGGTAGAATCTTTAAGGTACTCTATTTATTTCTTCCTATGATCCTCCTTATTCCAAGTTCTATTTTTTATTTAATTTCCTTGGTTTCTAATCATCATTTTCCCTTGATGTAACTTTACCTAGTTTTCATTATTTATTTTTAATGATTCCAAGGGTGCCAAGTTTGGTTGTGCCCTTCAAGAACTTCCCTAGAAGTTCCAAGGGTGCCACACCTAACAGTTTAATTGTGATGCCAAGGGTGCCAAGTTGGTCGTGCCCTTCAAGAATTTCCCCTGAAATTCCAAGGGGGCCACACCACTTGCCCTTCAAGCATCCAATGACTACGAGGGGAAATATCGTGCAACGTCATAGACCACTATCATCTCTTATGTTGCCTGCTATAGTGAGACTAATGGTGTCGGGGATCAAGGAATCCGCCTTGATGCGTGCCCCCAGTAAATTCCTCATGAGCGACCCAACTTTGGGACCTGCCCTCATGGCATCTTGATCTTCAAGGCAAAGGTGTTTCAACCCTTCCAGCCCAAGTCACGGCGGGAGTGCTAGTGGGTGAGATCAGGGACACTGTGCCACCCCTCCCATGTAGTTCAATCCACTTGTACAACACCATCACCCATATGTGAGTCATTCGGCCAAGCAACTCATATGTGCCCGCAACCATAAACATATCATCGGAATATAGATAACCATATATAGTAGGTTTCAAAATCGATTAGAATTTCAAAGATAAAATAATATAAATTTTCATCAAACCAGGTGTCGTCAACTCGTCATGTGCGAGTGCTTCTGGTGGTTTTCCTGCCATACTCAATAATAA
>APFE031207447.1:98363-110117 GCA_000404065.3 Pinus taeda | reverse complement strand
AAACTTTTGCATTTTTATAATAATTCATTTTAATTTTAATATTTTCAATTTTTTTTGTAGGTTGACAGGATTTTTCGAATTTCATGTTTACATGTCCATTATTCACCTCACTATAGGGAAGGTAGCACAATATTTGAACCCAAGATTTCTGGTTCGGTGAGACTTCATTTCCATGGCCACTGCCACTTTAACTACCCCAATCAGACTTTAATATTTTCAAAATTAATTAATATAATAACTAGCATTTTATCATAACTAATGTTATAGGCAAAATAGTTAGAATATCAAATTGTTTTAAAAATTCATTGTTATAATATATATATATTATATATATATTATATATATATATATATTATATATATAATTTTCTACTTGTATCAGGTGTCGTGAGAAGCTATAAGGAAGTCTTCACCCACACAATTGATGACGGTGACAACCTTCCTTCTTTGCCAAAAAATTGCAATATGTGATTGGTTAGGGTTTCATTGCCAAAAGTGGTGATTACATGGCAAGAGACCAAACCATAGGAAAATGTTGCAACTTGTGTTATCACCAAAAAATGATCATGTAGCCCATAACCTACTAGATGGATCAAAGTACACCATGTAGGGCCAATTTTACCATAGTAAAATTGCTTTCACTATAAGAAATTATTTAATAAACCACATTTGTTAAATTATTTCTGGTTAAACCCATGAAGAATAATTAAATAAATCATTATTTATTTAATTATCTTCTAGGAATAATTAATTAAATCATTGTTTAACTAATATTCCTTGTCATATTTGACCTAATCATGAGAAATAATTAGATAAATCATTATTTATCTTATTTTCTCTAGGAATAGTTAATTAATCATTATTTAGTTATTATTCCTTGTCAAGTTTGACTAAATCCTCTAGGAATACTTAAACAAATCATTATTTGTTTATTATTTCTTAACCACATTCCTTGACATGATAAATAAATCATTTATTTATTTATTATTTCTAAATAAAAGTATTTAACCAATTCAAATACTTTTTCCCTCCAACCAAATATAATTAAATATTCCAAACGGTTAATTCTAGAATTTAGGTTAATAATATTTTATTATTTTCCATTATTCGAGAATAACCTAATATTTTGTTATAAATTTTAGGGTTTTACATCCATTCTTCACTTTGGATCATTCTCATTGTTGCACTCACTGTTGTAACTTTGATTATAATCATTGTCGCTTACCATTTTCTTTTTCCATTTGAGTTCCCATTGAGCTCAAACAGTTTTTGTTGGGTTTACACATTGTAGAGAAGAGAGACTCTATAGAGTTAAAGACATTGAGGATAACCAATAACCCATCCTACAAAGGGGGACTGATAACATCATTTGTTCCCTTCATGGGTGTTATATAATAATATCTATTCTTTATATATGGTTTCCATTGAGTTATTGGAGCTATTTACACTTAATTCCTTATTTCATCTTGTTGTTTAACTATTTCTGTTGCATAGATCAGGACTTTGGCAGGTTTTATTTCTATCATTTGTTGCATATCCACATTGTTTTACAACCATTTTTACTATTAAGACCTTTAATTTTCATCCGTAATCTAAAGTGGTTTCTTTTCGTACACTCTCAATAAGAATATCGTATACCAGATGATGACTATACTGTGTTTTTAATTCTGATTCAAAAACTTGGGTGACCTTCAGTTTTAAACTTATGGTTTTCTTTTTTCAGTCTCTTAATGTTGTTTACTAACTTTCTAACCCTAGATTAGTCAAATTTGTAACTTTCGAAAGTTTTTTGGTTATTACCGCAGGTGACAAGAACCAGCCGCAATAGAGATGACAAATTTTTCCGCAACTTGCTGCCTAAGAACTAAGGAGAAAAATCATACTTTTCAGCCCCAAACCTACGATCTAGAGGTCCAGAACACACTTCCTAGTGCAAAAAGTGTGATCTCCCCTAAAACAGGTAAGTACCTATGATTTTAGGGTTTTCTGAGATTTTTTTTTCTCATCATTTTCTGAGTTTTTCTGGGAGCACTATGATGGGTTGGTTGACCACTATCTTAGCCTGCTTAGGCCTTGATCTACTAATTTTTGCTCACTGAATTGGAATTTAGCTCCCTAGGGCTTCTAGTACACTTCCACCTTTGTAGGAGGAGTTCAACTAAGTAAGAAGTCTGATTTTTTGTAGAGCTTTCATCCATACATTTCAGATCTATACCTTTCTTTTTCAGATCGTTAAAGATAAGTTGTTTCCATCCTAAGTTCCCTGTTAAACCTTATTTGGTCATTTTCCTTAGGGTGCCACTATTTTCCCTAGGTTCCACACCCATCGCCCTATATTTTGCAACGATTTTCCTCACTAGGTTTTTTCTGTTACTACACCACTTTTCAACAACATAGTGTCATTTGATTTCATTCACATTGACATTTAGATCTCTTGGCCATTTTAGTGTGTTTTTAGTTTCTTTCACCACCAACCAGCACAGTGTTTGCAAACCCAGTTTGGGTGGGGTTTAGATAGTTGATTTTTTGTTTATTTTCAACTTTTAATTTCAGTTTGTTTATATTATTTCAACAATCATTTTCTTTTTATTTTTCAAAGACGATTTGGGATTAATTAATAAACACACATATTTTCACACATAAGCACACCTTAAGCGAAGGGAACTTTGTTAACACTGCTAAGCCAAAAATTAATTTAATTAATTTATCTCCCCAATAGAGACAAAGATATTTTGTTTATCTCCCTTCACCATTTCCGTGTCACTTGTGTTTTGCAACAATTGCGCCACCAAGGCATTTGTCACAGAGACTTTTATGTCTTCATCCCCAGTTTCCTCTTTGATGTATTACTCCTCCCTGCAGGGTTCATGGTAGTCCTCCCTTGAGTCCCCATACCGACTCTTCTTTTGGTTCATCTGATTCTGAGCCTCATGCACTGCATACTGTCATCATGTTAGGACCCACTATAGGTGCAGGAAACCAACCTGGTGGTGGCTCTGGTTCTACCTTGGTAGTCACATATAGCAGAACCATTGCAAGGACCATCCCGACATCTCCTTTTCTACCTTTCATGGCTGGGTTAAGTCTCCCATATTTTAGCCAATTGATTAAAAACCCCATACACCGTGATGTTAGTTGGCCAGCTATGTCGACTAAGCTTCCCTTAGACATTCCCAAGTTTGAGGGTAATTCTGGAGAAGACCCCACTAATCACGTCCACTCCTTCCATATGTGGTGTTCATCTAATTCCATCACCGATGAATCCATTCATCTTTGTTTGTTACAATGCAAGCTTACTAGAGATGCTACAAAGTGGTACATTGACTAGCCCTCCACTTCTCATTCCACTTTTGTGATGCTTGGTAAAACATTCCTTTCATATTTTTAGTTACCTCTCTGATACAACATCGATAGAGAGCTCTTGACCACATTTCGTCAGTCCTCTGCCACCTGTCTTTTCGACCATGTCCAGGAATGACGTAGAAGGAGGAGCATGTGTTGTGATCCTTCCTTCAAAGATCGTGTCTACCCAGATTGGTTTCTTAGGAATCTTTTAGTGCCTATTGCCAAATATGTCACATCTCACTTCCCTAAAACAGAGCAAGAGGTTCTCCATACTGCTATGAGATATGACTTGATTTATGCTCAATCCAGTTATGTCTATACTGTTATACTAGACCTCCCTCATCCTTGTGGTGCCAATGCACCAGGGGCATCTCATGCCGCTGATGGTATCGTTAGAGCTATTTCATATCCTTCACCATATACTCAGCAGAGTTATGGCTATCCGCAGGGGGCACTAGTTCCTCCAACACTTATCCCCCTCCTACCAGCAACATGTATTCAGGACAAAGAACATTTTGTGCATTCATCCAACCACATCAACAGTTGTGAGGGCCAGCTAATGCTCAACCTATCTACTAGGACATTTCCCCTTCACCATCTTACACCTATGCACTGTTGAGCCCTCTAGTCCCTCAGGAATTAGTGCCACAGCCTCCCATGCATCCTCTACCCCAGTAGCCACCACCCCCTCAGGGTCAAGTGTATGCACAATAGAGTGTGACCAATCCCCAAAATTAAAAGAAAAAGAATAAGAGGAAGGGTAACAAGGGTAACAAGGGTGACTGGAGTAATCAACCTAATCAACCCCAAGGGAACCAGCCTAACACCAACAACCAACAATAGGAAAATCAGCCCAAGAAAGCAAGGTTGTTCGAACGAACAAGCCTTGTGCATGTTGTGGTGTACATGGCCATTATACTCATGAGTGTCCCCTCTTACCTCAAACGCGCCAAATGTGGGAAGCCCATGCAACTTTTAGAGGTTAATTGCCCATGCAGCAACTGCCTCAACATCATGCGCCATCTCAACGGACTATGCTTATGAATCCTTTACCTCAGTAAGGATTTGTTGTTGCTCAACCTCAGTAAGGTCAAGCAGCCCACCCTGCCCAACCTTCTGGTCCTGGTGACTACTAGATTCTCATGATGAATTTTGACAGGGTTAGTACCTTCGATGTCAGCTTGCAAAAATGGTCGCGTTAATACGACAATCCATTGACTTTGTACACAACCAAGCCCAAAACTAAAGAGTCAACTGAGTCTCTTACAAAATCAAATGGTCCTTTACAGACCCCTCAGCCCAAGGTTGAGTCAATTCCCAAGATCCCCAAAGGGCCATTGTGTCATAATGCAGCTTCTAACTAAGCTGCCCACACGTACAGTATAGTAGACAACTTGGCACATTCACCTGCTGCCATGTTGACGTTGGAGGTCCTCCAGTCGTGCCCATATCAGAAGAAAGCTCTACTAACTGCTTTGGGCACAATAGATCCTTCAAACGACCATTTGATTATCTTTCCTATTGATGCATCAGAACATCCTCCATTACCATCATCCATTGATTTCCATATACCAATCTGAGTCTGTGATTCCATCATATCTCAATGCATTATTAACAAATGTGCATCCACCTGCTTGATGTCCACTGCCATTTGGAAGCAACTCAAGTCATTTGAACTATCCCCATCCACCATCACTTTGCGTGCTTGGGACGGTCACCCTTCCCAAACTCTCAACACGTATTACAACTTTCTAGTGACTCTTATGGGCAAGACTATTTCTGTAGACATTGAGGTTATCAATGCCCCTTTAAATTACAACATTCTATTGGGTCATAATTACACTTATTCCATGTCATTTGTCACATCTACAATTTTCCACAAGATGTGATTCCTCCATGAAGGGAAGATCGTCACTATCGATCAGTTGACATACTACGATTCGTCATCCTTGACCTCCGTTGAGTCCATTATCTCATCGATGTTCAACTAGCAATCTGCCACCCCTATCACCAGTGTTTCACCTGGAGTCTACAAATATTCCACTTTGTTGGGTGCTTACCCTAGTCTGCACCCTCGCATCTCTAAGCCCATCTCATTGAGTGTTTTCATGTTATAAGTGTCACAGGCTACTCAAAAGTAGTCTGGTACCTCTGGTCAACAGTCAGTTCCACAACACCCTGCTATTGCGACTTCAGTAGAGCCATAAGGATCTACCCACTAAGAACACTTCCTCCAAGTCTTAACCATCCAGGAACCGTTTTGCTAGGAAATTATCCTGCAGGACAAATACCTTTCTTGTTTCCTCCTCTTGACATATTTTATGTCCATGTCATGGCTTCATTGAGTTTCCCTAATATGAATTTGGGGATCCCAGTCTGGTACATTGATCCTCCAGCAGGCACTCTGCCTGGTCAGCTAAGACCATATCATTCTTTCACCTCGGTTCAACTGGTCCCTATGACCCCTGCCATTACTTCGGTTCCACCACAACCTCAACAGAAACCCACTCCTATTGTGAAAGCATCTAGATAGGGGGGTAAAGACAAGAAGAAGGAACCTAAGGACAAGGCTCCCCAAGCACCTCTAGCTCCCAAGCCTCCAAAGTCTACACCTTCGTGTGTGTTGTGTGATGTTGTTGGGCATGCTACCAATAACTACCCTAAAATTCCTCCCCTCAAACCCTTGGTCAATGACACGTTTCTTGAATCTAACATACCAATGGCCCATGTTACCTTAGTTGACTCTATAGAGAAACTTAAATTGTTGCGCACAAATCACCCTTTTGCTTTTTGTGATAACTATGACCCTTAAACCCATCATTGTCCTCGTTTCGACAAGTTTTGTGAATACCTTTAGGTAGTTCACGAGTTCGAGGCCACTCGTAGTGGGTCATCTATCCCTTTGCTTTTGAGTTCTGGTCCCATTCCTACACTAGAATAGGGGGACTCTGGTCCCACCATCGTGATTTCTCCCCCCAATGTCGAGATGACAAAATCCATGGTCCATATCTTTTACCTGTCGTCATCCTTGAGATCCTAACAGGAAAACCTCTCTGAGGTTCTCGTGCCCGCTTCTTTCGAACCTCCCTCATTGGAAACTCAAGTCTCAACATCAATAGATCTTCCATCTACTAGCTCGTCGTCTACCATTTCAGATGATGCGTATGTGAAAATTCTTTCTCAGGATGATGCACTAGGTACTACCTTCGCATCATGTAGTATCTTTTCCTCCATTCCTCACACATTCCATTCTAGTTAGGACATAAAGGAAGCCATGAATACCCATGATTATCACTGGGATGATATGCACCATTGTGCGTACTTCCTGCCATATTTTTGAACCCATAATTTTTCCCCCCATCTCACTTGTGATTATCAATGACAAATTCGATGCCAGGCCCCTCGCTACCTTATCATCGGTGATGATATTTATCATTGCGGTGTTGATACTATCCTTCATCGTTGTCGCACCCATCCTGAAGTAGAGCAAGCGCTCAATGCCTATCACAGTGGTGCTTGTGGTGCTCACCTCTATAGTATGGCCACTGCCCAAAAAATCATGCACACTGGTTACTTTTGGCCTTCTCTCTTCAGTGATTGCATTGAGGCAGTCAAACACTACCCCAATTGCCACAATTTTTCCCCAAAGGTAAGAGCCCCACTAGATCCCCTTGATCTTGTCGTCGCAACTGGTCCTTTTTGTAAATGGGCCATTGATTTTATAGAGTGTCGACCACCGTCTATTAATAACCATAAGTATATTATCGTGGCAGTTGACTATTTTACCAAATGGGATGAGGCCATGCCTACGTTCAACAACACGGTAGCTAACACAACCCTTTTCATTTTTAACCATGTTATCGCTAGATTCGAGGTTCTTAAACAATTGGTCTTTGACCATGGCCGATATTTTGAAGATGAGGTATGACGTGAGCTATCCTCTTTTTTGGGATTCCAACACTAGTATTCATTGTCTTATTACCCCCAAGGTAATGGACAAGTTGAATAAGTCAACAAGATTCTCAAAAAAATGCTTTAGTAGATGGTGAATAAGCACAAGACTATCTGGAACCTTATGCTCTTCCCAGCTTTGTGGGCCTATTGAACTTTTGTTAAAACTGCCACTGGTTTACTCCTTTCCACCTTGTTTTTCACGAGGAGGAAGTCTTACCGATTGAGTGTGAAATCTCTTCCCTACACCTAGCTATCAAACTCATCCCTAACACCCAACCATTAGAACAAATACTTATCATGCTTGAGTGTGCCTCTGAGGACTGTCATGTTGCACTGAAAACCATAGAAGCGGCTAAGAAGGGCACCAAAGCTTAATATGACCAAAAATTCCACCCTCATACATTTCACGAGGGTGATCTTGTTCTTGTGTATGACCAGGCTCATGATGTCATGGGACATGGGAAGTTTGAATCACTATGGCTAGGAACTTACATCATTCTCAAGGACTTAGGTAAGGAGGCATATCTCTTAGAGGATTTCGAAGGCCAAGTTCTTCCTAATCCTCACAATGCACTTTACCTCAAGAAATTTTACCCATAGTATATCTCATTGATTTGCATTTATTTATTTCTGTCATGCATTTAGGTAGGTTGCAACATCTCATTTTATGTCCAATTTAAAAAATATCTACGATTTAAGTTGTTGGTACGTGAATTTGAAACCATTACTTTCAATCATGTTCCTAGATCCCAAAATAACTATGTAGATACCATTGCAAATAACATTCTATATTGGCATTTATCACATGTATACCACAGAAGGCAACCATAAACAATACACATAGCGAACCATCATCGTCATATATATAAAAGATGCATAATCACATTATGTATCACATAAAACATATAAGTGTTTGGAGCCCATAGCTCTAAATACATTTGACATGCCAATAGCATGTTACAAAAATAAAAACAAAGGGACAGTGGGTTTTCTAACAGCTTGAGAACCTCGTAGTGAGCTAATGCCCCTCAAACCACTTGCTTCCCCTAAATCTCAGATGAAGGGTGTCCAAATCTCATTCATGCCAGTTGATTTTCAACTCTGCCATACCTGCAAAACACCACATGTATTATTGTTTTGAGGCTTCTGCGATTTGTACTTTGTGTAGAGTTTTCTTCCAGAGTTTTCACATCCATAATTATTTGAATCGATTTTTCGAGTCATCCACCGTGGCTCATCATCAGGATAGATCAGTGAGTGTGTAGGATAGATCTCATCGGAATGAATAAATAGGGTTATGAGATGGAATGGGAATGATAGTAGCCGACCCTGTCATAATTAATGATAATTTATTAATGATGTTTAATAATTAATACAATTAATAATTTTAATATTTAGTTGGAATTAATTTAATTCCAGATTAAGAATAAAAATGATTTTAATTAATTGTAATTTTTCTGAAATTTATTATGAATAAAAATAAATTTAAGAGTTTTTATTTTAATTGATATTAATTAATAATTAATTTTATGTAGATTCATCACTTTTACTCTAGAATAAATTATAATTGTTTTAATTTATAATTTATTCTAGAGTAAAAGTGATGAATCTACATTAAAATTAATTATTAATTAATATCAATTAAAATAAAAACTTATAAATTTATTTTTTCTTTAATAAATTTCTGAAAAACTAAAATTAATTAAAATCGTTTTTATTCTTAATCTGGGATTAAATTAATTCCAACTAAATAGTAAAATTATTAATTGTATTAATTATTAAGCATCACTAATAAATTATCATTAATTATGACAGGGTCAACTACTATCATTCCCATTCCATCTCATAACCCCATTTATTCATTCCGATGAGATTTGTCCTACACACTTACTGATCTATCCTAATGATGAGCCACAATGGATGTCTCGAAACGTTGATTCAAACAATTATCGATGCAAAAATCACATGTATTGTCAGTTCATAGATGAAAACACTAGTCTTGATTGTTTATCTTCCAACCCCCACCGGGCTAGTAAATCACCCTCCCTCTCAGGTCCAGCTCACATTTTTCAGCCAGAAAAGGGTGAGCTCATAGGTTTTTGACCAATTCTTGGGAGCTAGATCATACTTCAAGACCAAAAAAATGCAATTTGGTCGTGTGGAGTAGCAGGGGTCTCCCAGGGAGCTGTGGGGAACCAAAATCAACAAGTAAACCACTAAAATTGAAGAGATGAGTAAGTCCACCTACCTGAAAGTCACAGATCCTGCTTCCCATGGTCAGTTTTTCCGCTACGATCTCCACAAGATTTAGGGCCTTTTCCTCCTCCCAAAATTCACTAAATCTCAATTAGCAAATTAATGAAATTGGAGGGAAAATTCCCTTTTCTAAGAAAACCCACAGTTTTTTCTATCGCCCATTGTGACCAAACCATAGCTCGGTTTAACGAACCGTCAGTACTGTTGGAAATCTCTCATCGAGCAATATAACGTGTCTCTTTTTTTTATATTATTATTTGACACTTCACTCGAAAGCCATTTTTCCAAGAAGGGTCACTTCATCTCCTCTCAAAATTGAATTCTTCATATGCGATGCTTGTACTTTGGGGACCACTTTTTCTTGGTTCTTGTCATCTCACGTGTCTATTTTCATCAAGAGAAGCCATCATTTTCTCATGTTTTCATGGTCCCCACCAAACCTATTCTGTGTGGTAGCATCATCGAGTCACCCTTGTTTAATGCATCCGCGATGAGTCACCTTTGCATCCATGGAATCTGTTTCACGTCGCATGGTATCATGTCACAATATTCCATCTATATTTACATACCATTCATCCCATGTTGCCCATTTTGGCCTTCAATCATACTGTCCACCATTCCCTTCAGAGTCGAGTCAGTCGTTGCCAGGTGAACCATGCACTTTATGTTAGGATATTCCGACACATAGGAATAGTTAAGTATAACTTGGTCTAGTATAGAGTTAGGTAAAGTGTGTTTCTTTACTATGTACATTTGTAACTTACAATCCGATGGTCACAATATGTAGTGATTCGACGGTTCATTCTCTCCTCGGTATTACCGACACTTGATCCATGGCTTAACACTCGATTGGTCCATGATTTCTATTTAAAGCGCATGGAGGGTCATTTGTAGGTTAACCGTTCATGAGAGAAGCTTATGTAAATTTTCATTCTTTTATTAATAAATTGCCTGAAGTGGCCACGTTGGCTCAGCCCGTGGACTGTTTCCCTCTTTGAGGGTTTTAACCACATCAAAAATATTGGTGTATTGATCTGTGATCTATTTGTGAGTGGTATCCTTTGGTGTTCTATCTGAGAAACTTACCCTGTAAATTCCTACATGGTATCGGAGCTATTTGAGGGCCGCGTCTGTTGGTGATCCAAATCTGAAGCCGGTAGAACTGCATCCGATTGCCGTTTCCTAAATTTGTTGTTTCTGACTACTTTCGGGCCGAGAGGACTGCTTTGTTGTGTTGGGAGCATCTGTTCCAGTGAGGAACCCCTTTCATTTCACGCGAAAAGGTTTCTGGTAGCCCTAGCTGCATCATTTTTAAGATCTGGAGGTATACAATGTTTATTTGCAGTTTACAGTTATTTTTCTCTCTGTTTATTATTTCAGCCTATTTAGGTTCTTTTTTATTACCAGATCTATTCCTTTCATTTCTGCGTATGCTCTTTTCCTTGCAACTCTGTGCGATCTGGGCAAATCAAAAACAGAAAGGAAGGATTTTTCTCATGCGTATGCTCTTTTCCACTGCGCCTTAGTGTGATCTCGGAAAATCAGAAACATTGAGGAAAATATTTAGTTTCTGGGTAAAGCTAACTTTAAGCCGTAAGGTTTGTTTTTTTTGCATGTCTGTGTTGGGTTTTGTGTTTTTGTTTTGTAGGAAGAAAAAGAGCTTTCTCAAGCAAGCACGCAATCCAAAGCTTTAGTGACCAAAAAAAAACAAAGCCCCCCCCCTCTCTCTCTCAAACTTTTTGTTTAGCTCACTTGGTTGAAAGCTAATTTATGAGAGTAGAGTTCTTGGGATCAAATCTCCTTTTTGTTGAAAAAAGGGGCGTTTTTTTTTCATTTCCACACATTCCCGCACTTCGTCGGCGCCTTCATCAACTTTTTTTCAAAAAGCCATAACTTCTTCATCTGGAAGCCGTTTTCAGAGCCGTTTTTTTGTTAACCAGCCTAATTTTTCGAGATCTTTCCATTAGTACACTTAGTTTCAGCATATATAGCTTCAGTTTCTGTTAAAATGGAAAGTCCATGCCAAGTTATTCTTGACAACACCAACTACTTCGAATGGTGGTCCTACATTGTGGATTTACTTAGAAGTAAAGGTCTTTACAGAATAGCCTCAGGCCAAGAAACCAAACCGAAAGATGAAGATAAGGCAGCTAAATGGGAAAATAGGCAAGATCAATCACGTGGGTTGATAGGGATGTCT
>APFE031207447.1:48702-78240 GCA_000404065.3 Pinus taeda | reverse complement strand
CTCCATTGCTCTCTCTCTCTCTCTCTCCCCTCTCTCTCTCTCTCTCTCTCTCTCTCTCTCTCCACTTTGATGTCTAGTGATTATGTCCTTACAACGTACTTTGGTCATACATTTTTCTCCTACCACTCGTACGCTGGGGGTAAATCTGTTATCACTAAAAATTTATCATTTAGGAATAACCTACTAGATGGATCGAAGTAAACCATGTAAGGCCAATTTTACCATAGCAAAATTGCTTTCACTATAAGAAATTACTTAAAAAAAACCACTTTTGTTAAGTTATTTCTGGTTAAACCCATGAAGAATAATTAAATAAATCATTATTTATTTAATTATCTTCTAGGAATAATCAATTAAACCATTGTTTAACTAATATTCCTTGTCATATTTGACCCAATCATGAAAAATAATTAGATAAATCATTATTTTTCTTATTTTTCTCTCGGAATAATTAATTAATCATTATTTAGTTATTGTTCCTTTTCAAGTTTGACTAAATCCTCTAGGAATACTTAAACAAATCATTATTTGGTTATTATTCCTTAACCACATTCCTTGAGATGATAAATAACTCATTTATTTATTTATTATTTCTAAATAAAATTATTTAACTAGTTTAGATACTTTTTCCCTCCAACCAAATAAAATAAAATATTTCAAATGGTTAATTCTAGAATTTGGTTAATAATATTTTATTATTTTCCATTATTCAAGAATAACTTAATATTTTGTTATAAATTGGAGGGTTTTACATCCATTCTTGGCTTTGGATCATTTTCATTGTTGCACTCACTATTGTAACTTTGATTATAATCACCGTCGGTTACCATTTGCTTTTTCCATTTGAGTTCCCATTGAGCTCAAAAAAATTTTGTTGGGTTTACACATTGTAGAGAAGAGAGACTCTAGAGCTGAAGACATTGAGGATAGCCAAGAACGCATCCCACAGAGGGGGATTGGTAACCTCATTTGTTCCCTTCACAAGTGTCATATAATAAAATTTATTCTTTACATATGGCTTCCATTGAGTTATTGGAGTTATTTGTTTTAGATCCACAATGTTTTACATCCATTTTTACTGTTAAGGTTGTTTTCCATCCGTAGTCTAAAGTGGTTTCAATTCGTACACTCTCGATAAGAATGGCATATACCAACTTGCATAGTGGAAAATATGGAAAATGGTGGATTCAAAGAATTTTCCATCATTTTCGATGTTGGCTCACATTTTGTCATTCTTTTCTCTTAACCTCATTTGGAATTTGCAGACATTAAGGCCCTCCTAATGTGGTTTTGATGGCCTTTTCTATCGTATTGTTGTTTCTTTGTTAACCCCCTCTGTATTCATTGTCTATGAGTGAGTTGTCATGGCCTTGCTATCTACACTATGTACATTTGCAAGTTTATAGGCTTTAATTCTCATTTGTTTACATGCCCATGACACATAGCATAATCAAGTTCATTAGTATGTTCTCCCAAGGCTAGAATGATGTTCAAGGAATCATCGAGGAAGTGAGGAAGGGATTGATATAGATTAGATCATTATATTGTTTGTCATTGATCTCAATTCTTTTAGAGTGGAAAAAGTGAAAGAATCAACTCACAGGACCATTTTTACCTCCATGACCCATTTTGGCAAATTAGGGTTTGAAACCTTCTAGGAGCATTTTGAGGCATCAAATGACTTTTTTGGGGGGGTAAAAATTATTTCTTTAGTGCTACACCACTTTTTCATAGTCTACACATAGAAACCTTTACAACGATGCAATAATTGCCTCAATCAAAGTCCATATGTAAAAGGTATGCCACTCGAAATTTGACCTTCCTATTTTAGCCACCATAATTTGAGAAGATGCCACATCAAATCCCATTATTCATGGAAAAGGGGCTAGCCACATGGTTATGATGAATAATACTCTAGTAGAGTCCATATTGTAACTCTGGTTAAGAGTTGAGGGAATCAAACCTAGCCACTAGTAAGTTATCAAGTTGTTATCATGATTGGGTCACTAGGAGGAAAAAGGGATTCATTCTTTTTGAGTGGATTTGTTCCATAGATGAGAAAACTAGATGAGAGAGATAGAAAGAGAACACATAGAGAGGATTTGTGCATTGTATTATCCCACGAACCATAGGCCTTAGTTCTATGTACTCACAACCATTTTCTATTTGGAGAAAGACAATAGAGCGAC
Organism: Pinus taeda; assembly: GCA_000404065.3. Taxonomy (NCBI): domain Eukaryota; kingdom Viridiplantae; phylum Streptophyta; class Pinopsida; order Pinales; family Pinaceae; genus Pinus; species Pinus taeda. The sequence goes on along the minus strand of APFE031207447.1, from coordinate 76,051 downwards.
CTCATCTTCTAGTTGGGTTTTCTCCCAAAATGGTTTTTCATGTAATATATTGTGTCAAATAATCTATTTCGAGTTTTTTATTTCGTTTTTCTCTATTTTCTACATGGATTTAATTTGCATGCATATGCAATTAACAATAATCTACAGATCCATAAATCTAAAGAGAAATAAAACCCTAATAGTGTAGATTTCATACTTTTAAATACAATTTATCAAATATGTTGTGATGAACTGTTTAGTGGAATATCCATAGTAGTTTATAGATCATATTGGTACTAGGGAAGGATTCTTTGGGTATATTGTGGAGATTTGCAGGGGAGCTGGAACAGCTAAGTCAAAATTCGTAAAACCCTAATCATGGTTGAAGAATCTGTGAATAAGTCTCATGATCCTGCAGAGGAGAGGTTTTCAAGGTTAGAAGTGCAAGTTGCAAATATAAGTCATAATTTGAATCTCCTCATGTCGACCCTGAAAATAAGCTCAAACTACTCTATGAAGATGGGGGTTCTAATGAAAAGGACAAATAAGAGAGGAAATCACAAGATCAAGAAGAAATGAAGAATCAACCGAAGAAAGGAATCAAAAGAGATAAACCCAGTTCGAGTGTCATGAACCATTCACAGTCCCTATTCAAAATGGAAGAAAAGGTCAATTTCAAGACGTATCAAGGTTTAATCAAAGATCTAAAGCTAAATCATTGGTTACAACAATTAGAAGTTTATTTTAATGTCCATCATACTGAGGAAGAAGAAAATATTTTATTTATGCGGTTGAAATTAGACGGCCATGCCCTAACCTGGTGGGAAAGCCACATGGAGACCTTGAGGTTGGAGGGAGATCCTTTAATGACTAACTAGGAGGAGTTTAAAAACCTCATAAATTCACAAATTTACCCTATCGGGTACATAGAGGACCAATGTATTCAATGACACTACTCCAGGTAGAAGCACGGGTAGAGTGTACAGGAGTACACCACAAAATTATGAAAGATAGCCATAATATTGGGTATCTCCGCAATGAACCCATATGTACCCCTCAAGTGCCTAAGGGGTCTACAAAATCATTTATGGAAGCAAGTGATGTTGTTTGAGCCTAGATCAGTGGATGAGGCTTGTGTACATGCACATTACCTGGAGAATGTAGGCCCGAAGAAAGGGAAATCAAGTGTATCAAAGAAAAAGGAGAAACATGGAACTTCTAAGGAGGGGAAGAAGAAGTGTAAAGGGGGGAATATATAAATAGGATAGTCATATCACACCAATGAAAATACCCCAAAAATCATTATAATATTGGTATTCATATGAAGGAGAAGTGTTGGCAGTTACATCCAAAGCTTAACCCGAAGAGAAAAAGGAAATACAATATGAAGAAGAATTTCATGGCCAACGATTCAAGCAACCAAGTTGAAAGAAACTCATATGTGGATGAGTATATTTCTTGTATGTCAGTGTAGAAGGAGGTGAATGTGAGTAGCCTTCAGCAACATGAAGAAAATAAATGACCAAACTCTTCCACATAAAGATACATGTAAAGAATACAAATACTAATTCTATGTTTAACTCGGGATTGCAAGCAAATATTGTTACAACAGAGCTGGTCAAAAAATTGGTACTACAAATTCATGATCATCAAATCCCATATCCATAGTGATGGGTAAATAAGAATGGAGTTGAAGGCAAAAAAAAAATGCAAAATTAGATTTGTTGGAAATAATGTTTAATACTGAGGTGGGAGGGTGAATCAGTATTAAGGCTAATTTAAACTATTGTGCCAATTTATCTTTACTCATTCAAACTTGGAATCCATTATATGAGAGAAACCATTAACAAACCATAACAACAACCATATCAACCAATACAAGCATACACATCATGAGCAAAAAACACATGAGACACAAAAGTTTAATGTGGAAACCCTTCCGAAAGAAAAACCACCAAAGCTTGTTTTTTATTATGATGTAAATAAGAGAACATAATCTATTACATCAAATTTTGTTTGTGAGCGACCACTCATAGGAATCACTAACTCTGTTTGATTGTTTTCAGTCACCCACTAGCAGGAAGCACCAACTCTCTCCTTTTGTAGACACATGATCAACTTACCAGAAGCACCATATGAAGCAGAAAATTCATGGATTTGTTGCAAGAAACAACTTGAAACTCCTTGAATTTATGCAAGCACCAACTTATAGGAGGCACCAACACCCAAGCCTTCCTAAAACACCCACTAGATATGGAAGCACCAAATTCCTGTAAGCAGGTTCCAACCCACACTCAATAAGGAAACTAATTTTCACTGTACATGGTAGCCTCTTCGTTTGATATCAAATTTGTTCTCCTCTGCACTTGACCATATGTTCTACTCAACAACAATCACTCATCACATCTCTCATAACAATCTCTCTCCACTCTACACACTCTACAACAACACATTGTACTCAACTCTCTGTTCTCAACTACATACACTCATCTCTCAGCCCTCTGATCTCAACAACATATATTCAACACTCGGTCTTCTGCTCTCATCAACATGTATTCAGCACTTGGCCCTCTTCTCTCAGCAACACATATTCAACACTCGGCCCCTTCTAATTCAAAGGCTCTCTTGGCCTCTCACAACAACATAGGAACACTCTCAACCTCTTCTATGTAGCATAGGATCACTCAACCTTTTCTTAGAAACGAACACACAACAAGATCTTCCACACAGCTCTCTCAACAATGCTACATTCCCCCAGTTTCTCAATTGTAATCCTGAGTTTTGTTCCACTGTTGCACACTCATTAATGTTGTCTTTGTTGTCATCCACACTGCCCAAGTGTGTGCTTCATGCATGACTTCCCATACTACATAGGACATGTCTGCCTAATCAATCTCATAACTGAATCAATGTTCTCCATTATGTTGTTTCATCAAATTACTTGGCCATTGTAGCTGAATTAATTCAAGGAATGGGCTTCTTAAAGATCTCCCATACTAAGAATTAAATCTCAGTCAAACTACAGACTCAAGGATTTCTTCCATTAAATTCTACCTACACACATAACATGGCTCTCTATTCCACTTCTGAGTTCCATTTAATTCTTCCTTGCATGAGGGACACTTAGGTATGACAAATTTTCTTGGAACCAGGGACTTAAGCAATCTGACACGTCATGGTCCTTTCTTCCTTGAATTAGTGATTGAATTTAATTCTCAATTCACAGTTGCTGACCCATTTAATCCCATTAACCAACCTCTAGAGGTCTTTCAAATATGGCACAAGTGCCAAGATTGGCATGAATCATTGAAGTGCTGCCAAATCTATTAATTTCGGCCTTTAGCTCCTTTTGTTGACACCTTTACTTGTTTTCCCACCATGGGAACAAGTGTTGTGACCACTAGCTCAAACCTTTAGGCACTTAGCCTATTTAAGCCCATCGTGAGCCAAACTTCTTTGTTAACAACTCAGTGTCATTGGTCATACCTCTACATGAGGCAACCACCCGTCAGCCCAAAGGCTAGAGCTCCTTTGTTTCTACATGAAATAAACAAAAAAAGGGCAAGTGCTTACTCGCTCCCAGAGCCTCCACGACCCTTTATTTCCTGTGTGCCCTTTGTTTCTACTTGTGGCATAGATTCATTTGCAGGTGCTTAGCCCGTAGCTCCCTTCCTCCCGATGTATTGAGTTTTTGCATATTTGTTAACCCGCAAGGGTCATGTCGTTGGGTCGATGTTTCCTCTGGGGACCACCTAACCTCATTCTCATTCACTACCACTCTGCCACAAGGCTACTTGTCAGTCCTCAGTGTCCCAACACTTTATATTCCGACACATTCCTTATCCACTCCCTTTATAAACCATTACTTTTATTCCTATGGGATGAGATGTTTGTTAGGGTCTAACCACACTTTCAATGGCCAATCAAAGGCCCTCCGAAGATGAGCTATTTGACCGATGTGTCCCGACACTTCCTGCCTGATGCATTCACTTTGCACACCATTAAAAAACTTATGGGATTTTCCTAGTGGGATTAGTTGTCCTAGTAGGGTATGCCCAACAACTTTTTCATTGGATATCACTCTGTTCACTACCATTGTGTCCTGACACCCTGTAATCCAACCCATTTTCATTGTGATTATTCATTAAGCTATGTGGTCATACCTCCTGGATGAAATCACTCTTGCCATGTGTCATCCTATGAGTGGTGACATGTGTCACCTAGAAAAGGGCCATTCGGGTGCCCAAAAATGTTGAATATGCCTACCAGATGTCCATGTTGACATCATCCTTTGACATCATCTGGGCTAATCAATTTCTTTTACCAGTCCTCTTGGAGGAGAGAGAAAGGGTCCTCAGAGGTCTTGTTTTGCGACTAACCTTCGTTATAATAAAAAACCACCAGCTTCCAAAGTCCGGTTGCAACACCACTCTTGAGCAAATTGTGGTTTTGGGAGGGGTGCCCCCCCAGAGTAGCTCTTCGCTATTTATATTCTCCACAAACTATGCGGGAAACCACTTCTAGGACCTTGAGGCCTGACAAGACTTCCCTCTATCGGGATGTCAAAATGTCCATGCGTGGCGTGGTGCATATCTCCCGGTGCTTCCGTTGTATACCCATTCGTAATTTATGGGCTCACCCTCAGCGGGATGAGCTGTCAAAGTGGGGACCTCCCTCTCGAATCCTCATTGGTCAACACTTTTCTTCCATGTCCTAGCATCCACCACCCAGTTTTATCGCTTTGTTCCACCTTTACACTCCTTAAGTCAATCCTTTGCAGGCTTTGTTGTCATTATGGGGACATATCAACGCCTTTATCACTGGCTGTCACTTCCAGCCTTAATTCCACCATCATCTCGCTCACTTGGACTTGGGCACTAAAATAATTCCACCAGGGTGAACCCTTCTAGGTAAGCCCTTTGGGCCAGCCTGTAATGTGGGCTCCTCCAACCCAATTCACTATTGCCATATCTGCTCAGTGCACTCACTTAGAGGCTCCACCAGAACTTCTACTAAGTTTGACATTTATGCCAAGTTGGGTTGCACACCAAAGGCTCACTAACCACCTTTAGCTTTGCTATGGAGACCTTGGGGTCACCAGACTTTGACTAGCTCTTTATTTTGATCCAGGAGGCCATTTTTAGACTTCCACATACCATTGGAAAGCTCTTTCTGAGCACTCTAACTATGCCATTTTCAAGAAAATTTGAGCTAAAATTTTGAGGAATAAATTCCTTCAAATCCTTGAACTCCAAACCATCATAGTCATCATTTTATGGTTTTTCTAATAAGCCTACTACTATGATGATTCTCTATAAGAGACTGCAACAACCATGAGACTCTCTTGAGCTTATGCCAACATTTTTTGCAACCAAGCTCAATGTTAATCTAGTTGACATCAATTCCAACACACTCATTGTGACTATCCATCCAGGTAATGCCAACTGTCCAACAATATCCCCCTTTGTCATTGATGGAAACACATCATCACTTCTCCACATTGATGGCCAATCCTTATGCTGCTTCCACTCTTCTCATAGCATGAGCCACCAATGGCTTTCTCTCCTCTACATGGGCGATCACAAGTTTCTCTCCTGTAATTCTCTCTCCCTTTGAAATTAATGGAAAAGGGCTACAAGATTCTTCTTCCTCCATCATGCAAGTACTGACTCTCAATGACCAAGGTTCTGGATGCTAATGTGCATTCTACTCTGCAGACTTATTTTCAAGGGTTTTTATATGTTGATCCTCTATAAACTGAATATATGTGATATGATCTCCCTGAACATATAATTCCTCCCTTTTTATTGAACCTCCAATTCTAAATTATTTAGGCTCCTGGTTGTATACTCTCTCTGTCAATGCATCTTTTGTACCAATTAAAAGGAAATCGATACCAATTAAAATTTCTCATGTTATTATTGTTGCTGCAAATACCAATTAGTGATGCATCGATATTTTTCTTCACTGATGTTGCTGCTACTAGATCTGTGCTCACTTCTCCTGATCATCTTAACCACTTCTCCCCTTGTGATCATACCTCTTCCAAGTATAGGTTGCTGCTTAAATAATACCAAATGCACCAAGAAATCGATACAATTTTGGACAATATACCAAGAAAATTGTTATAGCTCCTTTTTGAGAAATAAATTATCACTTGCACACAAGGTTACTCCATATGAGCCCAAACCACCAATTGAAGTAGTGATACCAATTGAAAGCTAAGGTACATTCAAATATTGTACACATTGTGTTCCATGAACATAAGATTGATAGGAAAAATAAAATGCACAACTTAAATTAAATAAGAGTATTTCACCCAAGATGAAAACCTTGCATTTACTCAGCAATATTTCTTCTTAGGGATGAAAATGGTTGCCTGCTACTGATTACTAAAGCATCTCCCCCTGATCCAATTCTCTGTGATCTGTTATATCTGCTTCTTTTCTTCTGCATGGGGACTCATCCTGTGGACCTGACTTAACAGTGGGATCTTGGTCATTTTAGAATTCAACTGCAGCACATCTTCTTTTCACAACATAAAATGTTTTTGTGTACTCCCCCTAAACTCACGTTGGATGTACTCCTCCTCTCTTTTTCAAGGTTGATACATTTAAAATAAACCAATATATTCTTGTAATCAACAAGAGAACACGACCATACCTTCAACAATTAGATGCACCTCTTTGTCTATTCCTTCTAGCTTCCTGCATCTAACTTATTTGACCTCCCTTGAGGCCATTATCTTCCTTCACTGAAGAGAAAAAAAGGGATCTACTCCCCTTGAGTAGATCATCTTCCTTCTTTTTCCAAACCTTCAATGGCCAAGTCTTGACAAGAGAATTACTTTCCAACTTCTTCTTTTCCTATGTTTGGGATTTCTCTTGGTTAGAGGAATCTTCTCCTCCAACTCCTCTTTCTTCACCCAAGTCCTCTTACTGCCTTTTTTCTTTACAAAGGGGTCTGCTACAAGAGAAGGAGGATCATTCTTCCTAGTTTTCTTCTGATTTCTTCCTCCTCTTTCCATCTTTATATTTTGACACAAAGCACTAAAGACAAACTTGCGTTCCTATACTCCACTTTTTCTTCTTGTCTTCAAATCTCGAGTTGCGACATTTGCATGCATATGCTGAGAATCATGATTTTTCTTCCTATATTTGCAGCGTGTTTCCTCATGTTCAAATTTTCCAAAGTTGTAGTATTTGATATGGATTAAGAGTGGGGAAGAGGAGTTACTATTCTTGACAACACTCTTTTCAAGCCTTCTATTACTGCAAACATGCCTTCTCCTAGTATCTTTGTGTATTCTTGGGTTGTTACTACTCAACACATCTCGTTTTCTTTCATGGAATCTATAACCTATGGCTTTATGTCCAAAATTATTGCAAGAATAATAATACCCATAGAAATTCTTTTGAATACTGAAGATACCTTTTCTTTGAGGGCTTTGTCTTTGAATGGGAAAGGACCTCTACTGGTTCTTCATGTGCCTTCCATGGAATTTTTCATTACTACCTTGCATTCTATCTTGTTGTTGCTTGGCTCTCTTCTATTGCTCTCCTCGTTGTTACTGCTTACCATTCTGCTGCTACCTTTTCTTCTCTTTCTCATGCTTATTTCCTTGTCGCTACTATCCAACAACTTCTTTTCCCTTATTGTTGTTGGGGCCTCCAACTGCCCTTACTTGGACATCTAACCCTTTAGGCTTTTCCTTCTTGTACCTTGGTCCTTCTTTTAAATCCAAACCAACCTTGACGAGCGAGGATATCTGGTTAACAAGCATCTCATTCAAAGCCTTCCTACTCTCCTCAAGATTCTGATATTGAGATGAATATTTACTAGAATTTTCTAAGTCATGTCTCAACAAGAATACTTCAGTTTGTAATCTCTCATAGTAATATTTCTTCTCACTCAGTTGATTGGTTAACATCCCATTCAGTCTACTAGCATCTTCTTATTGAGAATTAATATTAACTATTATTTTTCTAACCCTATCATTCTCAAGCTCATATTCCTGCAACTTCTCCTTCTGCTTGAGATTATCCTCTGACAAATCCTTGATCTTGTTTAGAGAAAATATCAACTTCTTTCTAAAGTAGATCCTTTCATTTGTATTATTTTCTTCATTGTCATAGGTTCTAGATGAACCACCATAGAGATATAAATCCATATTTTTATCCATGGAATCTTCCATAGATATGCAGAGTATTCCATCTTCATGACTTCCAGTGATACCCCTATTCTCTTCATAGGATATACTCCTTCTTAAGAGGATCTCTCATTTTCTATTGCTACTAAAGTGGGTCTATCTTCATTACTACTACTAAGTGCATGGTTATTTATATCTTCAAGGGATTCACATGAACATATATATAATGAATGACATATTTCTTTACATTTATCACAAAGAAATAACTTACCTTTTGGGCAGTAAGGCTTCTCATCTGATCCTTTATCATCCTCTTGAGAGTGATGAATGCAAAATTGTGTATTTAGAGGAAGGTCTTCGATCTTCTTAGAATCTCTTTTCTGGGATTCTTTCCTCATCTTATTCCTTCTCTTCTTCTCATTATCAATAGCCTTCACAAATTCAGGCTCACTGCTTGAGCAACAACGTTCCTCAACCTTCTCTTGAGTTGCATAACTTTCTCCTCCATATAGACATTGAATTTTCTCCAAAATTTCCTTTGCTCACTAATAATGCCTCACTTTATCAGCATCTAGCTTAGATATCCCTTTCATGATCATTTCCTTGGCTTATGTATTGACCTCATTCCTTTCTCCATATATCACAGACAACCAAATGTTTTCGTTGATTACCATCAAATAAGCCTCAATTCTAATCTTCCAGAGCTCATAGTTTGATCCATTTATAAATGGAACTCCTTCCACTATTAGCCAAAATTGATTATCCATTGTTTCCCTTGGATCTTCCTTTTAGCGGTCAAGTTATTCCTGAAGGAACTTGGCTTTGATACCAATTGTTGGAAACAATGTTAAATATTGAGAGGGGGGTGAATCAATATTAAGGCTAATTTAAAATTTTATGCCAATTTATATTTACTCATTTATACATGGCATCCATTATATGAGAGAAACCATTAACAAACCATAATAGTAGCCATATGAACAAATATAAGCATACACATCGTGAGAAACAAACACATGAGACACATAGGTTTAACATGGAAACCCTTATAGGAGAAAAACCACCAAAGCTTGTTTGTTATTATGATGTAACTAAGAGAACCTACTCTATTACATAAAATTTTGTTTGTAAGCCACCACTCACAGGAATCACCAACTCCCTTTGATTGTTTTCTAGCATCCACTAGCAAGAAGCACCAACTCCCTCCTTTTGTAGACATTTGATCATATTACTAGAAGCACCATATGAAGCACCAAATTCATGGATTTTTTGCAAGCACCAACTTGCAACTCCTTGGATTTAGGTAAGCACCAACCCCAATCCTTCCTAAGACACCCACTAGAGATGGAAGCATCAAATTAATGTATGCGGGCTCCAACCCACACTCAATAAGGAAACTAATGTTCATTGGACATGGTAGCCACTTTTCCTGGTATAAACTCTATTTTCTCTGCATTCTGCCCTCTATTTTTCTCAACAAAAATAACTCATCATAGCCCTCACAACACTCTCTCTCCACTCCACACACTTTGCAGCAGCACACTATACTCAACACTCTATTCCCAACTGCGTACACTCAGATCTTGACCCTCTTCTCTCAGTAGCATATATTAAGAACTTGGCCCTCTGCTCTCAACAACATAAACACTCTACCCCTTCTATTCCATAGGCTATGTTGGTCTCTCACAACAACATAGGCACACTCTTGACCTTTTCTATGTAGCACATGCTTACTCAACCTTTTCTCAGTAACGCACATACACAGAGCTTTTCCACACAACTCTCTCAATAATGATGCATTCCACTAGTTTCTCAATTGCAATCCTGAGTTTTGTTCCACTACTGCACACTGGTCGATGTTGTCTCTGTTATCATTCACACTTCCCAAGTGTTTACTTTACGCATGGTTTCCCATACTACATAGGACAAGTCTACCTAATTAATGTCATAATTAAAACAAGGTTCTCCATTATGTTGTTACATCAAATTACACTACCACTGTAGCTGAATTAATTCAAGGAATGGGCTTCTGAGCGATCTCCCATACTGATAATTAAATCTCAGTCAAACTATAGACTCAAGGATTTCTTCCATTAAACTCTATCTGCACACATAGCATGTCTCTCCATTCCACTTATCAACCCCATTTAATTCCTCCTTGCATGAGGGACACTCAAGTATGGAAAATTTGTTTGGAACCAAGGCCATTAAGCAATCTTGCATGTCATGATCCTTACTTCCTTGAATCAATCATTGAATTACATTCCCAATTCATAGTTTCTAACCCGTTCAAGATTGTTAACCAACTTGTACAGGTCTTACAAATATGGCACAAGTTCCAAGCTTGGCCCAAGGCACCGAAGCACTGCCAAATCTGTCGATTTCAACTTTTATCTCCTTTTGCTGACACCTTTACTTTTTTCTCCCGCTATGGGACTAGGTGTTGTGACCACTCGCTTAAACCTTCAAGTACTTATCCTATTTAAGCCTTTCGTAGGTCAAAATTATTTGTTAATGGATTCACGCTATTCACGCCTCTACGCGAGGCAACAATACATCAACCCAAAGGCTCCTTTGTTTCTACATGAAACAATAAAAAAAAGGTTGGAACTTACCCACTCCTAGAGCCTCCACGACTCTTTATTTCTTTTGCAACCTTGGTTTCTACATATGGCATAGAGCCATGTGTGGGTACTTATCTTGTAGCTCCCTTCCTCTAGCGTATTGAGTTTATGCATCTTAATGAACCTGTTAGGGTCATTTCGCTGGGTTGATGTGCCCTGTGGGGACCACCCTACCTCATTCTCATTTGTTTCCACTAGGCCACAAAGATTTTGGTTAGTCCTTCATGTCCTAACACTTTATCTTCCTACGCATTCCTTATCCACTCCCTTTATAAACCGCTGAGTTCAATATTACGAGATGTGTTGTACAATAGGGTCCGCCCACACTTTCACTGGCCAATAAAAGGCCTCATCGGGATGAGATGTCTGACTGATGTGTCTTGGTGCTTACTTGTCGATGCATTCACTTTGCGCATCATTAAAAAACTTTCGGGCCTTTCCTAGTAGGATAAGTTGTTCTGGTGGGGTCCACCTAACACCTTTTTCATTGGCTATCACTCTGTTCACTACCATGATCGTGTCATGACGCCTTGTAATCTGGTGCATTTTATTTGTGCCTGTTTATTAATTGAAGGGGTCATACCTCTGGGATAACTTCATTCTGTCCATGTGTCATCCTATGAGTGGTGACATGTGTCACCCAAAAAAGGGACATTAGGGTGCCCAAAAATGTTGAATCCTCTTGGCACATGTCCATGATGATGTCATCCTCTGAGATCATCCTGACCAATCAATTTGTTCCACTTGTCCTCAGAGGAGAGAGAAAGGGTCCTCTGAGGCCTTATTTTGTGACCAATCTCAATTTTAATAAAAAACCACCAGGTTCCAAAATCAAGCTTCGATGCCACTCCTGAGAAGATTGTGGTTTTGCGAGGGTTCCCCTTGGAGTAGCTCTCCATCATTGATCTGCGCAATTAATTGTGCGAGAAACCACTTATACGACCTCGAGGATTGACAAGAGTTCCCTCTATGAAGATATCAAAATGTCATTGTGTGGCTCAAAACATATTTCCTGGCGCTTCCATAGTGTTCCCATTTGCAATTTCTAGGCTCGCCGTCAGTGGGCTGAGCTATCAAAGTGGGGACCTCCCATTCCACTCCTCATTGGTCTACACTCTACTATCATGTGTTGACATCCACCACCCAACTCTACCTCTTTTTTCTCCCTTTACAATCCTCCAGGAAACCCTTTGCGAGCTCTATTGTCACTGTAGGGATCTGACATTGCCTTTATAATTGGTTTTCGTTTCCAACCTTACCATCACCATCGTCCCGCTTGCTTAGACTTGGGCACTAAAATAATTTCACTAGGGTGAATCCTCCGGAGTAAACCCACTAGGCCAACTTGTAACGTGGGCTCCTCCGACTCAATTTGTTGCTACCACATTTTCCCAGTGCACTTGTTTAGAGGTTTCGACAAAAGTTCCACTGATTTTGGCATTTATGCCAACTTTGTCTCTGCACCAAAGACTCACCAACCACCTTTAACTTTTCTATGGAGATCTTGGGGTCACTAGACTTTGACTGGCTCTATATTTTGATCCATGAGTCCATTTGCAAACTTCCACATATTGTTGGAAATATCTTTCCAAGCACTCTCCAACTATGCCACTTCTAAAAGAATTTGAGATAAAATCCTGAGGCAAAAATTCCTTCGAAGCCTGGGACTCCCAACCATCATAGTTATCAGTTTATGGATTCTCCAATAAACCTGCTACTATGATTATTCTCTACAAGAGCTTGCAACGAACATGAGACTCTCCCTAAGCTTATGTCAACATTTATTGTCACCAAACTCAATGCTAATCTAGTTAACATCAATGCCAACACACTTGCCAATTGTGAGACAGTTCCAAATGTCCAACATATTTCTCCCATGGCTATTGACATCACTGCTAACACACTCACTACCACTAGTCATTTAGGAAATGCCAAATTTCCAACAATATTTGATATTAGTGTTGATTTTATTGATGAAATAGAACTAGATGTGGTTCCCCTTCATGTATGCAAAGTGATGTATGGAAGTCCCTACATATGCATGCAAGATGCAATATTCATGTATAAATCAAACCAATACCGACTCATTGACGATGCAAAATCATTACCAATCAAATCGCATAAAGGAAATTCAAAAATTTTGCTGGTAAGTGCCAACCAAGCCAAGAAATTGATTAGTTTTACAAATAAGTATGTTTTACTGTTTTTAAGAGAAAACATGCTTATAGAAGAGTCATAAAAATGCCAGGAATCACTGTAGGGGTGTACTAAGAAATAGAAACAATAATTGGAAGAGTTTTTATAGGCATATAGGGATGTGTTCCAAGAGCCTAAAGGGTTACCATCAAAGAAGGAAATGGATCATGAGATCTAGCTATTGCTAAAATCCCCATTTTTGAACATTTGGTTATATAGGAAGTATGTTATAGAAGCAAGTGAGGTGAATAAAGAGTTGCAACAACTACTGGAATGAGGCATAATTCAACCGAGTACATCACCATGTGGGTCATGCATCATAATTGTACCAAAGAAGGATGGGATTTGGTGGATGTGTATTGATTACAAAGCGTTGAACAAAATCATGCTATAGAACAAGTACCCTTGCCTGGGATAGATGATCTATTGGATCAATTACAACAAGTGAAATACTTCACCCATCTAGACTTAACATATGGATATCACTAGGTTCAATTCAAAGAAGAATACACCTATAAGGATGCCTTCAAAACTAGGAAGGGTTTGTATGAGTGTTTAGTCATGTCATTTGACCTATGTAATGCACTAGATACATTTATGAGGTTAATGAATGATATATTGCACCATTTTATAGATTCATTTGTTATTATATATTTAGATGATATATTGGTATACAATGCTACTTGAGAGGAGCACATCCCACATTTGACGCAAGTATTGGAGACATTAAAGAAGCACCAACTACTAGAAAATATCAAGAAGTGTGATTTTGAACAATAGTATTTGGTGCATATAGGGTATGTGATAGGTGGAGGAGAGTTGAATATAGATCCTACAAATATGGAGGACATCATGAAATGACCCATTACTACTAATTTTTGTAAGGTTATGAGTTTTTTTGGGGTAGCACAACACTTGATAAAATTCATAGCCTTGTTTTAGTGGTAGTAACACTGCTCCACACCATAACAAGTGGTAAGATTTTCTAGTGGGGAAAAGGGTCAACAAAAGGAATTTGAGGATTTAAATAAGAATATAATTTAGGCACCAGTTTTGGCATTACCAAATTTACAACATCCCTTCAAAGTGGAGAGAGATGCGAGTGGGTATGTTATGGGAGGGGTCTTAGTGTAGGGAGGAAGTCTTGTATTCTACCATTTTTAAGTATTTCATGGGGAATTTATTAGCTACCTTAACTACGACAAGGAGCTTTATGACCCAATGCAAGATATGAAGAAGTGGAAGCACTATATGAGGGGAAAGGAGACAGTAATAAACATAGATCACCAACCACTATAGTGCCTGCAAGCCCAGATTAAGCTACAACAAACCCTGCATTACAAGTGGATAGGGTTTCTACAACAATTCATTTCATGATCAAGTACAATAAGGGTAGAAAAAACAAGTTGGTTGACATGATTTCAAGGCCACCCAAATTAAATATCACAACTTTGGGAAATCTGATGCATATGGAGCCATTCGCCCATGATGCATACAAAGAGGCACATTAAGAGGACGAGGATTTCAAGGAGGTTTTTCAGCAGTTGCAAAGTGAGGATCATGTGCACGATGACAACAACACTATTGGCTACCATCTCTGGTATGAGTTACTCTATAGGATGGATAAGTTATGTGTTCCTAAAGGTGAGTGATTGCAGTTTATTAGAGAGGCTCACACCTCCAAGGTTGCAGGAACTTTGGTGTAGGGTCAAGTGACCAACTTGTAGAGGTATGTGTGTTGGCCCAAGATGCAAGAATAGGTAGCTAGGTTCATAAGAGGATGCATTCTTTTTTGTAACAAGAAGCCTAGTAACAAGAAATAAGGTCTATATCATTCCTTGCATATACCTACTTTTCCTTGGGAAAAAAATTCCATGGAATTAATGGTATGTTTACCAACATATGAGAAGGGACATGACTACTTTTTCATGGTAGTTGATAGGTTCAGTAAGATGTGTGTTCTGGTGCCTTGTAAAAATACCATGAATGCATAAGAAGCAACAAATTTGTTCTATGGATAAGTCTATGTGCACTTTGGGATACCAAGGATCATTGTTTTAGATAGGGACACAAGATTAATCAACGCATTTTTTACTAAATTGTGGGAGAAGAGGGAAACAAAGTTGAAAAGGTATACAACATTTCATCTGTAGACAGATTGGGCAAACAAAAGTAGCCAAAAATAATTTGGTGCAGCTTTAAGTAGGTTACAATCAAAAGCATCCAAAACCTTGTGATGAAAATATGGTATATATACAATGCTCTTATAATAGAGGAGTCCAAACTTCTAGTGATAAGTCCCCATTTGAAACTTGTTTTGGATATTTTCCACCTTCACCTTTGGATATTTCATATGGACAAGACAAATGAGTAAGGGAGGATATTATAGGGGATGCCTTAAATACTGAAAAAATTGTACAAAAGATAACAAAAATCCATGTATAGGTATAAGAGACACTGCAAAAGTCAAAAGAAAAATACAAGGCTAGGCATGAGCAACAAAAAATAGAGAAGTCATTCAAGGTGGGAGACGAAGTGTGGTTACTATTAAACAAGGATAAGATATAGGGTCCTATTAAGATAATAAATGTTTTGTGGTATGACCCCTTTAATATATTGGAAATGGTGGGAGATAACACCTACAAACTCAACCTACCCCTGTACATGTGCATTTACTCAGTTTTGAATGTGGAGAAGCTAAAACTAATTGAGCCTTTCATGCTAGATCAAGAAGAGGAATAAGTCCTACCTTTTGGTGGAGGATTCAACACTAGATGCTTTGGCAGAGTTGATAGAAGCTATAATTTTATATAAGAGTTATATGAATACAAGATAGGGGTAGCATGACCTTTGGAATATTGGGTTGAAAGGACAACTTCCAGGGAAGGCTAAATGGTACACCTGGGAAAGGGTGGAGGAAAATTTCGTCACCTCATTCAGTAGAATCTTTTGGGGACCGTAATCCTCCCAAAATGGGAAGGTGTGATATGGATTGTATAATTATATTTTTTTCATCCACATTGACGCTTTTAGAGAGGAAAAAATGGAGGAACCTGCTCACAAGACCATTTTTACCAATGGGACTTGGTTTGGAAAATTGGGGTTTGAAACCTTTTGGGGGAATTTTGAGGAATAAAATGATTTTTTTCTCAAATAAAATCTGTCCACTTTATCCTTTCACCTTCTCTTCATCTTCTACACAAAGATATCTTTCCAATGGTGTAAAATTCGCCTCAATCGAAGTCCATATGGAAAAGTTATGCCACTGAGAAGTTGGCCTTCCTGTTTTGGCCACTATAATTCAAGAGGATACCATATCATTCTCCATTATTCATGAAAAATAGGCTAGCCACGTGATTATGATGAAGACTATAGAAGAGCTCATATTATAACTCTGGTTAAGAGTTGAGGGAGTCAAACGTACCCACTAATAACTATAAGGTTGTGTTATAACCAATCCAGTAGGAGGAAAAGGGGTCTCATTATTTTCAAGTGCATTTGCTCCATAGATGAGGAAAATAGCTGAGACATATAGAGAGAGAGAACATAGAGAGGACTTGTGCACTTTAGTAGCCCATTTGCCACAATCCTTACTTCTTTTTACTTGCAACCATTTTTTGTTCAGAGAAAGAGGGGAGAGTGGCTTCACCTTCTAGCTAGGTTTTCTCTTAAAAGGTTTTCCCAGGTTATGTGTCAAACTGTGGTTTGTGATTTTTTATTTTTCTATTTTCTATTTTCTGTATAATTTGAATTTGTTGCATACAAAATTAGCAGTAATCTACATATCCATAAATCTAAAGAGAAATAAAACACTAATAGTGTATATTTCATATTTTTAAATATAGTTTTATTAGATTTGTTGTGACAAATTATCTAGTGAAATATCCATGATGGTTTATGAATCAATGCCAATCGAGGTGGGATGGGATGTTCTTGGTTTGGCTCCAAGGCTGAGGCATCAATTCATTTATTTCATGAATAGGTCCCTACATAGTTTAATAATATCTCGAATATTTTGAGGCTAATGTAATGGTGGAATGAGGTTGTATTTTATATTTATAGGTTTTAATGGACATCATCAAGTGGGTTCTTAACCCTAGGCACACTAGGGGAAGATAGAAGCAATACCTAATCATAATTGACCTTTACTGGAGGATGAAAAGGATGGTTGGAAGGGTCATTATGGAAAGAAATGAAGCCAAAGAGGAGATTCTATTGATGCTAGACAAGGTGGCGTGTCATAAGAAAGACATTTGGGCTTGTCTTAAACACATTTAAGGTCAACTAAATCCTACTCCAAGATAAGGTATTTGTAGACAAGGTCACACCAACCCCATTGAGGTCGATGTCTCCACATCTACTTAGTCTTCTAAATCATATAGTTATGTCGTTTCTCTAGTTAACTAGTTATGTTCGGCTATGTTTGACTTGTCCTTTTAGTGTTGTTAACATGGAATGTATTGCTCTGCCTATGCACCTCTCAAGGTGCTTCATTAAACACTTTGAACTCTTTCAATTTTTGGTATGATGTTTCCATCTTAGAGTGTTATTGTGGATTGATAACCTATTGTTTTTGAATAGTCTAGGTTTCTAAGTGGCAAGTCACTGGCAAATATGACTTGTGAAACTGTCATATCTACTACATCTCTTTGAATTAATGATATTATATATACATTAATTCAAAGAGATATAGTAGTTATAATAGTTTCACACAATCCCTCATGCTAGGATTATTCACAATAATTATATAGTAAAAGATAAAATCGGTGAACTTCAAATATTATATATTATATGTGTATTGTTAATTTTTTGTATAAATATATAATTAATTTTGTTTTCTTAATATAAATTTATGTATTTATTATTATTATTTTTTCATTCCATTATATATTATATATATATATATATATATATATATATATATATATAAAACAAGTTATTTGGTACAATTATGTTGTTTATGTAATTTTAGAGTTTTTCCAAATCTCATTGAACCATTCTCAAAAAATTCTTAAGAAGTATCCTTATACCCATTATTTGTATTGTAATGTTTTTTTAAGAAGATTCAATATTGTTTTCAGAAAACATTTTCTAAATAATGTTACATAATAAACAAATTTCAATTTACTTTTAAATAGAAATTTAGGAGAAACTGAACATTTCAACCTATAATAAAATATAAATAATGCATTTTGAAGATATTCATAGCGATTATACAATAAGTTTATCACTAACTTTGCATTAAAAAAAAAACCAATGTTAAATTTTTGATATTGAAATATTATGCATAGTATTGATAATTTAATTCCATCTCAATGGATCATAGATATCCCAGGCACAATAAAGAGTTCTATAATAATGGATATAAATTAGCATACACCCAGGGTTAGGAGAAAGGAAACACCGAAGTGTTTGTTGTTTAGAGAACAATGTATTTTCTTTTTTAACTATTCATGAATAATAAATATAAAACCCATTTAGTAAAAATATGGGTTTATTTATTTTGGATTCGTCATGAATAATCTCTTCACTGAAAAGTAGAAGCTCTTTTGGTTAGTTCATAAATAACATCTTTAGGAGTAAGAAAAACCAATAATAATAATAATAATAACAAAAAAAATTTAATCCAATTAAAAGAAAAAAATATTTATCACAAATACTACAAGATTTCAAAATATTATTGTCCAATCTATTGGCATTTTTTAAAGTTTGATTTTTTTAATAATTTTTAATTTATTCTCAAATTTTTTGTTGAGAAATATTCTCACACTACCACATAAAATCCACTTCTTTGAAGAATTATATTCACTTCTTTTCTTGTAAATTTCTGCATATAATTCCATTAATAAAAGAGAGTTTACATGGAGTTTACAATACTTACATGAAGGTGGGGTTTTCATAGAGAGACCAAGACCAAACTTTAAGGAGACATCAAAGTAAACATAGTAAAATAAACAAAAGTGTCACCTAGATTTGGGCTAGTTTTAAGATTTACTTATTTTCCTTTTCTGTTTGATTACTTCCACCCACTTATTCGGTGAAGGAGTAACCACAGGTTGTTGAAGAATTGCTTGATAGGTTGTTATTGCATCCTTTTCTGATTATGAGGAAACCGATATAAAGGCTTGCTTTACCACTCCCAATGAAGTAGTACTACTATATATCTCTGTGTGAAGTGCTAAGTTTTTATTCTCACTACTCTCCTTGTGATCCTCATATGAAGAGAGAATTTCATCATTTGATTCATTGTCCTCTTGTTCTGTTTATGAGGATTCATCTTAAAAGTCCTCTTTGCCCATAGGTGGTGGGTTGCATGGTTTCCAAGCCTTAGATTTAGTCTTCTTTTTTACTGGCTTTTAAGCATATGAGTTTTGTAAGTGTCTTGTTTGATGGCATAGGTGGAAACGAAAAGTTGTGTTCTCATAGTCCAAGAGTTGGATCCAATGGAAATCATCTACTTTTAGGTTGATTTTATCCGGAAAGCCTTTAATGTTGAGTTCTACACAAATCCTACCAAAAGTATAAACTCCACTTTAGCCTTATGTAAGATCTATGGACAGGAAGCAACCTAGGGTATTTCTAATGCTTGTAAACATTAAATCATGCCATATATGAGCTGACAAGTTTGAAATTCTGACCCAAATGGGGAGATTTGTAATGACTATCATAGAGGGGTCAAAATATGGAAATCAAGGGGTCATGAAAATCCTCACTTTTCCCCAAAACTAGGGGCTCTTAGATAGAGTGCTCTGGTAATATTCCTGGTAGGAAAACACAATTATGAAGAAGCCCTTAGAACAAAAGAGAACTCTATAGGATCCGGTCCAATTAAAGTGTATCCATTTGTAAATATCTGTTGTTTGAGGTCACAACCCATTCAAATGGAAAATCAGACCATGCTCTGCCATTAACTCGTTAAGATCTTCTAGATTTGGATGGGAAATGACAACAAATGGAATGTCTTTTGATGTTTCCACAATACTAGGTGCATCTTAAGAAGAAAATTATTTTCCTAGAGTTTGAGTGTTAGTTGAAGGAGGATGAGCATGCTGGGGAGTATAATTACAAAATGTATCTTTATATGAGAAAGACTTGGAGGAGGAGTATTTCCCCAAAGCACCTCCTCAAAGATGGAGTTTGGAGAGTCAAAATCACAATAGAATCCTTCCAAAGATGATAATGATGGATAGGAAGAAGGTATTCCAATTTATTACCTTCATAAAGGAGGTGTTGAACCCCTTGAGGAAACCCTGATTTGAGATCCAACAAAAGTTTGAGGTCTCTTATGAGATCCGTGGTTCTCACCCAAAATAGCAAAGAGTGTCCAAACACCATTTTGACTAGAATCTGAAAGGGACTCTTACATATGTAGTCCTTTTGAAATAGAGCTTCCACATCAACCAGGGTTTTTGGCAAGGGCATTTTCTCCACAGCTAGATCCTCTTGCACCATAACCTCATCTTCTTCATTACAAGACCATTTATCAATAGCGTTTTTTCCACTCTTGAGAAAACCCTTGACATGGAAAGCTCCAACAATTGGCTCGACAACTTCTCTAGCTTCAATACCAATGGCGATAGTGTTAATAGTATTCACAACAAATGGTGAAGAAGTGGTTTGGGCCTCCCCCTCAGTGCGACCCAAACGCTCCTCTGTAGTGACAATAATATGGTTTCAATGTAGAGGGAAATGTGGTTCCATTCATAGGGTCTCATTATCCCGCTTCACTTTCAACAATATTGAAAAGGAAATGATGACTTAAGAATTATATTCACTTCTCTCTCATTGAAAAAGTTAGTTTATATACATTCACTCACTCCATTCAATATTTGTAAAATAGATTTATATCACTTCTCACTTCTTTATGCAGGAAAGAAATATCGAAAAAATGTATTCAACTTCTTTGTTTAGAGATAGCCTCACACTACCAAATAAAACCCACTTCTTTGAAGAATTATCCTAACTTCTCTTTGGTAGAAAATGATAATCTATATTCAAAAAAGTGCTACATTTCAAAACTAAGCACTAGTATATTAATGATTTGAAATCCATTATGAGTAAAGAAATCTGACCACTAAACTCTCTTATTGAAATAAAAATAATTTCCAATCATATAAGTGAGATATGAATTGATTAAGCCAAGAATCTGACTACCTAAACACTATAGCTCAAATAAAAGTCTGTCATAAATACAAGTTGAGGGCTACAACAAATAATAAAATAAGATATTAAAAAATAAATTAACAAGTCGTTACAAGTACTACGATTTCAAATCTTAAACAAATAAGATGTTCTTTCTGTAGATGAAAATAGTGTAATAATTATTTTATATATCTCATCCTTATAAAAGAAGGCACCATCCTAAACTTTATCATAAACTAACTAATTAAAACACATAAAAAACAAAATTATAAATAATAAAAGAAAATACAAATCACAATAACTAATATTAAGTTAAATCAAGAATAGAGTTTCCATAACACTCAAATAAAAATTCAATTATACAAAATTTCAAACTTGAACCATCTATAATTCATTGTCTCCCTTCCCAAATATATATACAAATTAAAGAAATAAAATTCTAATGCATTGTCTCCCTTCCCAAATATATATACAAATTAAAGAAATAAAATTCTAGAAAATTATGCCTTACAAGTCAACATGGAAAACCAAACCTAGGCCCTTTTGTTGGCATTATGATACGTATGTTGTACTTGATGGCAACCCACTCATATCATATGATAAATTATAGTCTAGCAAAGTTATTTTCTAGTTCACAGACTTTCGCGAAGAGAAAAGTTCACGCACTTTCATGCAGAGAAAATTTCACGCACTTTCATGCAGAGAAAAGTTCCTTTCATGCAGAGAAAAGTTCACGCATTTTTATGCATAGTAAAGTTCACACACTTTCAAGCAGAGAAAAGTTCCTTTCATGCAGAGAAAATTTCATGCACTTTCATGCAGAGAAAATTTCACACACTTTCATGCAGAGAAAAGTTCCTTTCATGCAGAAAAACGTTCATGCACTTTCATGCAGAGAAAATTTCACGCACTTTCATGCGGAGAAAAGCGCACGCACATGGGAAATCTTATGGTTGGTTCATGGTATTAGTCCGACGGTTTTTGATCCTATGGTTTTGGTCCGTGGTATTGCATCCAAAAGAATTGAACCCAAGTATTTGGTCCATGGTATTGAATTGTTATGGTTTTTGGTCCATGGTATTCTGAAAGGCCTAAGGCTATAAAAGAGGAAGGAGATCATTTGGCAAGGCATCTTCTGAATTATTGAATATTTGATAAAGTGCTAGATCTGGAATATTGTGATTGGGTTATGGTGCAGATCTAGATCTGAATGAAGAAGGAACCTGAGCGCAAGGAGAAGGATAAGTTCAATTGATAGGTCAAAATCTTAAGGCTGGAATAGTGGTATCTATATATGTTTTTGATCTGTGATATGTTGCGCACACTTGATCTATAAGTCTGATAATATTGGTTAACTAATATATGAATGTTTGAAAGAATGAATTTATAGATCTCTATGCAGGTTTCTAAATAGTGAAGTAGTGTACATCTCTTGATTTATGTTCTAGCTGCTTCTGTTTATTACTATAGTGTTCTGGGTTCAGAAGTGGGGTGTGATTACTGTTATTATGATCTGAGTACAGTCATTACAGAAGTGTTTATTTTGATTCAGTTTTGATTGGTGAAATGGTGATTGGTTGATGCATAAATTATTGATGTTTGATTGATGTTATTTGTGGATCCAGTCTAAAAATTTATGAAACATGTTCCCTGGAAGGAAGAGAAGGTTCTATTATTCTGCAGGTAGCAGCATGCGTACTAGTATCTCAACTAGTACAAGAACTAAGGGGGTTGTAGCTCCCTTCCAGGAGAAGATGGAAGATGAGAGAGGGTTGTAGCTCTTTGCAGGTAGTAGCCTGCGCACTGGTAAAGGACTGCACCAGTACAGAATCATTGTAAAAAGAAGTTTCTAATTGAAAAGATAGAGACATATTGTAGCAAGGGGTTTTCACCCACATTGGGTTTCCACCTTATATCTTGTGTTCTTGTGTGTGATTGTCTTCTGCTCTATTTTTTTGTTCCTGGTTACTGTTTATATGATCCTGATGCACAGATTAATGTTTTACATCTGTAGAATATTTTAAATTATAAGTCTATATGGTATACGCGGGTTTCCTTATCTATAGTTGCATATATACATGGTTTTCTCTAACTGAAGTAGCATATATGTTTTGGGTTTGAAAAAGAAAATAATTGACTAGATAATACTGATTCACCCCTCCTCTTAGTATTATTTCCAACAATTGGTATCAGAGCGGGTCCTTCAGAAGAAGCTTGATCGCTTGAAGTAAGATCTATCATCATGAGAAACTACAAGAGAGAAGCATCAATCAGGCCACCAATTTTTGATGGGACCAACTTCGTCTATTGGAAGGTAAGAGTTATAGCCTATCTTCAATCTCTTGGTACAGAAGTCTGGGATATCATAGATACAGGGTACACTTTTCCATCAGCAACTCCTACAGATTCGGCTAAGAAGAAGCAGTTTGAAACTAGTGCAAAGGCTGTCAATACTCTATTCGGATGTCTATCTCAATCAAAATTCATCAAGATTATGCAGTATAAAACCGCAAAAGAAATATGGGACAAGATCATTCTGAGCTATGAAGGAGATGAACAAGTAAAAAGAGAAAAACTTCAAACCCTCAGAATTCAATATGAAAATCTCAGAATGTACAATGATGAAAGTGTGGCTAACTATTTCCTACACATAGATGAGATTGTTAATTTTATGAAAAATTTGGGTGAAGAAATAAAAGAGGCTGTTGTGGTTGAAAAGGTTATGAGATCTTTGTCTTCTAAGTTTGAATCAAAAGTTTCTGCAATAGAAGAAAAGGAGAATCTACAGAAAATTACCATGTCGCAACTACACGGAATTCTAACCTCTTATGAAACGAGGAAAGGGGGACCATCAGACAAAAGAGAAGCCGCATTCAAGGCCTCAGGAAAAGGAGATTCTTATGACTCAGGACATATGTCAGAAGAAGAGGAAGAATCAAATTTTGTCAAGAACCTTCAATGGGGTGCTAGAAGATTCAGAGGTAAGTTACCTTTCAAATGTTTTGCTTGTGGAAGAGTTGGTCACTATGCTGCCAAGTGTCCTCATCAAGGTAAGGAACCTGTTAGATGGAACAAGAAACAGATTGTAAATAAGAAAAGCTATTACACTCATGAAGACAGTGATGGATTTTCAAATAGTGATGAAGATGAAAAAGGTAATAAGTATAGACTTTTAATGGCTTTTGAAGATGATGATTTCATGGATGCTATAGATGAAGAAGGTCTTCATGAAGAGATTTCTAAACTCAAAATTTGTTTAGAAGAGAAAAATATGATTATTGATACTCTGCAATTCCAATTGGCTGAAAATGAAAAACATCATGAAAAGTTAGAATGTGAAATAGTGGGACGTAGAAAAGAGATTGAGAAAACTAAAGCTCTTAATCTTAGATTTGTTAAAGGATCTGGAATGTTAGATGAGATTATCAAAGTACAACATTCTCCACTAATCAAGACAGGTATGGGATATAATGAAGAAGCATCTCAAGCACAGAAGCCATCCACCTCCAAAAGTTATATTGGTGCAGCAAGGAGAAGTGAACAAATTGACAATCAACAACAAAGGCACAATGCTGCTCACCAGGTAAATCAGGGACATTTTTCTTCAAGAATGAACAGAGATCACCAAGTAAATCATGGGCAATCTGCTTCAAGGATAAACATAAGCTACAATAGACCACAGGTAAATCATTCTCAATTTGCCTCAAGAATGGATGTAAATGAAAACTACAATCGTTCGGTCCGCAGGGTTGATAATCGCAGGAATTTCTTCATTGGCCAATGTTTCTCTTGTCACAACTTTGGACACAAAGCAGCTCAGTGTGTTGCCTACAAAACTATCATGACTATAGAAACTCAAAAACAGAGGAGTATGACTGCGATCATGAAAAGGACCTACAATAACTTTTTTGCTCTTGAAAATGAAATAGAATGTTCTATTTGTAATAATTTTGGTCATGAAGATTCTGAATGCAGGAGCAGGTTTCGGCAGGCAACTTAGAGGGAGCAAGCCTCAAATATCAAAACATGGAGAATGAAAGAACCACAACCAGAAAGATGTGGTATAGCATTATATGCATAAGGGCAGGAAAATCAATGGTACATCGACAGTGGATGTTCAAAACATATGACAGGTGATAAAGAAAAGCTTCAGTCATATAGTGCCTTGGAGAAGGAGAAGAAGGTATCATTTGGAAATGACACGCCTGCACTCATAAAAGGTAAAGGTTCTGTTCTTTTAAAAGAAAAGGCCAAAGCAGAAAATGTTATGTATGTTGATGGCTTAAAGCATAATATATTGAGTGTCAGTCAGATGTGCGATCAAGGAATAGAGGTAATATTTCGATCAAATGGATGTAGTGTTCACAATCTTGATACAGGAGAAACAGTGATCAAAGGCATAAGAACTCCAAATAATTTATACATATTCAAAGAAGGACAACAACAATGCTATCTGATCAAGAATGATGAACACTGGCTATGGCAGCGGAGGTTGGGGCATCTAAGCTTCTCACAGATAAGGAAAGCATGCAAATACCAGGCAGTTCGTGGTCTTCCAGACATTAGAATTCCAGATAATACAATATGCAAATCATGTCGGTTTGGTAAGCAAACCATAACTAACTTCCCTAAGAAGGAAGGATCAGCTAGCAGGCCACTTGAGCTTGTCCATACTGATGTATGTGGTCCATCTAGGAAAAGGTCACCTCGGGGAGAAGAATATTTTATATTATTCATTGACGACTATTCAAGGATGGTTTGGATAGGACTGATGAAGCACAAAGATAAAGCCTTCGAAAAATTCAAATCCTTCAAAGCTTTGGTTGAAAACGAATCAGATCACAAAATTAAATGCCTCAGGTCTGATAGAGGTGGGGAGTTTACCTCAAACGAATTTTTCGATTTTTGTGAAGAACATGGAATAAGAAGAGAATTCTCTACAGCCAGGAATCCTCAGCAAAATGGAGTAGTTTAAAAGATGAACAGAACGGTTCAACAAATGGCTTGTGCTATGCTTGATGAGTCTGGAACTCCCGCAACTTTCTGGGGTGAAGCTACATTTGCTGCAGTTGTTATTCTCAACAAAACAAATGTCCAAGTGAACAAAACTCAAACCCCTCATGAGCTCTGGTATGGTGAGACTCCTTCGGTAAAATATTTCAAAAATTTTGGAAGCAAATGCTATATCAAAAATACTGATGAACATATTGGTAAGTTTGAACCTAGAGCAGATGAAGGCATTCTCCTTGGTTACTCTCCCCACAACAAAGCATACAAGTGTTATAATAAAAGGCTTGGAAAAATGGTTGAAAGTATTGATGTAGTGGTTGATGAAGAAGAAAACACTCCTAGGCAGGTAAGATCTGAAGATTTCGAAGATGATGAGGACTATCCATCAACATCAAATCAGCTTCATGATGAAGAAGAAACCTATGAAGAAGAAACCCATGAGGAGCCTGAAGAACAAATAAGGATAGAAGAAAAGACTCCACCCAGGTACGTTAAGAAGAATCATCCAGAATCTCAAATTTTGGGGCAAAAAGAGGCAGGAATAAAAACAAGAAAAACAATTGCATAAGCTTCAAGCTATTTGGCATTACTTTCCTCCAATGAACCACAAAATGTAAGAGAGGCATGCAAATATGAATGCTGGGTCAAGGCAATGGATGAAGAACTTGAGTAGATCGAAAAGAATAACACTTGGGAGTTGGTTCCTACACCAAAAGATAAGAATGTCATAGGGACAAAATGGATCTTCAAAAACAAGTTGAATGAAAATGGGGAAATGATTAGAAACAATGCTAGACTTGTTTGTAAAGGGTATGCTCAATAAGAAGGAATAGACTTTGAAGAAACTTTTTCTCCCGTTGCTAGACTTGAGGCCATCAGAATGTTCCTTGCTCTCTCTAGCTTTCAGAAGTTCACAGTATTTCAAATGGACGTGAAATCAACCTTTTTGAATGGAGACTTAGAAGAAGAAGTGTACATTGAGCAGCCAAATGGATTCATCCTTGGTAATGATCCAAATCTTGTATGCAGACTAAAGAAGGCTCTCTATGGTCTCAAACAAGCTCCAAGGGCTTGGTACTATTGTCTAGACAAATACCTTCATCAACAAGGTTTTTCAAAAGGATGAGAAGATAACAATCTTTATATAAAAATTGAAAATGACAAATTGCTAATACTTGTTGTGTATGTTGATGATATCATATTTGGCAGCAATGAAGAAGCTATGAGTCAAAATTTTGCCTTGGTGATG
>APFE031207447.1:0-29840 GCA_000404065.3 Pinus taeda | reverse complement strand
TAGATAATGTGCTGATGTCGATAGAAAGCGACCCGTTGCAGGCAAGCCCACAACACGAAATCATAGTTCAAGTTGAGGAAATGTTGCTGCAAGGACTGACTCAATGATGACACAGTGGATGATAGGTATTTTGTGGTTGAATGTTTTGTTTACAGACCTCTTGAACACATAACGACACAACAGATGGTTTGGCGACGAATGACTCAAAGTCGACTCCCATAACCCGGCTAAAGATGTCAAATGATCTTGGTCAACTGTGAGACAAGGGATTTCCCAACCCAGGTGAATGAATAAGTGTCGTGTTCAAGAGTGGTAGTAAGGGTTTATTTCTGAAAAGGATATCAAATAGGCTCATTCTTTCTCATTTTTCCCCCACCATTTCTGGCAAGTACCTCTTTATTTTTTACAAGCTTGAGGAGGATAACATATGCTTGTTTGTAAGCTCATCCTTCGGATGAGTCCAACTTAGTTTTTGATTCGGACCCTAAGAAGGAGTGGTCCATTCCTGTTTGTAATAGAACAGGTCCTTTACTGTGAAATTTTAACGATTCCAGTATAGGAAACTTGGCGTTTTTCATATTTAGAGAGTCTGAAAAACTTAGAAGACTCCAGATTGGACTCTTTCGTAATTTGTGTCTCCTAAGCCCGAAAAAGTATAAAATAATACCTAGGAGAACCGCTTGATCTTGCAACCAAGGAGTACTTTCATAGTTAGTGTCTTTGACATGAAAAGTAAAAAGCGATCAAGGACACGTCGTTTTATTTCCAGTATCGAGTTTGAAACGACAAAAACCCGACAATCTATTCCTGTTTTTACAGTCAGAAAAGGGCGATAAGGGGACCGTCTTTTAATTCCGTTTTAACGAGTGTAAAAGAAATGCTCGGCAATCTTTTCATTTTTTTAGGAGTCAGAAAAGGGCTTAAAAGATGACTTTGATGTTTGGTTCGTGAAAAATGACAAGTTTCCCTGAAAATCCCTTTGTCCTGCACAAAACGACACATTACTCATAGTTATTTAAGATAGAAAAAATACATTGAAAAACGTCCTTCCATGGTGAAAAATAAACAAATTTAGTATTTATTCATCCAAAAAACCTATAAAAAGACTTTTTACCATGTCATTTTTACCATTTTACTGTTGAGGGTGAGAAAAGGGCTTTTGGCAAGAAACTTCCCGTGGACTTTGCGGAGAATCTGACCGTCGGAATCGAGCGTCGTCTCTTTCAGGTAATCCATAACATCCTCCTCTTCAATTTCATCCATTTAGAATTTTAATTTTAGCCTTAGTTTGATTTTTTGGGGGCTTTGGGGTTTTAGAATGCACTCCTCGAGGTACGCAGGTGTCCCATGGGTAACCTGTGTACCCCGACTTTTTCCTTAAAGGGAAAAAGGTCGGGGTACACAACCTACCTTCAGACCAGGTGTGTACCCACACTCTGTTTCTGAAGGTGGGGTGCGTACCCCATGCAAAGCGCACTTTCAAACCCCAAATTTCAAATTCAACCATCAATTTTTGATTTTATGATTTCTAAAGCTTATTTTTTGGTGTGTAGATTACCCACCATGCTTGATTGGCATGAAAGAGAGCACGAAGGCTCTAGAAATGACCACAAGTAACTTTTTTAAGATGAAACTCGTGCCTTTTGACCTTTACAGGAGTACGCACCCATCCCTTGACTTACAGAGCGTACAAGTATGTAGGTACAATGAGCTTGGGATGCGTACACGCAGGCAAGGTAGAGAGAACCTGCATACCCAAAGATAAACATGATTTTAAATGGAGGATAGTATGACTGTTGATGGAGCCATACTAACTGCAGATAGTCATGGTGACAGATTTTAGTGTAACACTAACCTTTGATCTAACTGTGCAATCCTGAAGGAGATAATTCCTTCTACATGGATGAGTTTCCTATATAGGAAAAAATCCTCCAACTGATAGTACATTGTCCCTTCCTCTGATCTTAACTTGGTCTCTGACTAAACTGACATGCATGAGTTATTTATGAGAGAATATTCAGTTCTCTGGAGAGCAGCAATTACATGCACACAATAATTAACTAACTGAACTCACAATTAGTTCAACAAACTATTTGAACTAATCTAACTGGACTTAACTTAGTTAACTGAGCTACTCATCCTTATCTCTTTAACTAAGGGATAAATTCCTCAATCAATGGGATAACTGTTGCATGTCCTCACATAGACTTCATGTTTGATTTTATACAACTAATTAACTCAAGATGAATTAATTAATTATTTTACAAACAACTGCTAAGATCAAATTCGAATTTTACTTCTCAATTTTAGTTCAGGGACTAACTAAAATTGAAATCTATCCCAAAATACTATTTATAACAAAGCTATTTTTATCACTTCCATTTTTCATTCCTTGTTGCTATGTCCAGCACTAGTACCTAAAATGCTATTTATAGCATTTCTTGTTGCCATTTTCAACACTCCCTCTCAATAAGAAAGGCATTCAACTCAAACCCGATCCCGAACCTTTGGAATGTTTTGCATGCAACAGTTCTCCAAGTGTTGTTGCTCCAGCAACTCTAGAAACAAAAAATCTCCCAACTGACCTCCCTGTTGGGCTAGAAACATCATATGCTGTTGAAGCTTCCTCTACCGCTGACAAGTGCTCCCTCTGTGACCTCTGAGTTGCTGCAACACTCCATTCATCTTGCACTATTGCACACCTCTCTGTGGTATCCTGCACTGGTGCAACACTCTTGTGCCTCTCGCATTATTGTAGCCTACTAGCTCTGCACTGTCTTGGGATTCCTGCACTGTAGCTCTCTCTTCCACTCCATCCACATCTGCCTCTACCCACTTAGTCAGTCCTGCTACTCCTCATTGGGGCTCCCGTAGCAAGGTCTAATCAAAGAGGTTGGGTACCTTAATGATCCTGCCCCTATTCCAAACTTCTTGGGACTGTCACTCCTCATCGCCCCACCTCTAACCTAGAGGTATGGATGCATGTGATCCCTCTGCCCACTTAGCTCAAAATTTCCCCCTACTAGAGGTCTCTGCATGAGTGGATGTCTCTACTTGATCTCCACTCGGCTTCCCCAGTTGTGGCTGCTCCACAACCTTCTGAAGATACTTAACCAATCATGGCTCCTCCATAATTGTCTGAGACTTTGTCTGGCACTGCATGTTGAGAGGTAATGTACTCTCCCTCTCAACACCAAGTCTCCATCAATTGCCTTGCTCCTTAAGGCTTTACATGCATCTTGAACCTTAAGAGCATATAAGTTCTTGACTCGTGAACCGATCTGCTTCACCTGTCTCGTGGTGATGTGTTGAAGGAAAACCTTTCCATTATTGAATACTACATCATAGCCTTTGTCTTATAGTATTGCGATCGACACCAAATTTTTCCTCAGTCCTGGTACATACTTGACATTGGTTAAGATAATGAGAGCTCCATGCTCCCTCTGAAAAACAACCATGCCTACACCTGAGACACTATACTTTTCATCATTACCCATCGCTATGAGTATCTGGAGATCTCTCTCCTCCAAGGTATTGAACAAACTCTTGTCGCCAATCATGTGGAATGAAGCTCCACTGTCAAGAAACCAACCACATCCCACCATGGATGAAACCATGCATGCGAAGAGGGTGAAATCCAACTCAAATTGTGAGGCCAATGCCTCACCTTCAGATCCTTCCTTGGATCTCATCTTGGATTTCTTCAATGGACAATTTGTTGCAAAATGGCCCACCTCATGACAATGAAAGCATCGCGCTTTCAATTTGTCAAACTTCTTCCCACCATGGGAAGAACTCGATTTGGGACAAGAATCCTTCTCCTTCCCATTCTTTGCCTTACTTGCTAAGGCATAGTTTTCTTCATCCTTCTTGGATGAAGAACCATCTCTAGTGCTTCTTCTTATCTCCTCCTGCATTAGATTCAACCAAAGTCATTCCCAATCTGGCAGTTTCTCTCTTCCATTTACCGAGTCTTGGTAGCAATGCTAGCTCTTAGGAAGACTGAGGAGAGCAAGACTCACCATGTCATCATCAACTATCATGATCCCTACACTTCCAAGCTCATCCCTATAGGTGGTGAGCTTATACAGATATGTAGAGATTGTGTCACCCTTTTCACACTTCATTTTTCGAAGCTTGACTTTTAGCATCAGCTTCCTCTGATTGCAGTTGTTCTGATATAGATCTTTCAATGTTTTCCATATCGAAAATGATGTCTCCTTCCCATGGAGACTTGAGACTATGTGGTCTCAAACTCCCTCCAGAAGGATTCTCCTTGCTCTAGCCACACATTTCTTCCATTCCACCAATTCTATAACATTAGCCCCTGCTAGCTTGGGGACTTCTTGATCAATGAAGTCCTTTAGACCGTTATCCTCTAATACTACTTCCATTCAATCCTTCCAGGCTATATAATTCAAGCTGCCATCAAGGGCATACTCGAGTCTTAAACCGTTGAGCGCCATTGGTGAAATTGAGATGTGATAAGAATTCAAATTCTATAATCAGCAACTTCAAACTTTGAACTTCTCCCTTCTTTGCATATTGTTCTTCACTTTGATCAACTTGTCTTTGATACCATGTAGAATTTCTCTATAGATCAGCTAGCTCTGATACCATGTAGAAATTTCCACTGTAGATCAATAGATTATGCAATATACTAAAGCAAAATACAAGATCTACTTCTACAGCAAACTTGCGGAAGCTTAATCAATTATGAGCAAGATGAAATAGAACACTTATAATTGAGAATGAGAAATCAATCACACATGAACACAGAAGAATAACCTAGTGAAAGCCTCAGCCTAAAACCCCAATCTCTGTATTATCATACAAGAGAAAATATGTTCGAATTACACAAAGATTTAGCTCACAAGCTATCCAGCTCTTAGTACAATCCCTCTACTGCTCATAGACATTCAAAAGCTTCTCACAAACCTTCTCCTTTACCCTCCAAGCCTCCTATTTCCTTGTGTAGTTTTCCTTGGGGTCCAATGCTACCACCTGTGTGAATTGGCTTCTTCACACACTCACTAACCTTTGATCTAACTGCACAATCCTGAAGTATCTAATTCCTTTTGCATGGATGAGTTTCCCATATAGGAAAAAATCCTCCAACTAATAGTACACTGTCCCTTCCTCTGATCTCAACTGGGTCTCTGGATGAACTGACATGCATGAGTTATTTATGAGAGAATATTCAGTTATCTGAAGAGCAACAATTACATGCATGTAAGCATTAACTAACTGAACTCACAATTAGTTCAACAAATTATTTAAACTAATCTAACTCAACTTAACTCAGTTAACTGAGCTAACTAACTACAACTCAATATTACAACTCATCCTTATCTTAACTAAGGGATAAATTCCTCAATCAATGGGATAACTGTTGCATGTCCTCACATAGACTTCATGTTTGATTTTATACAACTAATTAACTCAAGATGAATTAATTAATTATTTTACAAACAACTACTAAGATCAAATTCAAATTTTACTTCTCAATTTTAGTTCAGGGATTAACTAAAATTGGAATCTATCCCAAAATGCTATTTATAGCAAAGCTATTTTTAGCACTTCCATTTTTCATTCCTTATTGCTATGTCCAACACTGGTACCTGAAATGCTATTTATAGCATTTCTATTTATAGCATTTCTTGTTGCCATTTTCAACATTGTGTACATGCCATGCATGTGGTGTTGTGTATGTGAGTTATTGTGTACCCATTGTACAGGTGTTGCAATGTACATGGGGTGTTGTGTATGCGTTGTGTAGGTGGTGCTGTGTACATGTGATGTTGTGTGCATGTTGTGTAAGTGGTGCACTGTACATGTGCTACTTTGTACACGTTGTACATATAGTACTGGTATACATGTGGTATTGTGTGTATGTCATACATGTTGTGTTGCGGGTATGTGATACTAGGTATGTGCATTGTTTAGTCATGGTAGTTTGACATAGACATTCACTGTATTGTACTATGTGTATGTATACATGTTGTGTTGTGCATTGAGTGTAGGTGTATCAGTATTGTGTCATGGTGTACACTAGATGTAGTCGTATGTATTGTGTTGTGTTGTACACTGGGTGTAGGTGTATGTGTGGTATGTTAGGTGTAGGTGCATTTATTGCATGGTGTTGTATGTCATGTGTGTTTGTATGTGTGGGATGTACACTATGTGTATGTGCAAATGGTTGAGGAGAAGGCACTAGGTGTTAGTCAAGTGTGGCAACCAATCTAGAGTGCGTCTAAAATAATGACAAAGGTATAATATAAGGATTGATTAAAATATAAGTATCAGTTTTATTATGCATGTGATCTATGATTCTAGTTTATGATGGTTATCTGTGATTTATGATTTTGATCTATGATGGTTGTGTTTTGAGCTAATCTGATGTGATACGTTTATACATGATGATTTGGTAAAATATGCTAGATTTACTTGTTGTGAAATGAAGCAAACATAATTTCAAGTATACCTTATTGACAAGCCACCAATGAGGTATGATTTGAAGTTATTTCAATTTATTTTGCATCTAATGGAAATTATGTGCTTGGTACAGGAAAACATGAAATTCCTGGTTGGGTGGTTGAAACTCACTACAAGAATTAGCAACAACATCAAAATAAATTAGAACAAGCAGCAACATTTTGGTAAAGAACTTCAGGATTAGGGCCATTGTGGGACACTGGTACCCAATAGTGTCCATTGACTGCCATGAGCATGCTATGACTGGTACACTTGTTTTAAGGTAGGGTTATGCCTTGATTTTTATTTCTTCCGATGCGAGGAAGCTTTGCCAAGGTATGGATTACCCGAGATGAGGGTTCCGACAAAATTTGGAAGGTGTGTGACTACATGGAAAGGGATGACTGGATTGCCCAAGGGACTGTGTAGAAGAGAAGGGAAGGTTAGGGATGGATCTTTTTTGGTTATTAGCATTACTAGATGGAATCAAATGCACATTGGGAGTGTGTCATGGAACAATGAGCCAGTAACTATTCACTGAGAGGACAAATGGCACTGGACATTAGATGCAGCTTTGACTTTATAGTGGATTCTAGACTTCCAGGGAAGGAGGTGAATCTTGGTATTACTTTAAGGGTGGAGGCGTGAGCCTCTAGATTCCCTTTTTTTGGATGTAGACATCATATACTTTTATTTGATGGTCGAGCGAATGTGCATATGTGTATATATGTATATTATTGTAAATATTGTATCGAGCTAGTTTATAAAGTTCCACAAATAGTATGGTTATTTTCTGGTTGAAGAAAATGTGCTTAAGTATATGTGGTTGTTATTGTAAATACCGTAATGAGTTGTGTTATAAATCTCCAGTAAATGGTACGATGGTTAGTGGCCATTGTAAATAATACAAGGAACTATGTTATAAAGCTCCATGGGCCTTATGCTTTGTTTTCAACAATCTTGTTGGTTATAGGTGTCAATGAACACCAAGGATGGTGTTCCTCAAGGGGGAGGGTTCTACAATGGCCCTAGTTAAAAATCCATGTAAATATATAATACCACGATCACGGGACACATATTCCAAGCTAAATGGTGGGAAACATATCCTAGTCGGTGTTCATTTCGGTTATTATGCCTAAGGAAATTGGCAAAGGAAATGGAAAAGGCTTTGAAAAGGTAAAATGGCATTTTGGAAAATTTATTAATGAAAATGAAGGAAATAAGGAGAAAAGGGAGGTGAAATGTCACAAGTTGCATGTGAGGAGGAAAATAAAGAAAAATGAAGGAAATAAAGGTCTCATTAATAGAAAGGCTTACGAGGATCAGTTGACAAGATTTTGACAGATTTTGGTGGAGCTCTCCTCTATTCTGTCTCTCTCACATACTCTTGGAAAATTCAAGTTTTCTTGGAGCACTCTTGGAGAGTGTAGAATACTTGGAGTTTTGGAGCAAGAAGGCAAAGGAAGAGAAGGAAAGCGCAAGAGGACATCGGGATCAACAACTACAACAGGTTTCACTTGCAGGTACAGAGTTTTATGTATGTTTTTCTCACTAGTTTTGGCATGCATGGTGTTGTCCCTTAAGAAACCAATTTCTTAGCTATGTAGAAATTGTGCTTAAGACATTAATGTTGATTATTATTGTCACTTATTTTTATGATATATCCTCAAATGAAGGATCTGAAATACCTAGTTCTTAACCCTTAATACTTAAGTGATATGAAAGTCTCAGAATGCCATATGATGCTAGATATAAATGTTGAATGAAGAATGCTTTGAAAGGTTAGAGACAATATACTGTTTTTCATGGAAACTATTATCTGTAACACTCTGAGAAGTTAGAGACAATATTTTGTTTTCACAGAAACTATTATCTGTAACTTAGAAGAAATGCAGAAGTAGGGGTTTTAAGTATAGGAGCGCTCTTTTAAGGAATTTTAACTTCATTCACATAAGTAAAAAAATACCTTCAAATTCATTACTATACTTAAAAGAAAACAAGACATATGATGACACATAACAGAGAAGTTACAAAATCATACCCAACAATGTGTGGAAAACTTCTGATTCTTTCATTAATCAATAGTTTATCAAAAATACAGTAGCCTAGTCTCTAGGTTCTTCAAAATTTGAACCCTCTTTCTATAATTTTGCCTCTTTTTATACATCATGAGACAGTTGGTAATCACCAAAACTATCAAACCACTTAACTATCTCCTAACTATCTAAAGTAAAAGTTATTATAGAATATTACATTGGAGGGTAAAAGACACCTCATTCTGCTCAAGAAAACAAAATAACAAGAAATAACAGAAATTAGAAGGTGATGGTTTCTCGCTATTCGAATATGTGGCTTTACTATTGATGAAATTTCTTTGTAGATGTTCTTATGACAGCTAGACTGTTTTAACACAACAAACTGCATATTTACAAAACTTCGTGTGTGGACTTGTGGGTTATGAACCCACGTGTATATCAAAAATGTTCTAATTGGCAGAAACACAAAGAAACCCTTATGGCCCACATATACATCGGAAGTGTTCTGATTGGTGGAAACACAAAGAAAACCAGCCAATCAACATTCCTTTAGAGTTTCAATCATCCGCTTCTAATTTTAGTTATTTTGCTAAAACATCGGAATTGGTTGATTTACGTGGAATATGGAAAACCTTCAGCTACCACGGAACTGAAAATAATTTAGACTCTAGTTCATAATCTTATCGCATCCGCCTTTCCCACAAACCTTTGCCTTCCCCATGGACCTGATAGGAAACAAAACTACAGTTAAAAGACTCCTTAGGTCCGAAATTTATAATAAAACCTATGCACTTTTTGCGTGATATTTGTTGGATCTCATCCCTTTTTGATGAGTGACTATGATTGATCCGGACTTCAACGGATTAAATCACATTTCATAAAACATCGCGTTTGTTTTCTGAATTAAACATCGTCCTTGTTAACCACGTGATTACCGTCGGATCTGCATTCTTCAAGCGGACAACCCTGATCAACTGAGGTTTTAACTTGATTTTATAACTTCTCACATTCAATTTTGGAGTAAACCTCACCCTTGTTAACCACGCGACTACCGTTAGATTTGTTTTTTGTCAATTGGATGGCTCAGATCTTCTCCCCGGTTTCTCGCGTTCAAAAGCTGTCAATAATATAAAACAACTCATTTCTTTCAGATTTCTGCATTTTCTTTTCTTTCCATTATAACATAATATTTGACTTTTTTTTTGCGATGAAACTAAAAATAAAATTAAAATAACAATGGATGATACAACATCTGGCTCCACCTGGGGATAGTGCTTTTTCCACAGAAGCAATACGAACCGTAGATCAGTGCCTTCACCTCGGGCATGGAGTTACATATTGCTTAGCCAATTTAGATTTTATGGAATTTGTACAATGAATTCACTCTGGTATATACAATGACAGGATGCTTGCGCTTCAGAACTGGAAGTAATGTTTAAGGTACTACCCATTGACAGGTAGCTGTAAAGATTCACCATCAAGATTCTCCAAGAAGAATATATTATTTTCCCTTGTTTCTATAATTTTGAATGGGCCATACCAGAGAGGATCAAACTTCCCATGTTTTCCCTTTTCTTCTCTTCTAGTATCCCACCTTAATACCAATTCTCCAACTTTAAAATCAATTTCTTTGGCCATCTGTCAAAAATACCCTT
Organism: Pinus taeda; assembly: GCA_000404065.3. Lineage (NCBI taxonomy): Eukaryota > Viridiplantae > Streptophyta > Pinopsida > Pinales > Pinaceae > Pinus > Pinus taeda. The sequence continues at coordinate 19,675 of APFE031207447.1, read as the reverse complement.
CATCTTTGATTGATACATAATCAAATTATCTCTTACCTTATCCTTTCTTTCACTCAACTCCACTACCTTATGCATTCTTCTTATCAGAGCATTGGGCTCCTCTTTTGCCTCCTGAATCATTGTAATCATGGGCTTCACATGCTGACTAGGGAACAAAGCTTGAATTCCATACACTAACTCAAAAGGTGATTTGCCTGTAGACCTTCTTGTAGTCACTTTGACAACCCATAGAGAAAACTTTAATTTAGAATCTCAATCTTTATGATTCTCCGCAATAGTTTTCTTAAGGATCTTCATCAATGTTTTTTTAGTGGATTCAGCCAATCCATTTCCCTATGGATGATAAGTTGTTGAATGAGATAAAATAACATTATACTTCTGACAAAAAACAACAAAATTACTTGAATTGAACACTTGAGCATTGTCTGTTATGATTTTGACAGGGCATCCAAATCTGCTAAAAATATTTTCCTCTAAGAACTTCATCACCACTTGGTCATTTTCCCTTTTTATTAGGTATAGCTTCTACCCACTTGGTGAAATAATCAGTATCTGTGAGAACCCACTTGTGCTGTCCACTTGAAGGTGGGTTAATTTCTCCAACAAAGTCTAGTCCCCATTGTTTGAATGGTTCCTCTATGAAGACTAGGATCAAAGGAAAGGGAGAAAACCTCTTCTTCTCAATAAAAATCTGACACTTATGACAGCTTTTTACAGACTTATATGTATCACCAAATAGGGTGGTCCAATAAAACCCTGCCTGGAGGATTTTATGTGCAATAGCCTTCCAACTATAATGTCCACCACATAACTTCTCATGATAATCTTTAATGGTCTTTGTAAATTCATCCTATGTTAAACATAATAATAAAATTCCCACGGGATCCTTCCAATACAATTTGCCCTCAACAATCACATATGGCTGTGATTTGATTTTTAATGCTCTATATTTTTTTATGTCCAAAGATTGAGGACAAGAGAGATAACATAAATAATGAACTATGTGCTTGTACCATTTTGAACATAAAAACTTATATCTGATCTTCATACCTGGATTTGATTTTTCTTCACCTTCTTCAATTATCTCTTCGTTTTCAGGTGTTAGCAACTTGATTCCAAATGCCTAAAAATTTGACTATGTCAACATATTTGCCAATCCTTGCCCTTTCACCAGCTTTGTGGGCTTTATGTCTAGATCATATTCTTGGATCTTGGCTATCGATTTCCCTCTTTTGCCTTCCACATCACTCTAGACTAAGACATCCTTTACTGCAGCATTTGGCACATAAGTAATGATCCGTGATTGCAACACATAAGTCCTGAAGGCCTTTAGGGATTTTACCAGAGCATATACCTATTTTTCAAGAATATTGTACTTTAGTTTAGCATCTATGAGAATCTTGCTAAAGAAAGCAACTGACTGCTCCTTTTCTTCATCATTTTCTATAACAAAACAACAACTATTGAAATAGGTGATGCAAATGAAAAAAATTGAAAAGGCTTTTGATAATTAGGGCTAATTAAAACTGGAGTTGCTTGTAATGCTTCTTTAATCCCGAAGAATGACTCTCTAGCTTCCTTGGTCCAATGCACTTCATTTTCCTTCTTTAACATATTGGTAATTTCTTTCACAATTTCATCTTAATTAGACACAAACCTCCTTAGAAAAATTATTCTTCCTAGACATTTTTGAATGTCTTTCTTACTCCTGGGCAGGGGTATTTTCTGCATAGATTGCACCCTCGCTAGATATATCTTCACTCCATCTCTAGAAACAATGTGCCCCAGTAGTTTTCCCTCTTCTAGAGAAAAAATAGACTTCTTAGGATTCAAGGAAAGCCCAAACTTTCTACATTTCTCAAAAGTCTGTTTAAGATGGTCCAGATGCTCCTCACCGGACTTAGAGAAAATAGTGATGTCATCCAGGTATATCACTACAAACTTATCACCTACAAATGCAATGTCCATAGCCCTCCAAAATGTTGCACCTGCATTCATCAACCCAAAAGGCATTCGAGCATACATGAAGGTTCTCCAAGGAGTTGTGAATGTAGTTTTTTTCTAATCTTCTTTATCAATAGCCACCTGGTTATATCCAAAGAACCCATCCAGCATGGAAATTCTGAATGATCATGTTACCTTCTGCAACACATGACCTATTTTAGGTAATAGATAATTATCTTCCAAGGAAGCCCTATTCAGATTTCTAAAGTCCACACATAGCCTTATTTCTCCATTTTTCTTCCTTACGGGCACTAAATTGGCCACCCAGTCAAAGTACCTGAGTGGAACTATTATCTTCGCATCAAGCAGCTTTTTGAATTCTTTCTCAATCAATGGTAAAAGCAAAGGGTTTATCTGTCTGAATTTCTTCTTAAATGGTTTAATCCCTTCTTTGAAGGGAATCTTGTGCTAAATAATACTTACATCATATGTTTTGAGATCCTCATAGGACCAAGAAAAAACATCAATATAGTCCATGAAAAGATTAATATATATCTCCTTATAATTAAGTGGAACTCCATTAAATAATTTGACTAACCTTGGCTCCTCCTGGCTTCCAATATTGTGATCTTGAATCTACTCATCCTGTGGAATTTTCTTTGAACTAATAGCTACATCATTGGAGTTAAAAAGTTTTCCAAGAGGGACAAGCCCCCCTGACAGAATATTATCTTTCAATTGAATTAATTTTTTTCTTAACTATAGAATTTTTCAAACCACTTACTTCTTCACCTTCTGTTGTTTCATCTTCATCTTGATCAATCCCTATGCCCTGAAAATCTTCAATCATAGTTAATAATTCCTTAATCTCTTGATTATCCTCAAAAATCTGCTAGTGTTTTATATTATCTGGAACATAAGGCATGTGCCTCATTTCAACCTCATATCTTAGCTTTGGATTCATTGGAGGCCTAAAAGTACTGGCAGGCATAGCCAAAGAGTTTGCTAATCTGTTTCCATCTCTTGGAATGAACTGTATGTTGAATGCCTCAAAGAAGTTCTCAACCAAATCCCACACTTCATTTTTTTATGCCCTAAGCCTAGGGTGTTTTGTTTGACAGTGGTTCTTTATTTGCTTTATAATCAACTCTGAATCTCCAAAAACAGAAATTGACTAGGCTCCCATTTGTTTTGCTATTTGCAGAGTAATGATCAAGGATTCATATTCTACCACATTATTTGTTGCCTCGAACTCCAATTTAAAATAAAAAGGGATCATATTACCTCCAGGTTAAATTAGAAGGAAACCAACACATGTTCCTTCTTTAGAATAGGCTTCATCAAAGAAGCACTTCCACACCCCTTCTGTTTATAGCTCTGTATTTACACTAGCTAAAGTAAGTTGCCTCTGGTTATCTTTAGCCAACTCTGCATTGTCATGTAGCATGAAGCAAGAAAAGTCATCTTTATCTTTGCTATATACAGGTGAATTACTTGCTTCGTTCTTTGTGATTGGTTTTACAAATTTTTTTTCTTTGTACAACCTCCTTTCTTCTCCACCAAAAATTGGTTTGATAGCATAGGTAAAATCCAATTTCAAAACAACACCCAATTTAGCCCCCCATGTCCTAGATAGCAACATTCCAAACCTAGCAGGGATATCTGCTACCACTACATCCATTACAAACATTATAGCTGGGATCTAGGCTAGTGACACCACCATATCTTTAATGACCCCCAGACACTTGACTTTATTTGAATCAAAAGAAGACAGGTCTTTGTAAGGTTTAGTAACTTGTAGATTTAGTTGTTTCATCATTGATAATGGAATAAGGTTATGTGAAGCCCTTGAATCAAACATGTAATTATGCAAGAGGGAATCATGAATCAGTAAATAAATGTAGAAAGGAGGTGTTGAAGAATCTATCTCCTCCACATGTGGACCAAAAACCACTACTGGTTTATCTTCTTGCAGATTCACAGTGTCATTTATATTCACATTCTCATTTAGATTGATAAACTCAGCAATCTCTCTTTGATATACAGGTGTTTTGACCAACTCTGTGAGGGGCACCTGAATTCTTATTTTTTTTAATTCTTTAGTGAGACTAAACACATGAACCTGTTTAGTATTCCTTTCATTTTCATCTTCACTTCTCTTCATCACTGAAACCTCTTGTGGAATGGAAACAAGTTTTTCTATAGGAATTTGTTCACTTCTATCTTGAGAAGACTCACCTTAAAGTATTTGAGTCTTGCTATTTGTATTCTGATGTTTCTTTCCTTTATTAAATTGTTTTGCAGGTTGTGGTTCTTATGTAGTTTCCTTTTGTACGGGAGCTGGAACTTGCTGCTCACCTTCATTTTCTTGAACTCTTGATCTTTTCCTTGATCTCAAGTCATATTTCTTATGTAGTTCTGCCTGCATAAGATCTGAAAACTGTTTCCAATATTCATCAATTTCATTCTCATCATAAATAACATTTGTTTCAGTATATTCATATTCTTCTCCATCAACACCTAGTTCATCTTCATCTACTACATACAATGTAAAAATATGATCATCATGGTCCTTGGAATGCTTTGGTACTTCATCAAGATCTGCCTCTAAGTAAAGTGGTGCATGAACCTAATCTTGATCTTTTATCTCCTTCTGCAAAATTTGCAGAGGTTGTCTTCTATATTAAGGATTAATTTTTTTTTTTATATTGTGCTTGCCTCTGAGAATTCTTATTCTCCAATTCTAATTTAATCAATTTATTAGACAAATTTTTAATTACATTATTCATATCCTCCAATGTTTGACTTTGAGAGGATTCCACTTTAGCCTTCCCCTTATCTTGGATAGGTTATGTCTGTGGTGCTTTACCTGTAGCCACCATATTTGCTTCTATTTCTATGGCATCAGTTTGGATCTGATCAAGGGTTGTGGATCTTCTCTCCCTCAATGTCAACCCAAAATCTGATTCGAAAGCCCCTGCAAAAGTTATTTTTGCACCAGCAGGAGGGGGCTTAATCTTCGTTGCAAGACTATTGTACAATTTATTAAATATTCTAATGAATTCTACAACACTTTCATCAAATTTCTTCTTAATAGCATTAAAATCTATGAGTGAATACCCATGGTCTCTTTTTTCTCCCCATCTCTAGGTGAACAGGCACTCCATCTCTTCCCATGTAGGAATAGAGTTATTAGGAAGCCATTTAAACCATTTCCTTGCTTCCCCATCCAAGGATTGCACAAAAAGTCTTAAAACAACATCCAAGTGCTCAACATTGAGATTTTCTGCAAAATTACAAAACATCGCTATATGCTTCTCTGTTGTTTTTTCATCCTCCCCTGAGAAACAAGGAAGAATCTTCAAGTATTCTTGAGGCATTTGATTCAACTGTGGTGGCAACTGAATAGGTGCATACCCATTCAACAAAAATGTAGGTGCTGCTATGTTTTCTCCTAAACTTACTGAACCTTGAATATTAGCAGATGTAGAACCTAACTGAGGAGTAAATGGAGTATGAAAAGGTGGCAATGTAGTTATAGGTTGAGGTTGAATAACTATAGCAGATACTAAGAAAGAAACAAACTCTAATGACTATTCTTGATAGTTGGGTTATTGAAATGAAGTGGATGTAAAAGGTGGCTCTTGGTCAGTAAAAGGTGAATGTTTGGATGAAAGATGTGATGAACTTCTACCAGGTGTAGACAATGTAGGACTTGGTGCAAATGGAGTTTTTGGCCTTCCAACCCTCTTGGAAACTAGTCTCTCAGGATCTGAAAGGGCTTGAACTTTTTGCTGTGAGGTTTCTGACCTCGTATGAGGCCTCTTTGAATCCAGAGTTATTGCTTTCTATTCAATACAGTCAAATATTTCCTCCTCACTGAACGACCAGAGGAAAATATTAAAAACCTAGGGAAAAGTGTTCTTGACTTGTCTCCCCAATAGCGACACCAATTAATGTTGTCCCTTAAGAAACCAATTTCTTGGTTGTGTAGAAATTATGCTTAAGACATTAATGTTTATTATTCTTGTCACTTATTTGTATGATATATCCTCAAATGAAGGACCTGAAAGACCTGGTTCTTAACCCTTAATACTTAGTTGATATGAAAGTCTCATAATGCCATGTGATGCTGGATATAAATGTTGAATGAAGAATGCTTTGAAAGGTTAGAGACAATATGTTGTTTTTCACATAAACTATTATCTGTAACACTTTGAGAAGTTAGAGACAATATTTTGTTTTCACAAAAACTATTATCTGTAACTTAGAAGAAATGTAGAAGTAGGGGTTTTAAGTACAGGAGCATGCTTTTAAGGAATTTTAACTTCATTCACATAAGAAAACAAAGACCTGCATCTTCATTACTATACTTAAAGAAAATAAGACATATGATGACACATAACAAAGAAGTTACAAAATCATACCCAACAATATGTGGAAAACTTTTGTTTCTTTCATTAATCAATAGTTTATCAAAAATACAATAGCCTAATCTCCAGGTTCTTCAAAATTCGAACCCTTTTTCTACAATTTTGACTCTTTTTATACATCATGAGACAGTTGGTAATCACCAAAATTGTCAAACTACTTAACTATATCCTAATTGTCTAAAGTAAAAGTTATTATAGAATACTACATAGGAGGGTAAAAGACACCTCATTCTTCTCAAGAAAACAAAATAACAAGAAATAATAGAAATTAGAAGGTGATGGCTTCTCGCTGTTCGAATTTGTGGCTTGACTATTGATGAAGTTTCTCTGTAGATGTTCTGGTGATAGCTAGATTGTTTTAACACAACAAACTGCATCTTTACAAAACTCTGTGCATGGACTTTTGGGTTATGGACCCATGTGTATATCAGAAATGCTTTGATTGGTGGAAACACAAAGAAACCCTTATGGCCCACATATATATCGGAAGTGTTCTAATTGGTGGAAACACAAAGAAACCCGATCAATCAACTTTCCTTTGGAGTTTCAATCATCCACCTCTAATTTTAGTTATTCTGCTAAAAAAATGGAATTGGTTGATTTACGTGGAATATGGCAAACCTTCAGTGACCACAGAACTGAAAATAATTTAGAATCTGGTTCATAATCGTATCGCGTCCGCCTTTTCCACAAACCTTTGCCTTCCCCACGGACCCGATAAGAAACAAAACTACAGTTAAAAGACTTCTTGGGTCTGAAATTTATAATAAAACCCTTGCACTTTTGACGCGATATCCGTCAGATCTCGTCCCTTTTTGATGAGCAATTGTGATTGATCCAGACTTCAATGGATTAAATCATATTTCATAAACCATTGCATCTATTTCCAAATTAAACATTATCCTTGTTAACCACGCGATTACCGTCAGATCTGCATTCTTCAAGCGGATGACCCTGATCAACTGAGGTTTTAACTTGATTTTATAACTTGTCGCATCCAATTTTGGAGTAAACCTTGCCCTTATTAACCACATGACTACCATTAGATCTGCTGCCTGTCGATCGGACAGCTCAGATCTTCTCCTAGATTTCTCGCGTTCAAAAGCCGCCAATAATATAAAACAACTCATTTCTTTCGGATTTCCTCATTTTCTTTTATTTCTATTATAACATAATATATGATTTTTTTTATTTATTTTGCGATAAAACTGAAAATAAAATTAAAATGACAATGGATGCAACATTACATGGCATATGCATGTGGTTTATTGGTCATAATATGTCACTGGCATGGAGGATTTCCTGGATTGATAGTGGATTTTCCTAGCCTTTCAATTTCCCGGATAGCCATGGTGTTTTGGGTTCATTTCTTTGTTTTCTAGTTGGTTCTCATGTTTCCTTTAAGCTTGGGTTGAGTTACTAGTCCTGGAACCCTTGGTTGGAAAAAAACTATGAAAGCCCTTGGTGGGTTGAGTTACTAGTCCTGAAAGCCTTGGTTGGAGAAATACTTTGGAAGCTCGACGATAGCTATGGGTTGAGTTACTAGTCATGGAAGCCTTGGTTGGATAAAATACTCTAGAGCCCTAAAAGGCTTGGGTAGAGACCAATCTGGTGATGGTTTTTTGATTTCTGTCTATGAGGTGGAATCATTCTTTGATGGGTTGAGGTGGCTTGGCCTATGGAAGCCCTAGATGGTTTTGATTGATGTGATTTACGAGATACCACATTCATGCTTGGAATATGGCATGGGGGTGACTGGCTGAAGAGAGATTTAGCTCAGCCACGTCTACGGTTGGGTGGAATGTTAAAGTCCTAGACTTGGTTGCATTTTGCATATGCTAATAAGAGCTCTTTCCTCTTGTAAATAATGGGTAAGTGTACTTGTTATTATGTGATCTTGATGGTTGTATTATCATTGTTATGTTGTTGGTTATATGATGGTTATGAGCATGTTTTATGACAATGATGATGTGTGGCTCTCATCATGTTTTGATTTGTAAATGAATGAACAATGTATCTATGGCCTAATAGATGAAATTATAGCTAATGATATGAGGAAACACTACTTTTAGTGATTATCAGATAAGTATGAGACCCCTATTCTTAGATATGTTGTTTAAACTTGTAGATTACATATTTGTGACATGTTTGACGAAATTCATATCACAGCTAGTAGGGGTCTAGTCTAATCCTTGTTGATTGTTTTGAAAATGCATCATTGTTATGTGGTGTAAATTCATTTCTGAAGGTGTCATTGAGCTTTGGGTAGTGACTTTTGGGCTGGAAAAAGTGGCTCAAATCATAGAGAGACATGCACAACATTGGGAAGAAAATTCCATAGAGTCATGCATGCCCATGTTGTGGGAGTTTCCATAACCTCTTGGATGCATGCATGCTCATATCAAGGGAGCATCGAAGATTCTATTGGTCTAAAAACTTAGTGGGACCCAGGGGTTGATTACCTGAGAGGTTGGGATGGTTCCTAGGAGTCCTATTTCTTATGTAGAAGGCTTGTATGGTGTGTTTGCATTGGTTCCACTTCCTTAAGGTGACTTAGGAGGTCAAATCATATCATAGTAACTTCTCGTCACATTACCCTGGTTGGCCTACTACTTGGGTAGATGTGGGAGGAGGGCATTACAAATGGAAATAGGTGTCAATTGGATGGGATGCATATACCATTTTCCTATGATATGGTATCCACTATCGCATTATCAGTCTAATTATGAGCTCTCTGCACAAGGTGAACATCTGGATTTTGAAGAGATCAAAGATAGAGCCAGATTCAAATTCTGAGGAGAGGAAACCTATGAAGCCTATTCCATGACTATTTTTCATGTTAATTATTATTTTTCTCAATAGGAAATAATTGCACAAGGACATGAAATTAGGTTAGTTTGGGTGTGATGTTAGGTCATATAATTATCTTATTTATCCTAATTAAATCCTTATCTCTTATATCATTTTCCAGTCCACATTTATATTCGTTTTCTTATCATAACTTATACTAAGGTTAAATTCATTTATATGAAATTATTTATAATGAATAAAAAAAACTTGTTTGATCTATAATTAAGCTAACAAATTGTGGAACAAGACTTTGTGATAAATAGGGCTTTGAAGATGGATGCAGGGTAGTTGTATGTAGAACGATTTTTGGCTAAAAGGCAAGATCCAAACATAAAGTTGTTCCTACAACAAGGCGTTGGTTGCAACAACACAATTTTTGGTTTCTCCATAAGAGATAAAGGACTTTTCTTGAATTATAAAGAATGCCCTCAAAATATCTGATTCTTGGGACATTCCTTATCTTGTCACACTTGTAATTCCCCTTTGTAATATAAACAAAGGAAGCTTCTTCTGAGGATATGATGGACAAATATTGAACTTAAGGCATAATTAAGAACTTAATTATGAATGTACTTGTTTCTCTGAAACATTTTTATTGAAAGGAGTGATTAGTTAAATTCGATCTTTGTTATTTTTAGTTTAATCTGAGTCTTCTTTAAGATAGGCTGACTCTTGGGAAGTTGGGCCTACCCCTCTAGATGAAATGTTGTCTTGAATGTGTAAAATATACTAGTTTAATTGTGTGTTGTTGTTGTTCCTTCATTTGAATGATTAATAACTACTTCAAGTTTAGATTATATCTTATATCTTTGATAACAATATAGTTTATTACATGCTTTTTCTGATAGTTATCTCCTTAGATATGTTTTTTGTTGCTTAAAATATGATATGATGTTACTAAGTAATGGTTTCTGATTATTCTTGTAATGGTTAAATAATTGAATGAGTATAAAATTGATTAAAATAAAATTCAAGATTTCTTATGTTATTCTTTAGTTAAACTTATAGGTCAAGTTTTCATCTAGACTAGTATTAGTGATTAGTATTTAATTTTCATTGTTCTGCAGATTCTCATCTTTGTATGTATGGTTTTGAATTAATTAGAGACATAATTTACTTTTGATATTTAATTTTCTTTCTCATTAGGATTTGCTAGAATTAAATGCTTTAAAGAGTGTGTATAAGATATATCTTCCTTCAACAAGTAGTTGATTAAAATATCACAGGGGAACTCATATAGAGCCAATATTAGTTTTTGGTAGTTACCTACATAAACTTTGCTAATTTCCTTGAAACAAAAAGACGCTTCATGGGTTGACAAATTAATTTTCAGATAATTAGTTGTTTATTTTGAACAATGAAAATACCCAACAAAGATCCATTCCACTTCTTCGCCATTAATGCACCCTCCCAAATTCCTAGTTCACATTGTCATGTGTCATAGGCTCATTGTATTACTAGAACATTTATAATTAGCAAATTTAAAATTTAGCAATTTTACCACTTGTTTCTTTCAATTTGGTTCTACATGTGTCAATTTATCATTAGATATGGATAGATGATGAAAAAATCTCGAATAAATCCCCTTGCAAGCACCTTCACGAAGGCCCATGGAAATGAAGAAGCCTCTACTTGTAGATATTGAGCTTGCACCTAATAGTCTACCCAATATGGAATAAACATGGAAGAATGTGAAGCTTAGGTTGAGTGCAGATTCTTGTTTGAGACAAATATGGTGGATAGTGTTGGACAATGGGTTACTAGCATAGGTAACACAATGTTTGATGAACCTAATACATGTAGACAATAAATTTATAATCACAAATAAAAACTCTAATGAGAAAAGTATTGGTTAAGTGAAACAAAGCCAAGGAAAAAACTTTCCTCTATATAGATTCCCTACACTAGTAAGTTAAAAAATTGGGTACTAAAGTTTTGATTCTCGCTAAGAAACTTGCCAACTTGGACTTCAACAACAATGAGGAGGACGACCGAGATCTTTCTCCAACTCATGTGGATCCTTCCACAGGTAATGATGGTTCAATTTAAAGTATTTTTGTGTTTCAAAAACCTCTACAAGCTTGTCTACTATTCAATTTGTTTATATTATGTTCATTTCTATGGTTGTCTAGATAGTTGTAGACTCAATTATATACAAAAATATTATTAGACATATAAAATATGTTTAATGACTTTAAATTTATAATTGTGCTATTAATGTGATTTAAGTAGTGACAAACTAGTAATCATAAATATGTGTATTTAATCTACTTTCATACTCAATAATAAAAAATCTACCTAATTAATAAATAAATAAACATGTTAACTTAAGATTATTTATAAAAAAATATGAAAACTTCTTTTCAAATTCATCAAATATAAAAACAAAAATAAAAAATAAATAGTGAAATATTTTTTTAATTATGCTTTTTTTAAAATATGATAAACTAATTTCTTTATCTTAATAAAAATTATCATCCATTTTATAATACTGTCCTAGATCTATCTTACCCCTGGATTTATCAAACACCTAAAGAGATCAAATCTCTATAGGTGCAAACCTTTCCTCAAGTTTTGCACTAAAAAATAGGTTTTCAGCTTGAGAGATTTGATCCCTCTTGGAGCTTGATAGATTGAATTGTGTGATTTGGTTTTACTCCTTATTTATTTATGTGATTTTGTTAGAGCTTTAAATTACTATGTCAATGGTCTCTTCAAAAGGTTTTAAAATTAAATAAAAGATCTTGAATTATCAAAAAGGTGGTTGTACTCCTTAGCTACGTATGTTTATTTATGTGATTTTTCAAAAGGTTTAAATCAATGGGATCTTTAAAACGTTTCATAATTAAATACAAGAATTAAAATAAAATAAAAAATAAAAAAACTTATTTCTTCTCTTAAAATCCTTGCCATCAATTTTCTGTTATGATTTGATTTCTACTAAAAATATTACGTCAATTTTTAATATTGATTCTCATACCATTTGGTAAAAAAGCAAAGTAGTTTTCTCCTCATGGAATTAAAATTTATCCTCCCTTGATTTCATTTTTTCCATTTATGTTTAAATTTAATAATTAATAGTTAAAAAATTCAATTAATAAATTATAGCTAATAAAACTATAAAGCTAACAAAATTGAAAAATATTAAAAACTCAAAGGCTTAGTACTATGAATCGATAATGTTTTTATATTCTTTCTAATTTTACATGGAAAATATGACTATAGTTTTATCATATCAATTTATGAGTAAGTACAAAAGCCCAAATATCAATAAGTTGCAGTGGCACCTCCTCTAGTTATTCAATTAAAACCAATCATGTGCAGCTAACATCTATGAGAAATACACACACATATAAATAAAAAATATTCTTACTGATATTAAACAATTTTACTGCAAAATATGATCTCCGAGTCCTTCATGTAAATATTTTTTCAAAACCATTTTCCAATAAAAGTATAGTCATAACCTAAATTAATCTCACTGATATCAAACAATTTTACTAAAAAATGAGATATCTTAGTTTATTTATCCTTATTTTAAATATTCTTTTCAACCCATTTTTCAAACAAAAGTATGGAAATAACCTAAATGAATATTTATTTTACGAAGAGTGATTTATGTACCTATTCTTGTCAAATATCACTTAAAATCCATGCTTGGTTGATAATATTCTATTAGGTACACTAACATACAACAACTTTATGCTCACACATTAAAGTTCATGTACCTATTATTGTCAAATATCACTTAAAGTCCATGCTTGGTTGACAATATTCGAGTAGGTACACTAACATACAACAACTTTATGCTCAGACATTAAAGTTCCAGACAAAATACCATGAATTTCTTTATAAAAATGGTTTAGTTTAGACAAAATACCATGAAAATAGTTTTAAAAAAATGTGGTTTGCCTACCTCTAGTGTATAAACTACCCTTCCTGTAAATATTTTTTCAAACCCATTTTGCAATAAAATATGGCCATAACCTAAACGAATCTCACTATGTTAAATAATTTGATTTCAAAATATGTACTTTTAGTTTAGCTTATATCAACTACAGTAAAACTACAAATATTGGGAAAATTTAAATAATATACAATAGCTTTACGTGCAAACATTCAAGCTCTAGAAAAAATACCATGAAAATGATTAAAAAATGGTTTTCCTAGTCTATAAACTATCCTTCGTGTAAATATTTTTTCAAGTCTTTTTTCCAATAAAATATGGCCATAAACTAAACAAATATAACAAATATTAAATGATTCTGTCCTTCCTACAAATATTTTTTCAAAGCTTTTTTACAATAAAAGTATGACCATAACCTAAATGCATATTTATTTTATTAAGAAGAATGATTTATGTACCTAATTTCTTCAAATAAAGCAACCTCTTTGGAAAAAAGGAAAATTAATTGGAAATTTATGCCTTTAGATAGACTTCATTACAGAAGAATACCATACATTTGAGAAGAATACCACGGGAAAAAACATGGGTTGTCAAAAATCAAATAAACTACATTAGAGAAGAATGCCTTGGGAGAATCCATGGGTTGGTAATTTGACTGAGTCAAAATGTTTAGATAACATAACATAACAACCACATAACAAGAGAAAAAATTACAACATATTTTCCATACTGAATTGAAAAAGTCCTCTCAAAGCAAAAAAAAGAAGATATTAATAAATTTAATTTTTAAAAATAAACTTTCACCTATTATTTATCAATAATAATAATTAACATAAAATAAAAATATTAATGTAATCATGGCATCCTTGAAATATAACCTTATTATCCTAGAAAATATAGAACATTCAAAACTTAAAATTACTATTAAGTTTATTCCTAATTGTATATATATAATAAATAACAGTTTTTTCAATTTTTCTAAATGATATTATTAATTATAATATAATAATAAACAAATTTTCTCAAGAAGCTCATTTGACAGGTATGTGAAAATGTAAATTAAATGTGAATTCCAGTTTGATAAACCTGTGAAAATGTAAAGTAAATGTGATTATAGGGTCTCATTTTCAAATCCTAGATTGCTTACCATGGGGAGATATCTTTAGCTCTTGTGATAAGGCTCAAGGAGTAGGCTCCTCTACCTTGCGGAGTCTCGACTCTTGCTAAGTCATAAATTCTTCCATGTATAACCTATATAATGAGTATAAATTCCTCTTAATTGTGAATCTATTATGCACCTACAAGGATCAAATCCCTCAATGCCCAAATCTCTTTTTAGAGAGGAAAATTTGATAAAAGGATTTTCACTTCAATGGATTTGATCTCTCTTGACACATGGTACATCTAGAGTTAAAATTGATCTACACTAGTATATTCACAAATAAGATGTGCTAAATATCTATGTATTTTTATGTGTTGAATGTATTTTGAATTAAGTTTTATTTAATAAATGTATTTATTTTTATCTATGTGGTAATGTATTTTGAATTAAATTTTATTAAATAATTAAATTTATTTCTATTTATGTTGTGAATGTATTTTGAATTGAATTTTATTTATTATATATATTTTTTTATAAATATAAAATGAGGAATAACGATGATGATTAACATTCATTGAAGTTAGATTAATATACCTTTAAAAAGCAAGGGATAACATAGATTTATTTATAATTTCATCTGTGTGTTTGACAAGTGTTTAAAGATCACCATATGTAACTTTCTTGAGTTAAGAGGTCAAGAAGGTTGGTAACCAGAAAAATATTTTGAAAATGAGATATAATCTCGGTATATGTGGACATTTTAAGAGAAAGGCATTTTCATTTTCAACTCTTTTAGTATCATAACATACATGTATATTGGGAATTGTTTAACTCTAAATTTCACTATAGAGCTTATAAATTTTTTTTTTCTTATTTTAGAAATCTTGATTTTCATGTTTACACTAGTCAAAATGGAGAGATACTTTCAATGATGACCTCCTTATATTATGGTAATTTTCTTTTCCTTATGAAACCACAATTTCTTTTCAAATGTATGGGTTCATTTCAGGTTGCCTACGTCAATCATTTCAGATCGGGACTCTCATTTCATGGGAGAGTTTTCTGTTGGGTTGTGTTATATTCTTTCCACGACTAGCCCACGTAGTTAACTAGGGGGTTCGAGGGGGGCAAAGCCCCCCTTCATCGTGCCGATTCCGAAGCGGGGGGATCACAGGGGGTTTGAGGGGTGCAAGGAACCCCCCTCAATAGGGTATGGGGCAACGCCCCGGATTTTTTTTTCCCTATATTACGTTGAGCAAACCTACCTATGGTTTTGTGCATGTTTTTCACACATGGTTTTGGACGCGATGGTTCATGGTTTTTGATGTGATGGTTTTTGGTCCATGGTTTTGGATGCGATGGTTTTTGGTCCATGGTATTGGATGCTTCAGCATGTATAAATATGTATTGTAACATTGAAAGGAACATAATGAAAAATCAAGCTGGTAGTCCTGATTTTGGGATCCAGGGGAAAATCTCTGTGTGTATGTGTTTTATGTGTTATGCTCTCACATTGTTTATTTTATGTTTTTAGAATTCATATGCAGGTAATTTCTGTACAAGGTTAAAACCTACATTTTGTTCCACTTTGTGGGCACTCATGGACGCTAAACTAAAAAAGAGCACAACTTTTCACCCATAAACAGACAGTCAAATAGAGGTGGTAAACTGAACAGTGGTACATCTTCTCAAAGGCTATTGTAGCAAGAATCCTAAGTTGTGGGATGACTCTTTACACTATGTCCAACATTCTTACAACCAGGTTTTGCATTCTTCTACAGGTAAATCTCCTTTTGAGACATGTTTTGGGTACCTACCGAAATCACCAATGGACTTCATGTTTGGTGAAGAAGCTCAGGAGGACATGGAGATGTCGACAAAGCAATGAAGTTCATTCAAAGAATCCAGAAGGTTCATGAATCATTGCATAATCAATTGGAGAAAAGTCAAGCTAGGTACAAAATGCACCATGATAAGCATCGGGTGGATCATCACTTTCAGGTTGGTGATCAAGTATGGCTACACATTAGCAAAGAAAGGATTAAAGGTGAAGGTAAAAAGTTGAAACCTATTAGGTGTGGTTCGTTTAAGATTGTTGAAAATATTGGGCACATTGCATTCCGGTTAAATTTTCCTTCATAAATGAACATATATTTAGTTGTAAATGTCGAAAATGTGAAGTTGTATGAACCTCCTATGATCATGGATCTGTTGGCATTATGATTCAAGTGTTGTCCTTGATGGCAACTCACTCAGAGGAATGATACAGGTGATGGCAACTCACTCAGAGGACAGATCATAGTGCAGCAGGTAAAGAAAGATATATACGCAGGTTGGACGTAAAGAAAGTGCGTATATACGCGGGTATTCAGAGAAAAAGGCGTGTATACGTACACACACAGGTTCACAGAAGGAAAGGCGCGTACATGTCAGAAAACTAAGTTTTGGTCCGTGGTATTTGGTCCATGGTATTTTGGTATTGGTCCATGGTATTTAGTCCGAAGTGACGACCCCAAGTATTGGGTTCATGGTATTGTTTCTACATGGTTTTGGACCATGGTATTGAGAGAAGCCTAAACCTATATAAGGAGAAGTTCATTAGGCCAAGTGTTGTGCAAGAGTGAGCAAGTAATGAAGATCTGATAAAGTGTGAGATCTAGATGTTGGTTATGGGTTGGTGATGTCTTGCCTGATCTGAACCAAGGAGGCACTCATGTGAAGGATGATGAATGATGGATTGGGATCTCAAGGCTTGGAATGATTATCTTTATATGGGTTGAGTATGGATAGACTAGATCTATTGACGCCTGTTTATGAATGTTATGATTTGGGTATGTTCTGGAGTCTGAAATAGCTGCAAAGTTATGAGGTTGAATTTACAGATCTGTACGCGGGTTGTCTTTGGTAAAAGAGCATAGACACGTAGGTTGGGTTCATCCAAGTAGCATATACAGTATGAAGTATGATATTTGAAGGTGCTATTGGATCTGGTTGTTGTTGCAGAGTTATGTAGACTGTGTTGTTTTCAGTGTTTCAGTATTGGGTGATTCAGATTATGATGTTGTGCTTCATGGATCCAGTATGAAAATGATGAAACATGGTCCCTAGATGATCGTAGGCCAGCACCTACATACTGGTAAACATATTGGCCAGTACAAGAGCCAGGGGGTTGTAGCTCCCTTCCAGGAGCAGCTGGAAAACGAGTGAAGGTTGGAGCCTTCAGTAGGCCAGCACCTACGTACTAGTAAATGGAACAGCTAGTACAAGAGCTAAGAAGGTTGTAGCCTTCTGCAGGTAGAAGCCTGCGTACTGGTAAAGGACTGCACTAGTACATTGTAAAATAAGTTTCTTATTAATGGAAGATGGAAACAAATTGCAGCAGGTGGTTTTCACCCACATTGGGTTTCCACCTTATATCTTGGTGTTCATGTGTGCTCTTTATGTGTGATGATCTGTTCTATTTTACTGCACCCGGTTACTGTTAATATGGTTAATAATGTTCTGATATATTTACTGAAGATAAGCTAACTGAATCATAAGATTACTTCATATACGCTGGTTGCATTTAACACAGTCGCGTATATACGCGGATATCCATAACATTTAGTTGCGTATATGTATCTAAGTATGAAAAATGAAAAAGTTTTAGTGACATGATAATACTGATTCACCCCCCCTCTCAGTATTATTTCCAACAATTGGTATCAGAGAAGGTCCTTTGGTTGAAGCTTGATCGCTTGAAGGAGATCCGTAGAACAATGGGAAAGAAAGCACGTCAAAAGAAGAAGACAGCTCAAAGGAACAATGACAGCTTGCTGGGGAGTGAAAATAAGTACTCAGATTCTGAATCACCTAAGATTGAAGATGGAAAAACAAATGAAGCATCAGATAAAATCATAGATCAAGAAGATCTACCTAGCAAAAGGGAGAGTGCCCTCAAAGAAGAAATTATCAGCTTAAAAGCTCAGTTGGAATGTGCTTTCAGAATTCGTCAAATGCTACAGGTGCTGAATGAAGAACAAGAAAATAAGATTCTCAAACTAAGGCAACAAGTGGAAGAAGGAAGAAAGTCTGAAGAAACTTTGAAGAAGCAAATGGTTTGGAAAAGGAGAACAACATCAGGTTGAGGTAAATATCCTTAAAAGTTAAATTAGAAGAAAAGGATAAGCTATTGCGATTTCAATGATAGTAATAAGATTTTGATGATATTCCTTAATAGTCAGGTCTCCTGCTATCAGAACTGGTCTTGGTTTCATGAATCTGTTGAAAGTGAATTAGTCAACAAGGTGAGGCAAGGAACTCTAAAGAGAAATCTAAAATGATCAACAAGAGTGGGAGGTCAATCTCATCCATCAACCAAGGAAAGGAATTCTTCAAAGAGTCTTTTACTCCCCATGAAATAATGTTTTAGAATGTTTTATGTATGTCATAATCGTGGGCATGTTGCAGAGCCAAGTGTAAGAAGAAGAAGGTTTTCAAAACCATCATGCCAGAAAGATAATCTCATACAAGGTTACTTTAATGGAATATTGGCTTTTGCTTGCAATATGTTTGGTCGCAAAGACTGTTTGATTGCTATTAGAAGGAAAATATGGAGACATGTAAGAATGTTATGCATGTTAACAACTTGGAACACAAAGCAAAGGAATACAAGAGAAGATTGTGGACACCATACCAAAAGGAGAAAACATCATCACACCTTGAAGATATGGAAGAAGAAGGAAGTACAGCCAAAAGATGTGGCATAGCAGAGTAACAACAGACCATGACAGATCAGAGGAAAGCTGGAAGTGTGGAACATCAGTGTTCCAAATCTAATACGCGGATTTCATGAAGACAAGTCGCGTATATACGCGAGTTAGATGCTGCAGAGTCGCGTATATGATGTTCTGAAAGAAAGCAGCAGTACAAAAGTCTGATATGGTTCAGTCACTGTTTTGATGATGGCATGGCACAGGTTTAGGGGGAGCATATACTTCAAGTAATGCATTGTTAGCATTATGGTTAGAAGTTCTTGGTAATGATGCTTATGATAGATCTTGTTGTTTGATCAAAAGAATGGATTGCAGGTTATAGATCTGGATGCTAGATGCTTATAATGAAGATCATATGGTGTTTGATAGCTGCTGATAACTATCATGGTATTTTTTAGGTCCTTGGTCTTTGTGAGTCATATGATGTATTTTGATACCCCAATATGCATGGGATGGATGATGTAATGAGTCATGGTAAATCCCCATTTTTTTGGGTGGATGAGTCAATATTTGTATATCCTCACTTGGTTAAGAGATGAATGTATGTATGAGTCTTTGGTGATAGAAAGGTCATTCATAATAGTGTCTTCTTGTAGAACATCTTTTTGCAGATCTTGCCTACAGTCAGGGGGAGCATGGACAGATTGGTACACCTTGGCATATACAAAGGGGGAGCTTAATCAGA
>APFE031207445.1:236328-263162 GCA_000404065.3 Pinus taeda | reverse complement strand
CCTATATCTGATGGCGGAATGAATCCTATCATGACCTGGAGAGGACGTCGACTGACAACATATGAACGGTTCTAATGACTCACCTCCCGAGATTTGACATTTCAAGGAAATATGCTGCAAAAAACCCCGAATCCCCGATTTCGTAGCGCAGGCAATTATGAAATGACACCCCGCGCTACGAAATGGCTGCTCAATGATATGTTGCGGAACGGTGGAAAAATGATTGCGCAGCTAAACTAGCCAATCATATCGCGCTGCGAAACTGTGCAAAATCAGAATGATGCAATCAAGACAAGACATGCTTTAACTATCATGAGAGATGGTATCTAACGGTTTGTTACAAGGACTAACATCAATACCTTTGGAAAAACTAATTTCAAAGTGACACACCTAAAAACCTATTGACTTAAACCAAAAAAATTTTATATGAATCTTTGGACATAGGTGAACTGTGGTTTTAAGTGATAACAGGTGGAACCAAAGATCCTGAGATGTTTTACCGAAGGAACATGTCCATACCACAATTCATGAGGAGTCTTGTTTCTTATAGCATTAGATGGACATCTATTCTTTATATATGCAGCACATAGAACAGCATCAGCCCAAAACATTATCTTTACATTTTTGAAGAAAAGCACGGATCGTACCATATTCAAGATTGTTCTATTAATTCTTTAAGCTACACCATTCTGTTGGGGATTATAAGGCACAGTTGTTTGATGTCTGATCCCATGTTGGCGAAGATAGTTTTCAAATTCATTTGATGTATATTATTTTCCATTATCGGTGCGAATAGACCCAATATGAGATTGTGCATCATTTTCAATCCATTTATGAAAGTTCTTGAATGTTTGAAAAGCATTAGATTTGTTCTTCAATAAATAAACCCAACATATTTTGGTGTAGTCATCAATAAATGTCATCATATATTTATTTCCAATTGTAGAAGGAACAGGCATTGGACCACATAAATATGAATGAATGAGTTCAAGTTTTATATGTGCTCTTGAATGTGAATTATGAAAGGACTGTTTGCTATGCTTTCCTAGAATGTAAGCATCACATTGCTTAAGTTTCCTAGGAATTGTAGGCAAACTAGCAACAACATTTTTCTTCAACAAGCGGAGGCTGTCATAGTTCAAATGTCCAAATATAGCATGCCATAATAAACTTGATGGAAGCGTACCTTCTTCATGATGAGAATTGTATGAGAAATGTTGTGCACGACCAGAGGTTCCTTGCAGCTTGAGAATCCTTTCTTCTTCTATTCCCCTCATGACAAGTGAGTGGTTAGCTGCTTTTCTTACCTCAAGCTTGCCATCAAACATATGAATGGAGTGACCTTCTTGGCAGATGTGGACCAAGGATAGCAAGTTTCTCTTGAGCTGTGGGAGATATAAAACATGATCCAGAAGAAAGTCTGGAAGACCAAGCAGTTTAAGCCTGATTGTACCAAGCCCTGATGGCTTGATTTTTGATTGGTCTGCAAAGTATACCGCTCCATCAACATTGTTGGTAAATTCTTCAAAAAAGTCTTTTCTATGAGTCATGTGACAGGTTGCTCCTGAATCAAGCAGCCAGTCATTTTTCCAGGAAGCAAGTGAAGTGTTAAACAAATCTTCATTTACTCCAATGTTACATTGTGCCTCAATATAGTGAGCGGATTCAGGTGCTTTACCTTTGTCTGTATCATCAGTTTTACCTTTCTGTTGGCTTCTTCTCTGCTCAATTTTGTCCCATGGTAGCTTGCATGTAGAGGCATCATGTGATCCATTTCTTTTGCAGCGAATACAATGTAAATATGCTTTTTCTCCTTGAGGATGTCTGCCCCCCTGCCTCTGAAGTATCTTCCTCTTCCTCTTCGTCCACCTCTTCCTCTTGTAGAATCTTGAGCGGGATATTTTTCTTTATTAGCCAGGCATACAGTCTCTTCAAAAGATTCAGGGGTTGTCTTCTTTCCAAAGGCTTTTTCTCTTTCAACAAACTTTTTCACAAGAGAGTCACAGGTTATATCTTTGAGATTTCCATTTGCTTGCAAAGACTCAAGATAATTGGAGTATGTAGGATAAAGTGCCTTGAAAAAAGCAATAAGGGAGATATCCAGCTAAACCTTAGTGGATTTGATATCATGCATTATAGACTTTATTTCAGATGCAAGAGCAAGAGGATCATTATTTTGCAGTTCAAGAGTGAAGAGTTTAATCATGAGTTGAACAACTTCAAGTGCAGAATGTGAGTCATAGAGTTCTTTCAGCTTTTGCAAGGTTTCAAAGGTAGTTAAAAATGATGAAATATGGCAACTCACCTCTTCAATTACAGATGCTGCGATTAATGCATAAGCTTTGCTGTTATTGTTTTCAAAAATGACGAGCTCTTTATCTGAGGTAGGCTGTTATGGTTCATTGTCTCTGTCTCCGACACACACTCCTTTCCACAACTCATTGAAAATGAGGGTGTGTTTTATCATCCAGGACCATTCAGGATAGTTCTCCTTGCCAATGAGAACTATTCCCACCATGGATATGATTGAATGCATTCTGTAAAAAAAACTTCTGCTGGCAAAAATGTGCTTCAAAGCTGTCCAAAAATTTCAGTATTTCGATGAACAGTGGAGTGCCAGTAACGTTCTGGGTTTACACACATAGAAAAATACAAACGAAATCTATACGGAGTCTACTGAAAGATATGGTGGCATCACGCGGAGACAGTAACAATATTTTGGATAGAATTCGATATATTGATGGCAGGTGACCGCCCAACAATATTTTACAAAACGTGGCTAATTTCTAGGAACATTACACATAACAATTTCTCATAAAAATAATATATACTCAACGCTTCTTTGAGACACCAACAATTTTTTTCTACGACCAGTTGTTTTTGTGTGCTGTCCACGAACATAGAGTCCCTAGTAGTGTCGTAGTCCATGATGGTTCCTAATCTTCTTAAGACGCTCCAAGTCATCTCTGAGCCTCATGTCGAGGGCAGCGGAGATGAGTTGAGTGGTATGTCCATCCTTCGTGCAAATTGTCATAATAAAAAACATTCAGTGTAGTTCTTGCTACTCAGAAGCAATCAGCGTTGCGCATAACCAAGCAACTCAGAAGCAATCAACGTGGGTCATGAAAGCGGACTGTAAACACCAAAAAGCCAACAATGGAACCCAAATTTCTTAACCACAAGATCTAGCCATAATGGTTGCGCATATAGCGTGTAGCCAGTCACTAAATAGTGTTGGATTGGGTTTATTTTCAACACGAAAACAACAAACAAGGGAAGGTCAACGTTTTTTTAACACACATATAAGCATTGCAAGGGTGAATAAACCCAGATTCCTGTTGACAGCACAGAGAGCACACAAGAAATCCTGCAAACATTTTTGCCATTATGTAAGCCCTACCATCTATTACAAATAGGCTCGTGCAATATAAGAGCTAGCAAGAAAAAAATTTCAAGACAAGAACATGCCTAGACCAATGATATTCACCCAACAAAATGGTTTGGAGGGCGGACTATACCAAAAATTTTGGAGGGTGGACTATTCACTGCAAGAATAAAATGTATATTGACATGGAGCAGGCTTCAGGCAACTGAAAATAGCGTATTATATGGAAAATCGCAGATGGAGCAGGTCTAGCAATGAATAATTGTAAATCGCACATGGAGTAGGTCTGGCAATAGAGCACTGTTATACCAGCATGGAGAGAGTAGAAAAAGCTCAAGCGTTACTGAGATTATCAGGCAGAGGGCAGACACAGATTACTGAAAAATGGCAGAAGGGAGTTACAATGGCAGTTAAAAGCCAAAAATGGCGCTCGCTCTGATACCATGTCAGGCCAGGCATTAATTCCTCAAAGAAAAAATCATTCGTATGTATGTTCCTTCAGGTTGGTCGTCATTATATACATGAGGGAGAGACTGTTCACTTCATCTCCCGATGACTATTCACATTACTTATTTATTTATTTACATTTTGTTCACCCAATCCTGATGATTAGGTGTCAACACATGTTTATAAAAACCACAGTGAAAATCCTTTGGATCCAAGATGAATATTTAACCCCCCCTTTGGTTTCCACTTGTATTTTATCCAGGTGTACAACGCTTTCTTTGATGGCCAGATTCCCATAAATTTACATATGATGGCATAGTTAGCCATGTGATCCCTGTGCACTTGCAGAGCTGGATCGTTTAGAATAACCCGAGGTTTAGTTGTGGTCTTGGGTTTATAGGTCCCCCTATTAGCTCTGTTCTTTGACCCTTGACCTCTGTCTTCCTCTTTCTCCCCCCAACAATCTTCTTCATGGGCCCCTTAATTTGCATTGGTTTTGCTACCTTCCGCCTTCTGAGTTTCTGTGCCTTTTGTCTTGACCTCCAAGGGCTATGGAGGTTTGTTATTTTTCCCTCCTCTTCCTCTGTTTGCTACCATATAACTGTAGGAGGGAGTGGAGCTCCCTCCTCCCTGTGTCTCCATGGATGCTTGGTACTCTCTGCCCCTTATTTCGTTAAACCCAGAGCTTCAACTAGTAAGTTTGTCTTGTCTTCATAGGTATCATCTTCGCTCTTTGACCTTTTGTTTTTTCGACTGCTTTTCTCTACTTAAAACTCCTAATATTATGAATATTTTCCAGCTACATTATATACATTAGTGAATTTGATATAAATATAATAGTTTATATACACTTATTATTAGAATATTATATGATATATATTTATTTTAGCTTTTATAAATTGTACAATGTTAATAACTAATATATATGAGATGATATGAATATATTCCATTATGATGGTGTTGATACCTATATTACGATTGATAACTATGCATATGAACATGTTCTTCACAAGATTTAAATCTCCTTTTAGTTTTAGGATAGACAACTCAATCTTCCTTTGTATATTCTACGAGTAAATAATGTTTTTCTTATTTTAGTTATCTTCTAACATAAAAATAAAATAAACACTCTTTACTTGTGCATATTGAGTTTAATTATTTATTATATATTTTCTAACTTTTCCGAAAGAGACTAAACTACCATGCAACACTTGTTAATTATATTCATTAACGTTGATGGTTATTAACATCCATTGAGACCAACATTGTTATATTAGAACTTAAAAAAAGAATTACTTAGTTTTTTTTTAAATTTTATTTTTGTGCTTGGTAAGCTTTAAAAAGGGTATTCCTAAATCACCATAGTTTTAATGAATTAAAATGTTAGTAAGGTCATTGTTGTGACACATTTTTTTAAAATTGAAATAAATGTGGGTGCACATGGGTGCACATATAACATCTAAGAGAAAGTATTTTTCATAATCAACCTTTTCAGTGTTACAAAGATGATAACTTCTTTCTACCCACAATGTTTTAGGAGTTTTCCAATGCCCCATTTCACTATGGAATTTTTGATATTCGTTCTCCTTCTAGCAATGTTGATTTTCTTCTTTATGCCAATTAAAATAGAGAGACACTTTTGATATTATAAATGAGGGTTGACCATCTACTTGTAATATCTTAATTTTCTTTTATCCTCTAATTATTTATCACACTTCAGTTTCTCCTTAAATTCACATGTAATAAGTTTTTTAATATTATCATTATTTTGAAGAATGATCTCCTCCTCAATACCCCAAGATTTAACTAAGACTTGCCATCTTTATGCTACTTTCCCTTGAGTTGTAGGCACTTTTGACTAGATTTTGAAGCAACCTTAGGAAGCATCTTGTCTTTCATGTTGTTTTTTGTTAATGTAGATTGAGTACATAGTCATTGTCATGCTCTTAATGGGGTAAATGTTCTTTCTATGAAGATGATAGGATAGGGCGTATTGCCTTTAATATTAAGATTAGATGTTATAAAACATTTGGAATTACTCTATTGTTATCAATGATTCTCCAGAAGCTAAAAGGATATATTAATTTACAACTATTTTCAAGTTCATAATATTTGTGTACATTATAGCTCTACATACCACATTATTATATAGTTTTTATATAAATGATATAACACATGTATCTTATAGCTAATTATGTTAAACATGTGTTTTATGACATTGAAGCCTTGTTGCCCTGTTAGTAAAACCTGCCACCCAAATATAACAATTTCACAAAAATTATTGGGCAACTTTACTTTGCTACCTATCATGTGCATTAATCTATGATTTGGTTTGTCATGTGGTCATATTTGATCTAATTAGCTTTCTTAGCCACTTCCTTCATTGCTTCCTTCTAACTTGATTGATTTAGCAAGTGAATCAAATGAACATGCATCATTAAGAAAGGCATTAAAATTAGTGATAAAAGAAAATAAAAAATCATAGTAAAATTTAGATAATTTGTTTATGAAATATACTTATTTTTCATGTATTGGCAGGTATATTTAAGTTAGGCATGCAACTAAGAGTTATGTTTTCCACTTAGGTATGCCACAAAGTTTAAGTAAGCTATCGACACTACTATAATAAAATTGGAACTATATGTAGCTTGAGCTTGTTTGAAGTGTCTTACTAAATAAATAACAAATAAGGAACAAGACCTCTTGGAATATTTAGTAATTAGAAGCCTATGATATACTTATTTTTCACTAAGAACATGAAAATAAAACTATTTAATAACCCTACTCTTAACAATTAAGCAATCCAAAAAGAACCTTCTTTCTACATTGATCTCATCTGCAATAATTAGTTTCAACCCTATGGAAGCATATGTTGCCATCGTTGTGTGTGTCATGCCTAGGGACGTCTCAATTGCTATATGTAAGAGAGATAGGGACCAAAAGGGAGGTTATCATTACAGATTTTTGTAGCGAGAAAATTGGCTGGCATGCAACATCTGTATCTTTATATGTTACACAGATACACAAGTGATATTATGTTTATATTTGATTTATGTATATACTGTGTATATAGAGGATGACTTTTTTGTATGCAAATTTTGTATATATATATATATATATATATGGAAGCGTGCATATACAGAAGATATTTTTTATATATTCACAACTTCTGTATATGCAAAACTTCTATTCCAACTCTTTATTGCATAAAAAATCCTAATGCAATACATATACTTAGAGAAGCACACTAACGTCTCTCACTTATTCACTTGGTTTAAGCTTATTTTCGTATATACAAGGCACAATTTTTACTATTAAAGCACGCATATATAGAAGACGGCTTATGTATATGCACATAGATATGGAAGACATCTTTTGTATATGGATGCTTCCATATCTATGTGCATATACAAAAGTTGTGCATATATAGTTGATGGCTTCCGTATATGTGGATATTCTATATATGCACATATATATAGAAGTGTGCATATATTGAAGACTGCTTCCATATATGCGTGGTTTCTGTATATCCACACACACACACACACACATATGGAAGCCCTCTTTTATATATGCATGCTTCCATATCTATGTGCATGTATAGAAGTTGTGCATATACAAAAGTTGTGAATATACGGAAACTATCTTCTGTAGATGCACACTTCATATATATGTGTATATATACAGAAGTTGCACATATAAAAAAATAATCTTTTGTATTCACAATATATACTGAAATCAAATATAAACTGAATATGACTTTCGTATCTGCGCAACTTCTGTAATTTCACATATATATGAAATTGTGCATATACAAAATATGGCCTCCATATAGGCATAAATTCTATATACAAATAGATATGGAAGTCATTTTTCGTATGCGCATACTTCTATATCTATGTTATAGAAGATTCACATATAAAAAAGTCATATACTGAAGTTGCGCATATGCGGAAGTTATATTTTACATATTCATGCTTCCATATATATGTGCATATACAAAATATGCACATATATGGAATATGACTTTATTACATGTGTGGTTTTTGTATATGCACATATGTACGGAAGTGTGCAAATACAAAATATGCCCTCCATATATGCACAACCTCTATATATGCACATAGATATGGAAGCATGAATATATAGAAGATGAATTCCATATATGCACATCTTCTATATATGCACATTGAATGGAAGTCATCTTCCATATATGCACACTTCCATATCTATGTGCATATATAAAAGTTGAGCATATACAAAATATGGCTTCCATATATGTGCATATTTTGTATATGCACACATATATATATGGAAGAGTGCATATACGGAAGATGACTTCCGTGTATGCACACTTTCATATCTATGTTATAGAAGATGCGCATATACATAAGCCATATATTGAAGTTGTACATATATGGAAACTATCTTCTATATATGCATGATTATATGTGTGTGTGTGTGCATATACAAAAGTTACACATATACAGAAGATGACTTCTTTATATGTGTGGCTTTTTTATATGTACATATGTATGGAAGTGTGTATATATGGAAGATGATGTCCATATATGCATAACCTTTATATATGCACATAGATATCGAAGTATGCATATACAAAAGATGCATTTTGTATATGTGCATATTCTATATATGTGCATATATATATATATATATATGGATGGAAGAGTGCATACACGGAAGATGGTTTGCATATATGTGCAACCTCTGTATATGCACATATATATGGAAGTCATCTTTTGTATATGCACGCTTCGATATTTATGTGCATATACATAAGTTGTGAATATATGGAAGTCATCTTTTGTATATGTATGTTTTCATATATATGTATGTTTTCATATATATGTGTCTATATACACAAGTCATATTTCATATATGTATGTTTCCATATATATGTGTCTATATATAGAAGCTGTGGATATACAAAAGTCATTTTCTACATATACAATATATACGAAAATCAAATATATATAGAATATGACTTCTATACATGTGCAACTTTTGTATATTTAGATATATATGAAATCACGCATTTACAGAATATGACCTCCATATATGCACAACTTCTATATATACACATAGATAGGGAAGCCATCTTCTCTATATGCACACTTCCATATCTATGTTATAGAAGATGCACATATACAAAAGTCATACTAAAGATGCACATATATAGAAGCTGTCTTCCGTACATGCACACTTCCATATATATATATATACAAAATTTAAACATGTACAGAATATTGCTTCTTTATGTGTGTGGCTTTTGTTATGTCATGATAGGATGATGACGATGGAGAAGGAGAAGGAGGCCATGCTAGAATACACCTAAGGAGTTGAGGAGATAAGATGATCATCAAGCAAGAAGACTAAGGAACATTGGATTAAAATAGAAGATATAATATCAAGATCACATTGAAGACTCCTTATCTTCAAGTCATGAGGAGGAGAAAGAAGAAGAACATGCAACATCTTTCAAGAAGATACAAAGAAACTAGCAATAAAGGGAGACTTGATATTTCCACGGCATCACCAATTCCATGTCATGTTGTTTCATGAGTCATCATGTGCCACATCATTTTGTGGATTATGTAAAATTCTAAATGGGATAAATGTAATGTAAAGTAAAAGTCCAAGAGTCACCCATGTAATGTGGAAAGTCATGTAGGAAGTTAAAAGGTAATAGAGAATTGGAACAATCATGAGGGGAGTCCAAGAATCATAAGGGAGGTGAATTTATGTGATATATTAGATTGGGGGATAAAAATATAATAAATAACCCAATGTGGGGGGAACAACAACAATGGGAACGGGTGAATAAAGCACCACAGGGAAAAAGGCGGGCTTAAAATGAAAATTTATACTTTTGGAAAAAAACAAAAAGTAAGAAAATCCTAGGCTATGGGATTGAGCAGACCCCATAAATTCCTCTTGAAGCACAATATGTTATTGTTTCTCTTCATATATCAGATCTTGTTTCTAACTATCTCCATAAGGAAACTTTTCTCTTTTTACTACAACAATATCTTTATGTATACACAAATCCTCCTTTGATATCTCTATCTTAAGGTCTTCATGCTGATTTGAGTCTTCCTCATATTATCATCCCCAAGCAATGGTCCTTATTCTGGTTCACAATAGTAAACTACTTCTTCCTAGTACTAAGTTATTTGGAGTTCCTCTTCCTTCAACCAGATTCTCATCACGTGCCTCATCTTCTTCCTTAGTTTCCTTGCAAAAAAAATTAATAGGCCATTTCTCAAGTTTCCTTCAAGTTGTCATTACAATTGCATGGTTTGATTTTAATCGATATGTTCTCTGAGAACCCACATTCATGCTTGGAATATGGCATGGGGGTGATTGGTTGAACAAAGACTTGGTTCAACCAATCTATGGTCAGGTGGAACATGGAAGTCCTGAACCTAGTTGGCCTTTGCATTCATCGATAAGAGCTCTCTTTCTCCTTGATATTTTATGGGAAAATATACTTGTTTATATGTGGCTTATATGGCAATTAAATCCTTGATATTTCTATTGTTTATATGTTGGTTATGAATGAGTTTTATGCAATAATAATGTATGGTTCTCATCATGTTTTGATTAATCACTGAATGTATAATGAATATATTTCTTAATAGATGGTATTGCAGTTATTGTGATGAGGCATTATGCTTCTTAACGATTCTCAGATAAGTGTGAGACCCCTATGCTCAGATATGTTGTTTAAACCTATAGAATGCATATGTGTGACATGTTTGAAGAAATGCTTGTCATGGCTAGTAGGGGTCCAGTTAGGTCCTTGTTCAAATATTTGCGTTTGTACCATTTTTTTATGTTACTTTCCATTTTTGGAAGTTTCATGGAGTTGTGGGCAATGGCCTAAGTCCTCGCCCTAAAAAAGTGGCACAAAATCTAGAGTAGTTGGCACGAAACTACCTGTAAAGTCCCCAATCGAATACATGCCCATTTCAAGGGAGTAATTGAGGCTTTAAGGTAGCAAAATGTCAGTTTGTCTCAGGGGATGGCCACCTGGATGGGTTGGATGACTCCTAGGGGTTCTGTTGCATGTGTAGAAGGTTAGCTTGTATGTTTTCCGTCGGTTCCACTTCCTTAACTATTACATACGGAGTTGAATCATATCATAGTAACTCTTTGTCCCATGTTTACTTTGGTTGGTCGATTACTTGGGTAGATGTGCGAGAAGGGTGTTACAAATATTGGGTCAAATCTTGAATTTGGAAATTGAAATTTGCTTACTAATAGGATTCTCTAGCCTTAAATGAATAAGAAAGAGGAGAGTAAAATACTTATAAAATGGACTTATGAATTTGTTAGAGATTTTGGCATCATATTTGAAATGAATTGGTTCTTGGAAATTCAATTTCTAAATATTAAAGTTTAAAATAACCCTTTGTTTTATCTTGTAACCAATTTGACATGTGTTGGGTAGATAGAAAAATGCTAAAGCATTATTAATGTAATAGTTTTATAAGAAAATTATCTTGTTTAAAATAGAAACAAGATTACCATAGAATTTGGAAGGTCCTAACATTCAAGTTCGCGGCTTTTATCTTGCAATATCTCATTTGCACTTAGTATAAGAGTTTGGTAGTAAAATTTTGTTGGATAAAATAGAGAGTTCTCCATGCAAATCAAAGGACGAGATGGCCCCTTCTCATCCCTACCACTTTTATAATCTTACAAATACCTTAATGGAAGAGGGATACATGCACAAAGGAAGTGTTTCAATACTTTCCTAAGGGAGTATAGTTCAACATACCCAATATTCCAAACAATGTTTAGATAATCATTTTTCAAACTAGTGAATAATCAAATGAGAAATAAAATCTTACTCTTTCAATACTACCACTTTCATAATCTTACAACTACCTTAATGGAAGAGGAATACATGCACAAAGGAAGTATTTCAATACTTTCCTAAGGGGGTATAGTTCAACATACCCATTATTCCAAACAATGTTAAGGTAATCTTTGTTCAAACTAGTGAATAATCAAATGAGAAATGAAATCTCTCTCTTTCAATATTAAGGAGATTAAAATTAGGAAGCCATATTTATGGGGGTTCCTTAGCTTTGAACTTATGATTCTATAAATTCACAAAAACTAACTAAATTAAAAACCACTTCATCCACATGGTAAGATCATCTTTTATTTTCATATGTATGTCATTTTAGGGTTAAATTCAGAAAGACTGACTAAAATTTTAAATCTTATGATTATATAAATTCAAAAAGACTAACTAGATTAAAATCCCTTTCATCCATGTCCATGAAGTCTTGGATTTATGGTGATCGAGTGCTCTGTTAAGGCACTCCTTGATGTAAAGTCGCTGGTTCAATTCCCCGCCCCAATCAGGTTGCTATATTGTACATGTTGAAGATGTAGTCCTATTAAGATTGCAAGAAAAAAACCGTTTCATCCACATGGTAAGTTCATTTCTTATTTTCACATGCATATCCGTTTAGGGTTAGGAAGCTAAAACTAAAATATTATCACAAAAATAAACTAATTACATGGTATCAATTCACCCTCCGTAGTAAACTTTATAGTAACCACATCATGTATGATGGACAAAAACCCAACTAGCAACCAATGATTGAACTACGCACTTTCAACTTTCAACTTAGGTGTTGTGACCAATGAATTTAAAGAAAAAATGAAAGAAAATTATATTACACAACCCAAATAAATGGGGTTGAAGTTCTTTGTGGGTTGCATAGCCACCATGTGAAAAGAGAAAGTATACCATTTCCTTTGTTAGTGAGATGAAGTATTTGAAAACAAATGAAATTTTATTTCAAATCAAATGCTAATGTAGCCACAATAGTGTGTGATTAATTATTGAAATTAAATAAATACAAAGATCACATAAATTATAGAAAAAGAATGAATTTTTTACTTTCTATCATATGTTTTTAGCTTTTCCTTACCATCTCCTCTGCTTAAATAGGTCTTCAAATTTTCCCTATCACTTGGGAGAAGTAGTTAGGAAAACTAGTTAGTTGCCTATCAAGGTAGGAAATTTTTTAAATATATAAAAAAATGAACTTGATAGTTGTCCTAAAGAAACTTTAGACTTTCTAGCTAACAACTATTGTGGGTATGCAATACTCCAAGATATCTATGCAAAAATTAAAGAAAATATAATAAACAACTATCAATAAGTAAAATAAAGAAGTCAAACCAAAGGAAACTAAAAAATTAACCTAGCTAACCAATCCCCTCAATGGAAATAGCCAACATAATTAGAAATTACTAATATCCCTCCTCCCTTAATAAACAATTATGCATTCATAACATATAAACATGAGAACATGTGAGCAAAAAATTAGTAAGAAACCTTAAAAAAGTCAAAGGGCTTAGATTTTTTTGTTTAACAAGTCTTCGAAAGTAAAACATTTTTCCTCTTATTTATAAGGCAAGAGGTTTGGAAAAGTAACAAGTGGACCTCCTAAAAGAGGGACATCTTAAGCTCATTGTGATAACATCAACTCTTACTAAGTCATAAATTCATGATATTACAAACTATGGGACACTCTTGTTGTTATAGTAGTAGTCGCTAGATTGGATCTTGGACCTCACCAAGATTACTCACATAAATTACCAATTCACAAAGATAAAAAGAAAAGAAAAACAAAAATAAAACACCGCAAAACATGTTGATTTCATTGTCAAGATGACAATTAATGATTGAATTAACTAGAGATTGGTTTTGAATGAAAGAGGTTGTTGGAGCTAGTTAACAAAAATATCTAACTTTTCATTATTTGAGCCTCATAAGTTTAAAATTTTTATTTTTTGTTATTTCACATTTTTATTTTATAATTTTTAATCAACTTAAAATGTTAGTCAATTTAGATAATAATGCATTAATATATTTTATTTACCAAAGAAAATTTAAAATTATGTAATTTAGAAACTATGGACCAAGCCTATGGATTAGAGGGCACCCAATAGATTTGATTGATTTATTTTAAGTAAATCAAGAATATTGCATAATGACAAAGAGATGAGTTGAAGATGTATGTGAAACATCTAATTGGAAAATTGAAAAATCTATTTAGTTTTTTCATATCAAGTGTTGTGGTATACTTATCATTTACTTCTACGCTAGTGGTTTAATTCGCAAATAGGCTCTCCAAAGAAGCCATTCAGGATATATCAAGGGTTATATAGTGTGAGGAATATTTGAATAAATAGCTAGTTGGGGCGTTTCCTTTCACTTTTAACCTTTATTATTATATAAAGTAGTTTTTGTATATTTTCAATAACTATATATATACTTATGAGAAATTGCACCTATTAATTTTTATTTATTTTTAATATTTAATGTTTTTTGAATTATAATTCAAAACCTATGATATTTTTTTAGTGTATATATATATATATATATATATATATATATATAATATATATATATTATATATTCTCACATATATTTAACCTATATTACCTTTATATTCTCTCTCATATATATATAGTTACAATTAACTAAAACTTTGAGGATAGGGACAGGCGTCCATATTCTTGTAAAGACATGCCGAATAAATTGATCACAGTGCATAGGCTTGTTACTGGGAATGACACTCCACTCTCCAGCCACTTCGTCCTTCAAATATTCTGCTCCACATTCCATAAGCGGAGGCTTCCACGGGTATAAAACGTTATCATGACCTCTACCCTCTACATAACCAAGACCTATATCCTTCACATAAGCGCTAACAGGAACAATATATATTACCCCTTCAACATCTTTCTCGCACTTGGCAACTAGATAAACATCATAATTGACCCACAAAATGCAATGTATTATTATCATTATAATATAAAACGAATATATATATATATATATATCATAATTTTCATTGATATAGAAAATTACATGTTGAAGATGCTTGATAGCATATGAAATATTAGTGGTTTGGCCACTATTTGTACCATTTTGTCTCAAAAATATGTGTCAATCCTATCTAAGGGGGACAACTATGAATAATTATATATGAAGTGTTCAGAAATATATAGACATATATATGCTATAATTCAAATATTTACATCAAAATTGTGCCATAAAATACTCAAACAATAGGGTTCATGGCCCTTTCAAAATTGTTCATCCATGAACGAGTGGTGGTAGTAGTTGTATGAGTCCATATCCTGTTGTTATTGGATCAACCAGACCCCCCTTGGCAAGAGCGAGGCTTCCTTGGATAGCATGTTAGAAACTTGATTGTGTTCCCTTTATATATGATGACAAGAAAAAGTGTGATGGAGTGTGTGTGTGTGAAAAACAAACTGTTGATTAAGCCATTTAATAATGATTTGTGAGTCTCCAAATATCTGTAATTTGTTACATCTTTTGTCAAAGTATAATAAATGTTGGAGAGATATAAGTTCTGCAAAATTATTTGTCCCCCCCAATCCCATTTGTATCTTGTAAAAGTGGGAATGTGTGATATGCATGAGTATTCCTCCACCACAACCATGTTGTTGACATGAGCCATCAAAATAAGCCCATGGGGTATCATAATCTGTGTATTCAAAAAGAATTTTGCAAGCAGGTTGTTCTCAGGTTTCCACCAGTAAGCATTGGAAAACTGTGATGAGGTGAGAATTGGCAAGGGCCCAACATGGTGCACTGTTTGTGAATATTATCTTGTTCCGCTGTAACCATATGCACCAACTGATCATAATAGGTAGGTTTTGACACATGTGAGAGTGTGTATTTGACCACCAGCGGTGCCATGCCTCCTGAATGTCCTACCCTTGCCAATTGTTTTGTATCTGTAGTTGAGTAGTGACCTCGGTCCAGATGGAAATAGTGGTAGTGAAATTTAGGAATAGATGATCACATGTTTCCATATCCTCTTTTCATAATATGCACCATGATGGGCCATGGAAGGTACGGTTTTGTAAATTGTCTGTTGTAGGATCCTTATTCCAGAGGATGCACCACATAAACAATTTAGCTTGGGGAGTGACCTTCAACTTCCAAAGTACAACCCACCACCATTTCATAGCGAGGGGTCTGTGATATGTGTTAATATGGAAGTATCCGTATTTGGGGGAGTATTTCCCATTTGGCAAGTGAGACCAATTTAGTTCATCCCCCCCCAATGTTACCCAAACATGTGATTCCTTTAATGCTATAATATAATTATGCCAATTGTCCTACCAGCATTGGGGGAATGCCTAGTGTGTTGGTGTTTCTCCAGGCCTGCCAGAACATATCAATATGCTCCAGGTCTGTGATATGTGCCTGGTTGGTATATCATGTATCCGAAAGATGTTGAATCATCCCTTGAGGTACTAGATGAGCATTTCCACATCCTATCCAAGGATCAATTCCTATCCGAACTGAACTTCCATTTCTGACCTTCCAAGTCAAACCCTCCCTAACATAGTCCAATGTATTGAGGACTGCCCTCTAGATTGTTGACATGTTTGTCCTGTCTCATGTAGAAAGCATGATTTAGTCATGTAGATGAAGGGGAGAGATGCATTTCTGATAAATAACATCTGCCCAAAGATTATTTAAGGGGAGAGATGTATTTCTAATAAATAAAATCTGCCCAAAGATTATTTAATGTTGGAAAATTCCATCCCATATTTTCTGCGAGAGCACAAGCAAAGGAATCCATATTTTTCAATCCCCATCACCCCCCATTTATTAGTAAGTGTGATTTTGTCCCAGTTGGCCTAGGCAAAGTGACCCTCTTATTTTCCCCTCGAGAGAAATTTGCAACAGAGTTGTTGTATCCTTCTAATAATACCCTTCGTGGTCTAGGGCAGTGACATCCAGTAAACGGGGGTGGCCTCTAGTACATATTTTATGAGTATCAGTCTCCCTGCCCTGGATAACCACCTGTAATTCCAGATATTTAATCTTCTTTCTATTTTGGAAACTAACCAAACCCAGTCTGTAATCCGATATTTGGATGGTTTTAACCTGTATCCCATGTATTTGAGTCCCTCCTCAATCTATAAAGGGATAAATGCGAAATACTACAGTGCCATATGAATCTCATAAGGGTTACAATGAAAGACAAATAGAGTGGTTTTATGGTTGTTGCATTGCATACTCGTGACA
Organism: Pinus taeda; assembly: GCA_000404065.3. Classification (NCBI taxonomy): domain Eukaryota; kingdom Viridiplantae; phylum Streptophyta; class Pinopsida; order Pinales; family Pinaceae; genus Pinus; species Pinus taeda. The sequence goes on along the minus strand of APFE031207445.1, from coordinate 246,198 downwards.
AAAAATAATCAAAATGCAACTGCAAAGGCAGTGGAATCCCCCAATGTTCCATTCAGAAATATGAGACTGACATCCACAAATAACAAATGTGTGTGGGTGCAATTGTTTATGATCTTGATACCCCTCTATCTACCTTGCATTCGGTCCATTGAGATGAGCCTACTTAGACCTTCCATGATCAATAGAAATAGTAGGGGGGGAAGGGGGCATCCTTGTCTCAAGCCTCATTCTGCATGGAAAAAGGAAGATACCGAACCATTGATCAATAAAGTATAAGATACGTTGGATATGAAACACATAATCCATTGGATAAAATATATAGGAAATCCAAGATGGGTCAATAGCATTCGAATGTAGAGCCATTTTTTTCAATCAAAAGCTTTTTCAAAGTCAATCTTGAGAATCATGCTTTTGAGGTTCTTGGATTTGATGGAATGGAGGGTCTCTTGTGCTATGCCCACTACTTCATGAATTTGGCGATGATCAAGGAATGGAAATTTCTTTGATGATATATGTTTAGATAATACAGGCTTGAGATGGTTTGCAATAATCTTGGCTATAATCGTGTATATACAATTACAGAGGGATATGGGATTTTAATCATCGAAGGTATGAGGGTAATTTGCCTTGGAAATAAGAGCAATGAATGTAGAGTTGAATGCATCATACATCCACCCACTAGTTCGACACTCTTCGATGATTTGAAGGAGCGCCTACCTAATTATGTCATAAAAGGCAATGTAAAATTCAATCAACCATCCATATGGTAGAGGGCTCTTGTCCCTCTTGAACCACTTTATAGTGGCCTGTAATTCGCCCATGGTTACTAGAGTAAGTAATCCATCTCCAGTGTCTTGGTCCACAAATATGGGGAAGTATCCTACTGTCTTGATGATCTTAGTAAGGTTAGCCTCCGAAGGATCACTGAATAATAGTCCAAAATGTGAAATACCAAGGTTGGACAAGTGATGGAATGTCTTAGCATGCGAGCCAACATCATCCTCAAGTTGCCAGATGGTATTAATAGCTCGTCGTCCATTAGCTACACGGTGGTAAAACTTAGTGTTCTCATCCCCTTCCTTTAACCATGTAGCCCTGCTGTGAAGTCACCATGTTTCCTCCTTGTCTTTCAAGATCCTATTATGCTCAATCTCGAGATTGGCTAATCTTTATTTTGCATCAGTAAAAATAAAACCTTGACTTTCCTTGCCACCCAATTGTTCAATTTCTTGTTTCGTGTTCCTCAGGATCTACTCATATTTTATCCTCTTGTCCTTTTCCCAATCAATTGATTTTTTTTTCAGTGATAGCATTTTATAAGCAAATTCAGCAGAGGTCGATTGTCCTTTTTGTGCATTATAGGTCTTCCAATGCTTGGTGACCATCTATATATAACTATCATATTTAATCCAAGTAGAATTAAACTTAAATGTTGCCTTGGGATTATGTTCTCCGCCTGCAATATCAAGTTAGATGGGCATGTGATCCGAAAAACCCCATGATCCCACCCATTGTAGATAAAGGGGCAATTGATCCAGTAGGGTCTCGTTAACTAGAAATTTATCCAATCTTCTGGTATGTGCAACATCACTGATCCTCCGATTTCTCCATGTGGGTTTTAGGCATGGAATGGGTATATAAATCAGATGATGATCCTCCAATAGAGTCAGGATCCCATCAGATAGAGAGTCAATCTGGGCATTCATGCCCCAAGATTCAACATTTCCAAGGAAGAAATTGAGACCCCCCCCCAATAATAATGTTCTATGCTTTAAAGTAGTCATAATCAAGCAACTTCTGCTAGTAAGTGATCATGTTGATACAAGGCCCATAAACATTAATAATCCTCAACTCCCTTCCAATTTTTGTTGAGTAAAAGTTAGTAGCTAAGAACCCTTCCCCCCCACAGGAGTTCAATAATCTAATGGATCTTAGATCATATCTGAAAATCAAACCATCATATCGCCCACATGCATCCAGTGCAATGAAATGCCATCCAAGAGAGATGGCTTCGAGGATGGGAATAATTTGTGAGCCGGCCGCAAGTGTCTCTTGTAGAAATATAATGTTAACCGGTTCCAATTCCATCATCCAACGAAAGGCTAATTTCTTAGCAGGGATAGCCAAACCCCGATAGTTGTAGAAGATTCACTTCATGGGTAACCAGGAGGGAGGGAGGTTAGTTCTCTAAGCGCCTTGTCAATTGGTTGTTGCCGGAACTGAGCCACATCCAGTCCAGCCTGGAAAATGGCTTTAGACATGTTAGATTGTCTACCCCGGGAAGAATTGGAGTGCAGATGAAAGGGAGTAATACCTAATCCACTACCATACCCCGATGTTATGCAGGTCAAAGACCAAAGCTTATAACTGTGACCCTTACTAGATTTAGAGGAAGACTCCGTAGGAGAGAGTGATTCATAATTCCAAAGATGGTAGGATGAGTGGGGGAAAAATGGGTGTATATTGGGCCAATGTACAAACAACAGAGGGACAAAGCACAAGAACAACATTACAAAACAAAGAGCAAGGAAAAAATGTATATGATAATAAAGGGAGAGATGGAAGGTTAGTGAGGATACTTGCAATAGAGGCAGTCACCGTCGCAGCTGCACGAGATCTAGTGATGCGTGAGGATGGGGGATGAGTTTACTCCTTGTGTGTGCCATGAGTTTCCTGTGAGTCCATCAGCAGATTCTCCTCATGATGAACAAGTGCCTTCCCATGCTGATTAGAATCCGAGTTAACAACCAGTTGTTCAGGCTGAGCAATTGAAGTAGAGCTTGATGCAATTAGATGGGAATCTTTATATAGATGTGTAATCTTATAACACCTCTCGCAACGATAAGGCACCCCCTCATAGTCCAATATATGTACCCTGCAGGTGTCCCTCCAATGTAGCTACATATTTTCCTCCAGACCCTTCCTAGTATTAAGATGTACAAGAATATGAGCCATGGATATATTCCCTATTAACATATAAGTCCTGTCATAATCCATATATCTACCAAGGGAATTCAAAATATTCTTGAACTCATCTTCCAACCAGAAATGTAGGGGTAAACCAGGAAGTCTAATCCAAATGGGCCCATCTCCAAGGTGTTCTCTCTCTAGATAAAAGAGGGGACTCCATTGTTTGAGTAATACTGGAGCCATTTCGATGTGCTAGTGCTTTGAGAGTACCCATGGAATCAGGTCACTAAAATTAAAGAGTGAACTATCCATGAGAAAGAGTGACAATCGACGACAATTCAGTGAGGACCTACCCCCAAATCTCCAAGGCCCACTGTCTCAAGCATGCATCCAAATATGCCCTACCCCTAACTCGACCCACCAAAACATGGTCAAAGATATCGATAAGATCCCCCATTTGTATGTCGTCTCCAAATGTGAGGGAGATCTTCTTCGTACCAGACTTAACGCCTTTTAATCTCTTGGCTGGATGCCCTAGTTAGTTAGGGGGTGGTTTGCTATGTGGAATGGTAGAAGGAATCATGTCAGCCTCCAAATGGGGGATCTTGATCAGTCTCAAGTGTGGAGGGGTCATATCCATAAAACAACCAGAGGTGGTAGGGTCTGGAATGAGTGTGGAGAGAATGGGAGCAACAAGGACATGTGAATGTGACAGGTAGAATAACAATGCTTGAGGGAGAGGGATGTGTGAAGTACCCAGGGGAAAAGACGGAGAGGGGTTCACATGGTTTGGTGGAGTAGGAGGGCTTAGGCAGGATGAAATAAATTTAAGGGAAGTTGGGGAGAGCGGGGGTAGGTCAGGGTTAGGAGGATAATAGACCGAATTAGGGTAGCTAGAAAATGACAGCGAGGAGGAAGACAGACCAGATAAAGGATGAGGTTGTTGTGCTAGATAAGTGAAGGCTGGGTATTCTGACATTGTATAAACCCCAGGAGCACCGGCTAGGGTTGTAGGGATATCTAGAGAAATGTTCGTGGAGAAGATCAACAATTGCAGAGTGAAAACTGATAAGTTGGGGTACAGTTCAAATGGATCCTCAGAGTAATCAACAATTTCACACTCCATGCTAATCGACAACAAACGTTAATCGTTCTGAGATAACCCCCAACGGACAAATGTCAAGTCAGATAGGAGTACATTATAGGTCACAAATAATGGATTGGCTGGGCGAGAATGGAGGAGGGTGGTCAGAGTGTAGGAGGGTATTGCCCGAGGAGAGAGGGTGTGAGAGCAGTTACTTTGCCAAACCAGGCCGATGGGCTGGCTGCCATCGCCAAAGCTCAAAAAACCTAGACTCCATCCTTCGACAATTCATATCTATATATATATATAATATATATAATATATATATATTTATATATATATATTATAAATATATATAAATATATATATATATAGTAGTATATATATATATAATATATATATATATATATATATATATAATATATATATATATTTTTATCCAATACCATCTCTATTCTTAAGATTTAATTATTTTTTATTATTAATATTATATTATCATTATTTTTATTAATGATTCATATTTTCCTTGAGGTTTTTCTTCCTTTGTCTCTTTGTACTTATACGTTCTTTTTGTTCTCCCTTTTTTTCAACTATTTTCCAAAAAGATGGATTTTCTTTTGGATTCAAAACACCGACAACTTTCAAACATCACTATGGAAAATTTGAGTTCTTTATCTACAAAAATAAAAAAAATTTACCAAGTTGGATTTTCTTATCACAATCCCTCCCTTCTACACTTCTAATCTCTCTAGTAAGCATTGATGCTCACTTTCATTAGATGGTTGCCCTATTTGTGGTGCTATATAATTCTCCTTGGTTCAATAGCTTTAGTTCTCAATTTAATTTGTTTTAGACTTTTGGAAAATAGTGTACACTTCCATTTTTATGTACCAGGGAATCATGCCTTCTCACATGATAAGAGACTAGTTAAATTGTTTGTTACCTTCTTAATTTCACTTTTACTGGATTGAAATTTAAAATTTTTCCTTAAACTTAGTTTTTTCCCTTAATTAAAAAAAATATGCATGGTGCTCTTAACAGTTTCATCCACACTAGTCACCATTGTCAGTGCATCTTGTGAGTATATAGCTAACACTGATACAATTCCTATCTTATCTAGGGACACCTTCTAATGGTGTATAGCGAGGGACACACCTAGACATGGTGTGTCTCTTAGGATGCATCAAACACATGCATCTCCAAGGATGCCACATACATGGTGCTTCTACAGGGACACCATAAACATGGTACGTTACCAAAAACAATGCATTGAATCAAGTTTGGTTTTCGATTACCAAATACATTCTTTTGTGCTATAACAAGCATTGAAATTGTCTCGTGTGTTACCGACAATATATCACACTACTTCACTAGTCAAATTTGTATGTTTGATATAACTACTAATGCATCAAAATACCAAGAAAATAATGATGCTTATTTTCTAAGGCGGTACCCCACCACTTATGCTTATGGTCTCTATAAGGAACCATGCACCAATAGTTTTAGGCTAGTTAAAAAATTTATTTTATTTTTAAAAATTTGGATATTGGCACATTTAGTTGTTTAAGGAGCCCCACCGCACCAAATAATATGAAGCTCCAATCCATTATATATAATAGAGCACCTATGCATTGAACATGATAGAGCATTGGAACTATATTGGTATGCCACATAACATAGAGCACAATGTGTATTGTGGTGCTTGTTATCAAATATATAATACCATTTTTGTTGCATATGTACTATTTATGGCAAACTAGTTCACCAACCAAATTTCCTTGCTTGATAAAATCGTCGATGCACCAAAATACAAGGATAATTGCAACAATAATAGTGCTTGCTATATGAGGTGACACCTTGCCACAATTGTGCATGGTCTCTATAAGGAACCATGCATCAACAATTTTAGGCTAATTACAAACTTTTTTATTTTTATTTTTAAAATTTGGAATTGTGGTGCATTTAGTTGTTTAAAGATCGTCAATGCATCAAACAATATGAAGCTTTGGTAAAAAATATATAATAGAGCATCATTGTGTTGAACATCATAGATCATCATAACTATATTAGTGTGCCACATAACATAGAACTCTATGAATATTTTGGAGTTTGTTATTTATTATAGAGAACCATGTCTAGCGTGTGCATACTATTTAAGGTGCACCATTTACTTCTCCACATTTCTTTTTCAAACTGAAATTATTTCCAAATTTTTATAAATACACCATGGTTACATATATATGCATTTAATAATTTCAATTTCTTTTATCTATATATATGTGACCAAATATAATTGTATGTGAATTAGAGATGACAATGTGAGAGTAGTAGCAACATCAATAGTGGGTTGACATGTACAATTTTGTGCATGAGTGGGAAGACAAGGAGAGGAAGAGGTTCCCTCACTCCATTTCACAACAGACACATTGTATTGGCCACCTCAATTTTTTATGAGGCTACGTATCTCACTGGGAACTTGGCATCAGTAGTTGATCCATCGCTAGGATCATGCTAGAAAAGCATTCAAGGTTAGACCTAATCTATAGTGCTAGCCTTTAGAGGAAGATATATATTTTATCATCGAGTAGTCTTGGAGGGGTGAGGTTTTTCTCCAATTCCTTGATATGTTTCCCAACATTTGAGGAGAAATTCAACTAGCATATCTCTAGAGATATGCCAGGGATGACATTTTTTACGTTGCATGCTTTTAGGTTGATAGTAGGAAGCTACATATAGATGCATTTGGTGTAGATGAAGTTAGGTGTCTATATCTTATAATCACAACACTTGTACACATTAACTTTGAGAAGTAGCGCATTAATTTCCCTTTGATGTACTATGTAGGTAGCTCATTACAAAGGCCCTAACTGATTAGGTGGTCATATGCATTTTTGTAATTGTTTTATTTTTATTTGGATCATTATTGCTTTGTTTTTCAAGGGAGGACATTCTTCCATTTGTTTCATATTTGTTTAATTTATTTTTTGAGATATTTCATGCCACTAGACCAAAAATACCCTACTTCCCTCCTACACCTATGAATGATGCATTTATGTGCATGTGGGGAGGGTTTTTTTTCCCTAGTGGGGCCACATGGAGTGGTTACGTAGGCTGGTCAATACATATATTTGTGATTTTTTTGGCTTTTGAGGAGAACAATTTTGTAGATATTTTCTAGTACTCATACACAAAGATAAATTTTAGAGGATGTTAGAAATTCTTATTTACTACAAATGAGCCACCAATTTTTCAAAGTAATATTACTGTTATGTTTTGATTAATCTAGTAGTGTGTTTTGCTCCTATTTAATTCACGTGTAATTTATTAAAAAAAATTATTTTAATTATGTTATATTATTACTATTATCTGTTATCTTGTAAATATCAACACATATGTTGATGATGATACTCTTTAGTAGGATCACGAGATGGATGAAGTAGATGAACAACCTCCAATACTTAAATTTGACATGCCATGTGGGCTAGATCGTAGAGTCTAAACTAAGGTGGTCGATTTCATATGTGCTTTGATTGCTAAGCCTAGGTGTGGCACTCATGCTTAGTCGAAAAATATTATAGGACCCAAATATTATTGCAATATGGGTGTCCCTTCCTCATGACACAACATCATTAATGCATCATGTTGAAAATTACCTTGAACTCATGTAGAGATTAAGGCATTCCACTCAATTTGGTTCATCTAGATCATTCTTTAGCGATGATGCTCCTCATCATCCACCTTTTAATAATCCACTATATAATCATGTACTAAACAGACCACCATCCCCTCATCCTCCTCCACTACCTACTCCTACACCAGACCAATCACCATCCCCTCATCTTGCACTAGACCAACCACCATCCCCTAATCCTACTCCTCCTCATGTATTAGTAGTTAGAACATCTAATGATACACCACAACCTCCTTCTCCTTTCAATGGCTAGACCAACCAACATTGCACCAGCTTCTTCTCCTTCTCCTCATATGTCAATAGTTATACCATCCAACATTACACCTCCTCATACACCTTCTCCACTTGTGTCACTAGTTGGACCATCCACCTATCCATCAAAACCACTACCACCTTCTCCTCCTCCTCAAACATCAAAAACTATACCATCCATTAATCCACCACGACCTCTACCTCCACGTTTGTGTTATATTATTTCCACGACTAGCCCCATGCACAAAGCGGGGGGATTGAGGAGGGTGGTAGCCCCCCTCTATGGGGTTCATGGGCAATGCCCCAAGAAAAAATAAAATTGGACCCTATATTAGGTGGGTGGACCTACTTATGATTTGGGTATGATTATTTTGTTGGCATTATGTTTCTAGTATGGCTATATGTTACAGATGTTGTACTTGATGGCAACACCCGTGGCAAGACTCTCAATTTGTTGAAATTTAAGAAGTACGCAGGAGAACAGTTCAGAAGATGCGTACCCGCAGGTACACCGTGAAGGGACCGCGACCAGACATGCAGGTCAGCCATTCAGGAGGTGCGTACCCCCAGTTCACTTACTTCAAGGCAGAGAAGCGCGTTCACATGGGGTTTCTTATGTTTGGCTCGTGGTATTTAGCCCGCCGTTCTTGATTCTATGGTTTTGGCCCATGGTATTGTTTTATATTATTATTATTATTGAGCCCCATGATCCATGATTTTAGGAAGAGCTTGCCTATATAAGTGGAGGGAGATCAGTTGGCTAGAGTATGCTTTTGGGTTGAACATATTATGAGAGCTAGATCTGAAATACTATGATCTCTTGGAGTAATGTCTAGATCTAAATAAGGCGAATCTACTGATGGGTTGAGATCACTTCGGCGCATGAGCAGATCTGTAGATCTGATAGTCTAGGTTATTCTTGAAGTCTTGAAATTATCTATATCTGCAGGCACGCAAGTGCAGTGAAAGAAAAGTGCGGAGATACGTAGGCGCAAAAGCGCTGCAGGTGTGGAGGTCCGTGGCACCACAGAAGGCGCAGCTGTGGAGGTGCGCGGCGCCACAGAAGGCGCAGCTGCGGAGGTGCGCAACGCCACAGAAGGCGCAGCTGCGAAGGTGCGCGGCGCCACAGAAGGCGCGGTGCGTGGGTGCGCAACACAACAGAAGGAACTCTGTGCGTATACGCAGGGAAGCAGAAGGAACTCTGCGGGTATACGCAGGGAAGCAGAAGGTGAAGTCTGTAGCAACGCAGGCCAGAGAAAAGAAAAATTGCGTATCTGTCTCATGACTTTCTGTTGACTGAATTTTTCTGTTGATAAGGTGTTCTGGGTTTAGTTCTGTTTTGTTGATCTGGCTACTTCTGTTGACTGTGAAATCTTGATGATCATTTGATGTTTATAAAAAGTGGTCCTTGTAAGAAAAGAAGTAGGGGTTGTAGCTCCCTTCCAGGAGAGACTGGAAAATGAGAGAGAGTTGTAGCTCTCTGCAGGTTGCAGCCTGCATACTGGAAAAGGACTTCACCAGTACAAGACCTTTGTAAAAGGAGTTTCTAATTTGAAAGAAGATAGAGACGTATTGCAGCAGGTGATTTTCACCCACATTGGGTTTCCACCTTATATCTGGTGTTCTTTGATGTGACTATCTGTTTTTTCTTGTTCATGCTCATTATTTCATGGTACTAATATGAAAAAATAATTCAAAGTGTAAGTAAGGAAGATTTGTTAAAAGAACTAGATAATATTGATTCACCCTCCCTCTCAATATTATTTTCAACAATTGGTATCAGAGCAGGTCCTTCGGAGAAGCTTAATCGCTTGAAGGATGATCATTCATCATGAGCAACTACGAGAGGGAAGCATCAATCAGGCCACCAATTTTTGATGGGACAAACTTCAATTATTGGAAGGTAAGAGTTACTGCATATCTTCAATCTCTT
>APFE031207445.1:188531-234659 GCA_000404065.3 Pinus taeda | reverse complement strand
TTTCTGGGGTGAAGCTGCTCATGTTGCGGTTGTTATTCTCAACAAAACAAATGTCCAGGTGAACAACACTCAAACTCCTCATGAGCTCTGGAATGGTAAGACTCCTTCGGTAAAAGCACTTCAAAATCTTTGGGAGCAAATGCTATATTAAGAATACTGATGAGCAGCTTGGCAAACTTGAACCTAGAGCAGATGAAGGCATTCTTCTTGGTTACTCTCCACATAGCAAAGCATACAAGTGCTACAATAAAAGACTTGGCGGAATTGTTGAAAGCATTGATGTAGTGGTTGATGAGAAGGGATACATTCCTAGACAAGTACATCATGAAGACATCGAAGAAGATGAAGGCTACTCTCAACAACAGAATGATGAAGAAACTCAAGAAGAACCTCAAGAAGAACCAGAGGAGCAGACAAGAATAGAAGAAAAGACTCCATCCAGATATGTTCAGAAGAATCATCCAGAATCTCAGATTATGGGGCAGAAAGAAGCAGGTGTACAAACAAGAAGAACAGTTGCAGAAGCCTCAAGCTATTTGGCATTACTCTCCTTTGCTGAACCACAAAATGTGAAAGAGGCATGCGAAGATGAATGTTGGATAAAAGCAATGGATGAAGAACTTGAGCAAATCGAAAGGAACAACACTTGGGAACTGGTTCCTAGACCAAAGGATAAGAATGTTATCGGAACAAAATGGTTCTTCAAAAATAAATTGAATGAAAATGGAGAAGTAATTAGAAACAAGGCCAGACTTGTTTGTAAAGGGTATGCGCAGCAAGAAGGAATAGACTTTGAAGAAACCTTTGCTCCTGTTGCAAGACTTGAGGCCATCCGAATGTTCCTTGCTCTCTCAAGTTTTCAAAACTTCAAAGTATTTCAGATGGACGTGAAATCAGCCTTTCTGAATGGAGACTTGGAAGAAGAAGTATACATTGAACAACCAGATGGGTTCATTCTTGGAAATGATCCAAATCTTGTATGCAGATTGAAAAAGGCTCTCTATGGGCTCAAACAAGCTCCAAGGGCTTGGTACTATCGTTTGGACAAACATCTTCATCAACAAGGGTTTTCAAAAGGATCAGCAGATAGCAATCTTTATATAAAAGCTGAAAATGACAAATTGCTAATACTTGTTGTGTATGTAGATGACATTATTTTTGGCAGCAATGAAGAAGAGATGAGTCAAAACTTTGCCTTGGTCATGCAGAAAGAATTTGAAATGTCCTTGCTGGGAGAACACATATTTCCTTGGTTTGAAAATCCAACAAAAAGAAGGAGGAATCTTTTTATCTCAAACCAAGTATCTCAAACAGATTTTGAAGAAATATGGCATGGAAGATGCAAAACCAGTATGTACACCCATGGTCATAGGATGTAGCCTCAGTGCAAATGATGAATCTGCAGCAGTACATCAACCAACCTACAGATCTATGATTGGAAGTCTACTTTATTTGACAGGTACCCGACCGGACATCATGCATGCAGTAGGAATAGTTGGTAGATTTCAGGCAAGTCCAAAGGAGACTCATCTTCAGGCAGTAAAGAGAATTTTAAAATATCTTCAAGGGACACAAAATTATGGCTTATGGTATCCTAGAGATACAGATCTCACACTTCATGCTTATACAGATGCAGATTGGCCGGAAGCGTCGATGACAGGAAGAGCACAAGTGGTGGTGCATTCTTTATGGGTTCCAGATTAGTATCTTGGTTCAGCAAGAAACAGAGTTCAATTGCCTTATCCACAACGGAAGCGGAATACGTTGCTGCTGCATCTTGCTCCACTCAACTCATTTGGATGATGCAAACCTTGCAGGACTTTCAAATCACTTGTACACCACCTATCTCCATCTTATGCGATAACAAAAGTGCAATCAGCATCTCAAAGAATCCCGTCATGCATTCAAAAACCAAGCACATACCAATCAAGTATCATTTTCTCCGGGAACAAGTGCTTGAACAAAAAGTCAAGTTGGAGTATGTTCCTTCTAAGGAACAAGTTGCTGATATTCTCACCAAACCATTGCCCAGGGAGACTTTTGAATACCTCAGGCAAAAGCTGGGGGTTGTTGATGCATCATCTTATTGTTGAAACTCTTCTGATTGTTGGTTGTACGCATGGTTCATCTGGGGTATATGCGTACATGTGATGGGTTGCGGCACAGGTTTAGGGGGAGCATATAATGCATTGTTGGCATTATGGAGGATGTACAAAAGGAGATCATGGGAGATGGTCTGAATATAGCTGCAATATGTCTCTATATCTTTCTTGGTCATTGATGGTGTTTGGTGGATTATGGTTCTTCTTTTCAGATCTGGTTCATATTCAAGGGGAGCATGTTCTTAGAGGGAGCATAACCCTTTGCCCTTGATGTCAAAGGGGGAGAATGACGCTGAAGTTTTTAAGGTTTCCATCAAGTCCAAAGGGGGAGATTGTTGGCATTATGTTTTTGGTATGGCTATATGTTACAGATGTTGTACTTGATGGCAACACCCGTGGCAAGACTCTCAATATGTTGAAAATTAAGAAGTACGCAGGAGAACAGTTTAGAAGATGCGTACCCGTAGGTACACCGTGAAGGGGCCGCGGCCAGACATGCAGTTCAGCGTTCATGAGGTGCGTCCCCCCAGTTCACTTACTTCAAGGCAGAGAAGCGCGTTCACATGGGGTTTCTTATGTTTGGCTCGTGGTATTTAGCCCGCCGTTCTTGATTCTATGGTTTTGGCCCGTGGTATTGTTTTATATTATTATTATTATTGAGCCCCATGATCCATGATTTTAGGAAGAGCTTGCCTATATAAGAGGAGGGAGATCAGTTGGCTAGAGTATGCTTTTGGGTTGAACATCTTATGAGAGCTAGATATGAAATACTATGATCTCTTGGAGTAATGTCTAGATCTAAATAAGGCGAATCTACTGATGGGTTGAGATCACTTTGGCGCATGAGCATATCTGTAGATCTGACAGTCTGGGTTATTCTTGAATTCTTGAAATTATCTATACCTGCAGGCACGCAAGTGCAGTGAAAGAAAAGCGCGGAGATACGCAGGCGCAGAAGCACTGCAGGTCCGGAGGTCCACGGCGCCACAGAAGGCGCATCTGCGGAGGTCCGCGGCGCCACAGAAGGCGCAGCTGTGGAGGTGCGCTGCGCCACAGAAGGCGCAGCTGCGGAGGTGCGCGGCGCCACAGAAGGCGCAAATGCGGAGGTGAGCAGCGCCATAGAAGGCGCAACTGCGGAGGTGCGCGGCGCCACAAAAGACGCAGCTGCGGAGGTGTGCGGCGCCACAGAAGGCGCAACTGTGGAGGTGCGCGGCGCCATAGAAGGCGCAGTGTGTGAGTGCGCAGAACAACAGAAGGAACTCTGCGGGTATACGCAGGGAAGCAGAAGGAACTCTGCAGGTATACACAGGGAAGAAGAAGGTGAAGTGCGTAGCGACGCAGGCCAGAGAAAAGAAAAATTGCGTATCTGTCTCATGACTTTCTGTTGACTGAATTTTTCTGTTGATAAGGTGTTCTGGGTTTAGTTCTGTTTTGTTGATCTGGTTACTGCTGTTGACTGTGAAATATTGATGATCATTTGATGTTTATGAAAAGTGGTCCTTGTAAGAAAAGAAGTAGGGGGTCGTAGCTCCCTTCCAGGGGAGACTGGAAAACGAGAGAGAGTTGTAGCTCTCTGCAGGTTGCAGCCTACGTACTGGCAAAGGACTGCACCAGTACAAGACCTTTGTAAAAGGAGTTTCTAATTTGAAAGAAGATAGAGACATATTGCAGCAGGTGGTTTTCACCCACATTGGTTTTCCACCTTATATATGGTTTTCTTTGATGTGACTATCTGTTTTTTCTTGTTCACGCTCATTATTTCATGGTACTGATATGAAAAAATAATTCAATGTGTAAATAAGGAAGATTTGTTAAAAGAAATAGATAATACTGATTCACCCCCCCTCTCAGTATTATTTTCAACAGATTTTCTACCCATGTAGCTTCTAGATCCGGTCAAGGGAACTATGATTATGTTCTATTCTAGGGTTAATGATTGGGATTTATGGATGATTTGGCATGTATATATATGTATTGTAACATTGAAATGAATATAATGAAAAATTGATTTGGTAGCCTCGGTTTTGGGATCCAGAGGAAAATATCTGTGTATATCTATTTTATGTTTTATGCTCTCGTCATTTTATATTTTCTATGTTTTAGAATTCGTATGCAAGTAATTTTTGTACAGGGTTAAAACATACATTTTGTATCATAGTTGTTTTAGCTTCAAAGGGATTCCTTTGCTACTGAGTGTTTTTTCGTGGGCCTGTGATAAACCTATTCAGCGGGAGATCTGCATGATCGATCTTTGCGGTGAAATAAGATGGTGAGCAATGCAAAGATAGAGATTGAGAAATTTAATGGTCAGAATTTTGAGTTGTGGAAAATCAATATGGATGATCTACTGGTGGATAAAGATCAGTGGATCACGATATACCTAGGTACCAAACCAATGACAATCTAAGATGAAGACTAAGAGAAGTTGAATCAGAAAGAAAAGAGAACAATACAGTTGTGTATCTTAGATTTAGTATTGTTGAATGTATCAGGGGAAGCTACAACAAGGTTTTGTGGGGCAAGTTAGGGACTTTGTACCAATCTAAGTCTTTGGTGAACAAATTGTTCCTACAGAAAAATTTGTATAACTTAAGGATGAAGGATGGAGACCCAATGACAGAGCATCTAAACACCTTTAATACTATGATAAGTCATTTTTTATTTGTTGATATTAAAATTTCAGATAAAGATAAGTGCATCAGTTTGTTGTGTTCTCTACCAGATTTGTGGGATAATATGGTTGTTGCAATAGGTAGAAATACAACTATCTTGAAGTTTGATGAAATAGTCTCATCCTTGTTGTCAGAGGAGATGAGACGGAAAAATATGGATTTCCAGAACGAAGATTCCTTGTCTATATGAGGACGGTCCTAGAACAGAAACAAAAATAAGTCCTCGAGTGGGAGATCTAAATCTAGAGGGAGAGCTAAATCTCTAGGAAAACCTATAAAGGTATTTTGGAAATGCAGAAAGGAATAACACTTGAAAAAGGACTGTAGATATAAATATCCTGAGAAAGGGAAGGGATCTGATGATGCTCTTTCTGCAGAGATGAAAACCACCTCAGATGAAGGTGGGGATGTGTACTTGGCTTCTTCTTGAAGTACACATGTAGATCATGAGGCATGGTTGATTGACTTAGATGCATCCTTTCACTTCACTCCATGCAGGGAGTGGTTCTGTGAATATGATAAATATGATGGTGGTGATGTCTTCTTAGGGGATGAAAGGAAGAGGGTCAATCCTCCTGTCTAAAGATTGAAGATGATAAGAATTATGGCTAGCCTCATCATGATTAGTAAAAGGTATGATCCAAAAGGATTGAAATTCTGCGTGTTTACCTTTCTCTTTATGGGCCTTGTCCCATTTCAATATTTGGTCTCCCACATCAAACCCCTTTATCCCTACAAATATCTTATCAAACCAACGTTTAATATGATTCTAGTGAACAACGAATTTTTCTTGTCTTACACCTTTCTTCCTCAAGTTTAAGAAGGGTGTTTATTTTGCTTTAAACAATAAGACATGGTTTACCTAAGGATTCTTGGGAAAGTTGTAAGGCTGGGAGGTATAATTTCAGAGGAAGGATGGATTATTTTCCATACATGAGGAATTAAGGTGAGGTCTTCACAGAGGGATTTGTGGAAAAATGGTAAGCCCACAAGGCATTCACCACTGCATTATGCCAGTTCCTTTTCTCAAGTAAATAATTTCATTTATGATGTGAATTAAATTATTGTTTCTAGATTCAGCTAAATCGTTCCCTTGAGGGTAATAGTTAGATGAGTTCTTTAAAACAATAACATTTCCAATGCAAATCCATCAAGTTTTAGCGACAAAAAGTAAATTGCATTTTCAAAAACAGGTGATGTGGGAATGCCAAACTTGGTAATGATATTCTATTTGATGAAGTGAATGACTTCTTGCTCGATCACTTTTTTTAATGGAACTACTTCAGCCCACCAAGTAAAATAATTTGTATCACTTAAAATATATTAGTGTGGCTTTGATGAGTGTGTGAAGATATCTCCAATGACATCTAATCCCCATTGTTGAAATGATTCTTCAATGACAATAGGCTGCAATGGGGTGGTTGACTTCTTATCGTAACCAACACATCATTAGCATACAGGACAATTATGGGCATAAGTGTGCACATCTTTAAATAGTGTGGGCAAATAATATATGGCCCACATTACTTTTTGAGTTGTAGTATCGCCTGCATAATTTCCACTAGCTAGCCCATCATGAAGGTCCTTTAACACCCTTTTTGAATCTGGTGATTCCAATAATCTGAGTAGGACACCATTGTGGTGCTTTTGGAAAAGCATGCCATGAACAAAATGATAGGATATAGCTTTGAGACGAATCAACCTCTCAATTTTACCAATATGCGCGAGGGAAAGGTGCCTTGCTCTAGATACTGACATTCATTCGTGTACCAAGATGTGGATGCACTTATAGGGGTAACTTGATCGATGTCGTACAATTTCTTGTTCCCAACCAAAAGAATCCTCTTCTGGTGGGTTGATTGCTTCTACTGCAAGTTGACAGAGACCGTGGTCGTTAATTATATGAACTAGCTTGAATTCTAAATCATATTTTTAAATATTGGTCATCCAATTCACCCTCCTCTCACCCAACTCTTGTTGTACAAATAGCGATCTAACCATTAGATAAGGCACAAAGAAAATAACATGAAATTTGAAAAGGTAAGGCCTAAAATGATTCATTGCCTTATAGACTGTGTATGCTTGTTTATCTATGGCAAGGTAATTTAATTTTTATTCCTATAGGGCAATGCTTATAAACGAGATAGGTCGTTCATTTCCTTGATTTCCCTTCTGAGTCAGAATGGCTACTATAGATGTATCAGAAGCAAAGGTATACAAAAAGAAATATATATTAAAGTATGGACTATATAATATTGGGACATCATCTATCGCTTGCTTGATCTGGGAAGAATCATATTTATCCCTCTAGTCCCATTTATATATCACATCCTTCTTGATCATCTCTTGCAAAGATTTAAAAATTTATGCACAATCAGAGATAAACTTCTAGAGAAAATTTATTTTCCCCAAGAAGTACTGCATGGCTTTCTTTTTCACGGGATAAGGAATAGGAGCAATAATATTGACCCTCACTTGGTCCACTTTATTTTTTCTCTTGGCTATAATTTTTCCCAAGAGGTTTCCCTCGGACACTCCAAAGGTGATTTTCTTAAGATATAATGATATGTCATATTTCTGACATCGCTCAAAGATCTTCTTTAGATGACAAATATGGTTTGATATTTTCTTTGAAAACATTGTAACATCATCCAAATAAATGACCACACTCTGGTCGATTATTCCTCAAAACACAATGACCATATCCTGTTGAATAGTAGCAACAACATTTATGAGCCCAAACGAAATTCGTTTAAATGTGAATGTACCCCATTTTGACATGAATATTGTTTTCAATATATCAGGTTTTGCTATTAGAAATGGGTTGTATCCTGAAAATCCATCTAATAAAAATAACATCTCTGATCCAGATATTTTCTAGAGGATCTATTCCATAGATTGCACGGTATAATTGTCCTTATCAGAAGCCAGGTTTAAATTCTAAAAAATCTACACAGAGGTGTATTTCACTAAACTTCTTTTTTACTAGAACCAAGTTAGATACCCATATAGAGTGACAAACTTTGAAGATGATTTGAGCATCCACAAACTTAGTTCTTTTTGTATAAGGGGTTTAAGCATAGGAAGTACTTTTCTCAACTTTTTCAGTTAACCCCATCCTTGATTGGTATCATGGGCTAGATGATTTACATGTCATAAGTTTTCAAATCATCATATGTCCATTTGAGTACATCTCGATATTGTTTGAAGAAATAGATAAAATGTCTCCTCCCACATTTACCCAAATTCATAAGTTTACCAGGGTAAACATGAGATGATTCTCACTATGACATGACCTGATCTCCAAGTTCCAATTATGGAAGTGGGGCTGACATACTGACAACTTACATACATCCCTCAGAAACAATAAATCACCCAGAAGTCAGTGTACATCCTCTGATGACTAGACCCTGCGCTGGAATTGTGTTTTCACAAGCTTAACCCCCAACCTCATGCACAACATGATATGCATGAGGTTATGAGACTCCAACCACACTCATAAGTCAGCTTCAATGCGGTTATGACCTAAAATCCCTAATTCAACGCAAACAATTCTCATATCTGAGCTACTTTTTCAGGCTAGCCTCCAGACTTCAGCTCAAAACTGCTTGTAACTTTCCAAAATGAAATAAAAGGTAATGATAATGCTAACCAATAAAAACTCAAGCAAAATATTGACCCAGACATGCCTAACCCACGATATAAATTTCGTCAAACATATGGAAAACATATAAGATACTAGTCATGAATGCATATATGATCATAAACTAGTAATATTCATCTTAGAATCACCAAGAAGGCTCCAACCCCAGTCTAGCTAGATGCAATAACACTTGTTAGTCCATGCATTCATCAACCATTCAAGTACTTATCAAAACATGTCAAGATCCATAGATAGAATACATCATATAACCAGAATGGAAAACATGGAAAATAAACCATAATATCACCAACATAATCACCACAAATTCTCATAGATCACATTAGAAAAGTATTTCATATTAACATATGAAAATTCCAACCAAGTTAGGGACTTCCACGTACCACCCAACCATAGATTGGGCTAAACCAAATCTCTCTTCCATACAATCACCCCCATGCCATATTCCAAGCATGAATGTGAGATCTCATGGGTTAAACCAAAATAAAACCAACCAGGGCTTCCAGAGGCCAAACCACCTCAACCCTAAACCATAGTGATTCCACCTCCATAGTCCATAAATCACTAACATAAACCAAATTGGTGTCTACCCAAGTTTTCCAGGGATCTAGTAACTAGTAACTCAACTCATAACCTTCCAGGGCTCCAGAGTGTTGTTCCAACCACTGCTCCATGAATTGGTAACTCAACCCACTAAGGGCTCTAGAACATTTGTCCCAACCGACGACTCCAGGAATTAGTAGCTCAACCCAAATTGTTCCAAGGTTTCTAGAGTGTTTGTTCCAACCCACAACCATTGGGAACCCGATCACTAATCAGAAAAACAAGTGGGAAACCCACAACACCATGGCCATCTAGGAAACTGCAAGGCAAGGTTGAAACCACTTCCAGTCTAGGAAAATATTAATGCAAATGACAACAGATAATCAGGGAAACACATGCATATACCATGCATCCAAAAATTAGCAAGGAAATCACACATGCATGCTATTACCTGCAAAGTATCCTTGTTTTAGTTGTTGATCCAATTGTTCCCTTGTGCTCCATTTCTTTCCTTTTCTTTCTTCCAAGTGAATACTAGAATGCTCCCAACATGCTCCAAGAATGCTTTAAGTGTGAAAGGGTATGAGAGAATGATAGAATGAATTGAGAGAGCCAAAAGCTAAATTAGCAAAAGTTGTGAATTGTTTTGCTAATGCCTTTTTATCATTGATGTCTCCTTTTTCTTAATTTTCCTTCTAATTTCCCTTACATGAAATTTTTTGTCTCTTCACCTTCCTTTTCTTCTATTTTATTTTATTTTCGTAATTAAATTCCATTTATTGTCTTTTTTCTTTGCCAATTTCCATGCCCATTAATTAATCCACAAGTGATTCCCACTAAAGTGTTTTCCCAACATTCGACTTGGAATATGTGTCCCATGACCTTAGCATTATTTTATTTACATGGAAAATCAACCAGGCGCTATTACAATCCCCTCCCCATGGGGCGAAACCTTCCCCACTGTTCAATGATGCTTATAACCAACAAAACACATGCAGCCCATGGAGCTTTATAATACAACTTGATGCAAAATTTACATCATACCAAACTGTTGAAACCATGAATACCATATTTCTTACTGGAGATTTATAACACAACTTGATGCAATATCTACAACATATTGCTTATTGGAGCTTTATAACATAACTCATTGTTGTATCCACAATACACATATGCATAAACATAAACCAAAACAGATAAATCAAAATCATCTTCTTAAGCAACAAATAAAGGATACATAGGCCACATATGATCAACCATCTTCTATGAATCTTCATCGGGCCCAAAGTGCTTCCACTGCACTTTAACTTGCTCGATTGCTATATTTCAATGCATGAGTTGTTTCCACTGTAAAATGCACTGAGGCACTGGCTGGAGTTCTCCCTCTGATTCCACCTACAATATAGACTAATCAATCACATGATCAAAATCGTGGACATACTTCTTAAGTAATGAAACATGGAAAACATCATGGCCTTTCACTTTTGGTGACAGTGCAAGTTTATAGGCCACTGGTCCAATCCTCTCAAGGATTTCAAAAGGCCCACAATACCGAGGTGCTAGCTTGGTGCATGATCCAATACTCAAGGAGATCCTCCTGAGATTGATGTGAAAACACACATACTCTCCAACCTAAAACTCCCTTAATTCTCTATGTTGATTCACATAACTCTTTTTCTTATCTTGTGCTGCCTTTAAATTATTTGTGATAACTTGCATCTCCTGCTACATCTCAACCAACGTATCAAGTCCAATCAACACCCTTTTCACTGGATCACTCCAGTTGTTAGGAGCATTACAACTTCATCTGTAAAGAGCCTCAAATGACTCATCCTCAAGGACTCTTCATACCCATTATTATATGCAAACTCCACCAGTCGAAGATACTCTTCCCACTTCCTCTATTGATGCATGACATACATCCTCAACATTTCCTAAAAAATAATGTTGACCCTCTTTTTTTGCCCATCTATTTGCAGATGATAAGTAGTACTAAAAGCCAACCCTATCCCCAAGCCTACAAACAACTCCTTCCAAAACCTGGAATTGAACTTGGAATATCTATCAGATATGATATACTTGGGAACATCATGCAACCTCACTATATCCCTAATGAATATCTGAGCTACCTCACTAGTTGAATTTTTGGACTTCACTACAATAAAGTGAGCTACCTTACTTAACCTATCAACCACAACCATGATGAAATCATGTTGTCTCAATGTGCTCGACAAAACTGTAATGAATTCCATGGAAATGACCTCCCATTTCCACTATGGAATCAAAATTGCCTGTAACAAACTAGTTGGATGCTTACACTTTGTTTTAGTTGCTGACAGTCCAAACATCTAGAAACAAAATCAACACCTCTTTCTTAAAGTTTGTAACAACCCAACCATGAATGGTTCAATTTGGCCATGTAATCTCATCATGTAAATTGAATTTAAAAATTAAATGGGCTGAGTAAGGGACACAGGTTCCAAGAGGTTTGGGGAGGTCAGTTTCTTGGGAATTCTAGCTTACTTACTGAAAGGAGGAAAATTATGAAGTATATGACAACCATTAAAGGATGGTTGTTGAGAGTTGAATGCATAAGGATGGTCTATGGAATGAGTCTGTTGTGGAAATTGATTGGGCTGCAACACCAGGGAAAAGCCCCTGTTGACTTGGAAACCAAAACAAGGCAAAGAAGAGAACAAAAGGATAGGAAAATTAATGAGAGAGAGAGTATTGGAAGGGAACTACATAGAAGCAAAAAAACAGAAGGAGAGGAGGAAGTTGGGGAGGAATACTAGTTCTCATTCATTCAGGAAGGGAGAGGAATTTTTGTAGGGAAAACAAATGAGTAGACACAAAAAAGGGAGAGGGAGATTCATACTAGAGTAGGTAGAAAGACCTTGAATTTTGTAGAAGGAGAATTGAATTGCAACAAACATCGCAGAAGAGAGGAGAGGCAACAAGCATCTGGTTTTCTCTGAGTATTGTTTGTACTTCATTAGATAGTTGTAGGGTAGAGGAAGGTGGCCTTTGGTACTCCCTGTGCATTGGTGAATTATTGAACAATTGGTGAGTGGAGGAAGACAAACCTCCTGAATCCCTATTTCAGCTAGCAGATTGGTGTTTATTCCCTTGAGAAAGACCACCTCAGACTCTTGGAATTTGGCTTGTGGGTGACAACTGCAAGTAGCTTGTGGTGAGCTCCAATATTGCAGCAATAATGTTGCAACTCCTAGGGCTCCCTTCTTTACTTTTATCAACCCGGTAGTTCGTAACAAACTTGGAAGCGACGGTGCTGTATGCACAAGTACTAGCTCTTACTGTAGCTGTCACTTGATTAGTTGGCACAAGTTCGCTAGGAGCTTAAGACAACTGCTATGAGTTATTTGAAGAAGCTTTTACTATGATGGTAGGAGACTAATTCTATGGGGGCTATTCTACTTGCAGAAAGAGAATGAAAACTGAAATGAAACTCAAACCCTAGCAAACGCTAATCGTGTAAGAAAAGAGATGGAAATTATTGGAATGGGTTCCATTGATTACTAAAAAGGTAAATTGCATTTATTCAAGCTACTTTTGAAGAGAACTGGAAACAAATCATCTTTTTGCAATTTTGAGTAATTTTATGTGGATTTATTATGCTTGTGATCTGACTAATTGTGACTATGTAATAGTTTGTTGGCAAGGGAAAATGGAGTTGTATTATTTAGATGATGAGGAAGGTTTGGAGGGGTCCTAAGAAGTCCCTAGTACCATTCTGGAGATTTCCATTGTGATAAGACTTCGAAAAATCGCTCGCATGAACTTCTACAGGAAGGCTGTAGGGGATCTACAGGAAATTCTACAAGAAGTTCTACAGGAGGAGGCTGAAAGTGATTTTTGAATTTTTGAAGGTGGAAGAATGGTGGGAAAAAGGAAATTAAGGTTGGATGAAGGTGTTGAAGGGTCTAGGACTCTGTTGATAAAGATCATGAATGAATGAGATGGTTGGATTGGTTCAAAGGATAAGAAAGCAATTTTGCACAAGAACGTAGAAATTAGGGCAATTTGGAAAAGTATGGCGAATGAGTG
Source organism: Pinus taeda (assembly GCA_000404065.3). Taxonomy (NCBI): domain Eukaryota; kingdom Viridiplantae; phylum Streptophyta; class Pinopsida; order Pinales; family Pinaceae; genus Pinus; species Pinus taeda. The sequence goes on along the minus strand of APFE031207445.1, from coordinate 221,613 downwards.
GAGGAAATCTTGAGAGATGGATTGGAGTAGGTTGGGTGATGGAAGAATGATAAGCTGGAGGGTTCTACAAGTGAGCTTCACACTTACTTTTCAAAATTGTCCCAAGCAAGAACTAAAAAACAAAGTTTTGCCTATTTTAACCTAATTCTGACCTAAAAACCAGAAAAGTGCTGAACAAAACTTTATGGGCAGGAAGTTATGTAAGAAAGCTATGGAAACTGAATAAGGATAGATCTAAGCAGGTAAGTACAACTGATATCAACTTCTCCAACTCGAAATACACTAGCGATTGCATTGGAAAGCAAAAACAATGTTTTGGTGGTAGCAAGAGTGCCTTGGTCTCAATTCATGGTCCCAAGGAGGGAGAAAGGAGATCAAGGCCTGCTTGGTAGCCTTTTTGTGGATCTTTTTATATTATTGTAGCAAACTATCTAATCAACTTGAAGCAAGAACAATTATTCTAATCATCAAAAACAACCTAAGTAACAAAGCAAGATTTAACCTAAACAACAGAAATTATTGCATGAATGCAAGAAAAAAACATATAGATACACAAAGGAGGTGTTGGGCACTTGGGTTGGGCCCAAACCCAAGAGCTATAGCCCCCCAAGAAAGATCAGTGCTGGTTCAAGGCTGGATTCATCTTCATTGATAAAAAATAATAGTTACATCACAAAACTGTCTACAAAAAGAGCTCGAAAATGAGCTGAATACAAGGCTGCACTAAAGTGTGAAAATAGACTATCAAATGAATAACCTACTGAGGCCTGAAGCCTTCTTATTTATACAAGTGAGGACCCCCAACAGTCCTCCTAAACTTAAGGAACTTGGCTGCCCAAAACTGGAGATAACAACAGTCGCACTTGAGTTGCTCGGCTACCCCTTGGAATCATCGATATGGTGGCCTTTGAACTCCGAGCTACTGGTGGAGAACTCGAGGAAGGGGTCATTAATGCAAGAGACACCCCTCTTATAAGTCGTCAGCCCTGTTTCCTCGAATTTGGCTGCTAATCTGCTCATAAATGCCTGGTCCTTGTCTAAAAATTATCCAAATAACTGCAATAAACACTTATTAGCTTATGTGGCAAAGTGACTATCCCCATTCACTCAATTGACATAAATATATTCAAAAACATGCACAAAAATATGGAGAATGGTGGATTGAATGGAAACAATAGGCAAAATGAGCCCATATAGTTTCCCATTTCTGGGGCTCATCATCACCCCCCTGTTGAATGGGTTGCTCATCCTTTGAGCAACTAATCTAGTTCTTCATCCTCGATAGCTTTAACAGCTTCCCTGACATCCCAAGATTCTGAGGTGATGTCCGCTTCCCTATCATGAAAACCTACCTTTCTGTCCACTTCCTCCCATTGCTTTTGTTCTTCTTCTTCCTTAACCCCTTCCAATAGTCCTAAGAGTAGTGGAGGGCTGAACTTAAGGCCAATCCAGTTGGCTTCAAGTTTTGCATTGATTGTTTGTATAGGGCACTCTCACCAAAGCCTCCCTCATTCTAGTTGGGGAGTGATACTCCCTGATCTTTAAGCTATATGAGAATGTATTCCATCTCCTCATGCAAGCATGAAGGCAATCATCGCCAAATAATCTTTCCATATCTTCAAAATGAGTGATAGCTTGCACTTGCCTTTCAACATAATCAGGGAGAACTTGAGGGTTTCTTGCAAGGTGTTGATGAGCATATATGAGAGCTGAGGGGTCTTCCGATTCTGCCCTTATTATTAGGGGCTATTAGTTCTTTTGCCATGATTTGTTGAATTCCTACTATTCTATTTTCCTCATGGCTCATCCAAGAAGCCATAGCCATGAGCTGTAGGTCTCCCAATGCAGCATTCGGATCCCAAAAGTTCATATTAGGGAGTGCCATATTGTGTAAGTAGAATTATGCTAATGTGGCCTTATCCTCAGCTGAACTAGTAGCACACAGATGCATAAACTGACCATAATTTTGGAATGGGATTTTGCCCCTTTGAGCCAGTGTTTTAATCTAGAATTGGAGCCATTGGTCTTTGAGATATAGTGTGTAGGATCTAGCTGGTTGCCTACACTGTAAGGCCTCCATTGCCCATATAGCCATGCAGGCCATTTGGGCTTCCCTTTCCTGCAACTACTGCTTCAACATCAACACTTCAGCTGCCGCCTGAGACTCCCTTTCTTGCTGCTACTTTATCATCATTTCAACATCAGGCTGTGACTCTTCCTCTTGCTGCTGTTTCTCTGCTGCTTCAAGGGGACCTTCCTGTAGTTGCTGTTCTTCAAAAATTTGTGATATGTCTCCCCTTTGAGTTTCTGGTTGTTGTCGCTGCTTTTTCAGCAGTGCATTTTCCTCCTGTAGCTGGGCTCTTTTAATTCTCTCGGTGTGTCTCACCATTTCCAACTCCCTTCTTAATTCTTTCAACTATTCTTCCATGTGTCCTATATCTGCAACTCCCTTGGATTTAGCAATTTTCATCTAGGTGTGGGTTCTAACTCTTTCTTGTTCTAATTCAAAGAAAAGGGGTGCAACGAATTTCTATGGGATGATCTTCCCACCTTCTATCAAATTGTAATATGAGCCTAAATTAGGTTGAGGGCTTGGTTCAGGTATCTCTTTGGTATTGTCTTCCTCTTGTGATTGTTCTGCTACCTCGTCTTCTAATTTTTCAATCTCCTTTAACTTGGCCAGTGTTTCCTGTAGAGAGGTTTTAGCTTCCTGTAGAATTGCTTTGGTGTCCATTAATCTGATTATTTCTTTCTAGTTGTAAGTTTTGGGACTCCCTCTCTCATAAGTGATAGAGATTTTGGAGTGGGATTCCTCCTTTTTCTCAGTAGGTTCATCCTCAATTATTATAGGTTCCTTTGATGGTGGTTGGGGCTTGCCCACCTTTATCCTGGTGCTCCTTTTGGCCTTGAAATACATGGATGTTTCTCTTTTTCTTTTTCCCTTTTGTTTTGCTGGAGTGCTCAATGTAGCCAGCACAACCGCTGCTTCTTTTGAAAATGTTTCAAGGGATGTTTCTTCCTACTATTGTTCCCCTTCATCTTCTGCAGTCTTTTCTGTGTTTATTATTTTTGTTTGTGTCTCTGCTATATCTGGTAATGTTTTCTCTTTCTCTTGCTGGGTCCCTGCCTCTCTTGTGGCAGTCTTTTTTTGGGCTTTCTTGGGATTTTTCTTCTCAATTTTTGTTCTTTTCCTCTTCTCTGCCTTTGAGGTTGTTTCCTTTTCTGCCTTAAGTATTACAGTGGGTTTGTCAAGTTTCTCCTCTTCTTTCTGCTTCTCCTCTATTTCCTATTCTTCCTCTGTTTCAATGTTTTGTGTCTCCTCATGCATTTCTTCCTCAATTTCCTCTTTCTCTTCCTCCTCTTCACTGCCAGATGGGCTGATATCCTTAGTAAAAGTTTTGATGTCATCTTTGCTGGATATATTCCTGAAAATTTCCCAAGATATGGGGATGGTGTATGTGTGTAGGGCATCTTCCACTAATAATTTAATGAGACCATGGTGTGCCAGCTGGTCTAGGACCCCTGCATTCAGCTTGGTGCTACATTCTATTAAAGACTGGAGGAGGAAATATGGGAGACTGAGTTTTCTAACTGGAGGTAGGTCCATTCTGTACCTCAATGCATGTAATAACCTGAAGTGATAACCATAAATTATACTAAACCTTCCTTCACAAGTGATATATTTCATTATTTGGTAGCTTTCTTCACTCCATGGAGGAGGTAAGCTTGTCCTTCTGACCCCATTTTTATCCTCTACAAGATGCTCCCCAGGTTGAAAAAATGTCTTCTTGGCAACCTATCCCAATGCTTTTTCCTCCTTGCCCCAAGGGAGCCCAAGTGGAAGACCTGTGAATCGACTGATAAAATCAGGTGTAAGTTCTAGGGTCAGACCCCTAAAACTGACTGTAGCATGTGTTTTTTAATGGGGTCTTAAGGACATAAAAATTCTTGAGTCACCTCATCATGATATCCATGTATTCTTTCAAAGAAAATCATCCAATTTTCCCTGGTGAAGAGGGCCACCACCTTAGGGTGCTCATGCAATTGGTTGGAGTTTAGAGGCTCCTTCATCATAAAACCTCTTGGCATGGTGTTCAGTGATTTCTGAAGTGCTTAGATGAGGAGGAAAAAACAACAATTTCCAAAATTAGAAACAGAGGGACAACTAAGTTTTGTTTTTTTGAACTATAGGAGGAATTTCCGTGTGCTCCTTCTTCACAACACCAATATGCAATTCTCCCTTTCTCCAAACTGTTTTCAACCTATATTTGCTTCTTGGTTCTTGGAAGAAATCAATACGCTGACAGAACAGGGACTATATGAAAACAATGGTTTTCTTCATAGAGTAAACAGACTTGCAATGTTCATTTCCTCCCTAGGTTTGATTTCTATGATTGCATCCTCCCTTTTTTTTATAGCAGAATGTGAGGAAGAGAAAAGCAAATTTTGAACACAGAGAAGGGAACAGAGAGACTGTGTAGACTTTCAGAAAAAACACAATGGACTTCTGAATTTATCTTTCTTTGTTTCTCTTCACCCACTACTCTAGTTTCAAGCTGCCATTTTATCTAAGCATATCGTATGCAGAGCAGGTTTTCGAGTCTACCTCATTCCTATCTCGAATTTGAAAAGAATTCCAATTTTTTGCTGCAGAGTTGCTCTTTGTTTTCCCTGTAAAAAGCTTCCTGTAGAAGGTGCTCCTGTTCCTGTAGAATGTAGTAGTGCTCCTGTAGAACCCGATAGGAGAGAGGGTTTTGAAAAAATGGAAGAAACTATTGGTTCGCTGCTCTGAAGGTGGTAGACGAGCACTGTAGTTGAGAACTTCGTAACATGCAAATGAACCAAAAGGGTGGTGGAGGCTTAGAGCGCTCTGTACTTAACTGTTGGCATAATCCACGATGAGGAGATGAGGTGGCCGAATGGGTACGTTATCCCCATCCAGACCGTTGGTCCTACCCCAGTGTCATTATGGTTCCTCATGCTGCATGACCACCATCACCTCCCTTACTCCCATTATTCGCTGCCACCACTACCGGTTTCGAATGTTTTCTTCCCGAGTTGACATGCCACACGTGCTGATTGCGTATCTGATCGATATTTCGAATTTAGACGTGGCTCAACTGAATTCTATGAAGGTGTGTGAACCGAACGAGGGTGGTCAGTTAGCTGGCCACCGATTCCCTTTAATTTATCATTTCCACAGTTCATGCAGTTTTGAAATATTATTATTGCAATCGAGGAATAGGTTTAGGTACTTACTTGCTCAGTCGTTGTTGTGTTATGCATATTTCAGACTTTGGCAATTCATTTCCTCGTTGTTGTTGCTGCTTGTGCTCTGCATGCTCAGCCTTGGGCTTTTGCTAATGATCTCCCGTTCAAACATTGCCCCTTGCATGTTTCATACGTCCTGCTGCGCTGACCCTGTCTCTGGAGCATGGTTTTCAAAGGGATTAGCTGCTACAGGAATCCTATAGGATTTCTTGTAGCTACTTCTCCTTCTGAAATTCAAGCTAATATTTGAGTAGGGCTAAAACTGCTGAAGAATGTCTCGACTGAAAAGAAATCACAGCTGGAAGGTATCAGGTAGGAATGAGTAAAAATGTTGTTGCCTTTATTTGTCATCATTTTTTTTTGTTTTTTGTTTGTAGAATGAAAGAAACAGAATTTCTGTATGTGGCTATGCAGGGACATAGAAAAAACGAGTGGAAATGTAGGTGTATATGGATGGAAAGGTGAAATAGGAAGATGGATGGTGGCAGGGAGGTTCACAGACCTCATAGACAACTTTCCAACCCTCGGGTCCTTCTTTGAGATTGATTTTGGCGTTTCTATAGTTTCTACAGGACCCTCCTATAGAATACACAGAGTTTCCTGTAGGATGTGAAATTTCAAAAGAAATGAGACCAAAACTTGGGGAAGGATAACGATGATGGGGTGATGGATTGTGAAGGGTGCACGCAGCCTGACCATGTCTCTTCCCTCTAGTGTGACCCTCCTGCAACCTGCAATGACCTTCCTGCAGCTTGCAATTTATTCAAAAGAAGTTAGGTTTTTTTTTTTTTCTTAGATAGCTGAGGTGCCTCCAGGAGGTTTTCACCCTTACTGCCTGCCCTTGGCGCCTCCAAGAGGTTTTCACCCAGGGATCTTTTATTCCATTTTCTTTTTTCTCTGTTTTTTTTTTTCTATTTTTTTTTGGTTTTGCTCAGGTTGTGGGTGGAGTGGAACAAGGACTTGCTCCACTACCAACACTGATTTACCCAGAGTCTCAATGAACTCCTGCTTGGAAAGGGGTTTCCTGTAGATCTTCAATCAATGCCCATTGATGAGCATGGGGATGAATTCTTCATCAATGGTCTGGATAAGGACTAAACCATTGTCATCACATTTTTCTACTGTATATGGTCCCAACTATATTGTCCTCAGCTTGCCCTTGAAATGTTTGTATCTCGAATCATACAACAACACCCAATCTCCCGGCTGAAATTGTCTCTCTTTGAGGTGTTAGTGATGCCATATTTTTCTTTGGAGCTGGACTACCTATGAGTGGAGAAGGGCCTGCATTCTTTGTTCATCTAATCCATTTAGCTAAAACAATCTTTCCCTTTGTGCATGGATGAGATCTAGGTCCAGCTGAGGTGCCATCCTTAATGTGTTATATTCAAATTCTATGGACAATAAAGCCTTCTTACCATAGACCAGCTCATAGGGTGTGAAACCTGTGGTGGTTTTCCAAGTAGTGTTATAGGCCTAGGTGGCCTCAACCAGTCGGCCTGCCCAATATTTTTTGCTGCTGCTCACTACCTTAGTCAAAATCCCTTCCAAAGCTCTGTTAGTGACTTCCACCTGTCCATTTTCTTGTGGATGATAAGGGGTGGACGTTCTGTGCGAGTAGGTCTTCAACCAAATTGGAGGTAAACTGACTCCCTTGATTTGTAACTAACTCTATTGGGTAGCCAAACTTGTAGAAGATATTTTCCCTTAAAAACTCAGCTACTTTTTCTTCTGTTGTTTCTTTGATCGCCTTTGTTTCTGCCCATTTTGTCAGATAATTAGTACACACAATGATGTAAGGTTTATGTTTTGAAGGAGGGTTGATAGGACCCACAAAGTCCATGCCCCACTTCTAAAATGGCTTGAAAGTCACTTGAGGTTGCAGGGGCATCTCACCCTTGGAGTCGGTTTCCTGATCTTTGACATCGGTCATATTGGCTAATGTATCTCCTAACATCTTGATGAAGAGTGGGCCAATAGTAACCCACCTGCAAAATTTTGAAAGCATTCCTCTTTGCTGCGAAGTGGCCCCCACAAGGTCCATCATGATAGGTTAAAAGGATGTCAAAGACTTCCTCTTCCTTGACACATCGCCTCAAAGTCTGATCTGGGCCAAGTTTGAAAAGGTTGCCCCCAATCCAAGTGAGTGGGGCGCTTTTCCTCACGATCTTGCTCTTCTCTTTTGAGCATAGGTGTGGCAGAAATTGTGCTGAAACCAAGTAATTTTCTATATCAACGAACCATGGAGAGATTACTGAAATAGCAAATAAGTGTTCATCTGGCATTTGATCATCCACCATTCCTTTTTCACCTGCAGGCAGATCTAGTCTAGACAAAAAATCAACAACAACATTTTCCTTACCTGGCTTATCAACAATAGTCAAATCAAATTGCTGCAATAAAAGTAACCATGTAATGATACAAGTGTTTACATCTGGTTTATTCATCAAATACCTAATTGCAGCATGATCAGTGTGTATGAATGTTTGATAACTAGTGATGTAGTGTCTAAACTTGTTTAGGGAATGGACTACAACTAGGAGCTCCTTTTCAATTATAACGTAGTTTAATGATGCCTTAGACAAGTTTTTACTGAAAAATATATGGCATAAGGCAGCTTCTCTTCAACTTGCCCTAAGGCTGCTTCTATCGCTTTGTTCGAGGCATCTGTGTGAATGTGGAAAAGTAGGGCCCAATTTGGACCTCTCAAGATTGGGGCAGTTACCAGCTTACCTTTCAAGGCATCTAGAACCTCCTCACAGTTGTCAGTTCATATAAACTCAACATATTTCCCCAAAATACCAAACAATGGAAAGGCTAGCTTGCTAAAAGCCTTAATGAATCTTCTATAATACCCTGCTAAGCCTAGAAAACTCCAAACATCTCTTACCTTTTGAAGAGGTGGGACCCTTTGGATGATACCAATCTTGTTGGGATCCACATGTAATCCTTGCTGAGAAATAGTATGACCTAGCACGATCCCTTCAGTCATCAAGAATTCGCATTTTTCAGGACTAAGGGACAGGTTCATTTCGATACACTTGGCTAAAAGTTTTCCCAGGTTAGTCAAAGCTTCCTGGAAGTTAGAACCATAAGGGGTAAAGTCATCCATATAGATCTCCACTAAATCATGAAATAGTTCAGCAAATAAGCTCAGTACTGCTCTTTGGAAAGTGGCGGGAGCATTGCACAATCGAAAAGGAAGGACCCGATATGAAAAAGTACCCCATGGACAAGTGAAAGTGGTCTTATCCTAGTCTTTCAGGCTGATTTGGATCTGGTTGTACTCGCTAAACCCATCCAGGAAGGAGAAGAAATTCTTCCCTGCCAGGCCATCTAACACTTGATCTATGAAAGGCAAATGGAATTGGTCCTTCTTGGTGGCCTTGTTCAGTTCCTGATAATCTACACAGATTCTCCACTTCCCTTTTTTCTTTGGCACTAGCACTAGAGGAGAAACCCATTCGCTGTTAGAGATGGGGTGGATGAATCCTACATCCAACAACTTTTGCAGTTCTTCTTTGACAATGTCCTTAAGGGCTAGATTCATCCTCCTTTGAGGTTGCCTAACTGGTTTACAATCTTCTTTAATGTAAATGTGATGAGTACAGACGAAAGGGTGGACTCCCTTCATCTCCTTATAACTCAGGGCAAAATCATCAAAGTGATTCTTCAATAAGCTACACAGTTCTTTGTCCTGAGAGGTGGACAGAGATGAGTTAATATTCAAAGTTTTTTCTGGGCCAAATTCCAGTTTCTTGACTCATTGGGAGGTCAGATCAGCCACACAGAGATCAACTAGAGGATTAGCTTGAGTTTCTTCCACCAGTTCTTCTAAGGGTAACACACTGGGGGTCGATTCTGGATCAAGTTCTCAATAAGATCGTCCTCGGTTTGTAGAACCCCCATGGTAGTTTCTACTGTACACAATGGTGCGGAATAGACTTCATCCTCATCTTCCTCCTCCAACTAGAGGGGTAAATCATGATCCAATAGAGTTTGGGCAAGAGGATAGAGGACTATCTGCTTGGACATATGCCCATTCTTGATTGTCATGTTGCTAGCTCGGTAGCTGATGTAGGAATCTGCAGTAGCCAACCAAGGTCTTCCCAGGATGAGAAGATACCCAGTGAGCTTTGCCTTTGGTTGGAGAACCAGGAAATCAGCAAGGTACTCCCAGGAATGAATAGAGACCATGACATCCTCCACAATCCCCTCAGGGCTCACGGTGGAGCGGTCTGCTAACTGCAGTGTTGTTGAGGTCTTTCTTAGGGAACTCTGAAGGTTGAGTTTTAGCATAGTGTCCCTGTTCATCACATTAATGGCAGCCCCTAGATCAATCAAGGTATGGGGGATTATGGTGCCATTGATGTGGACATCGACTGGAGGACTCCCAGGGTCTAGATATTTCAGCCAAATTACCTGCCCCAACATCAGATCGAACAATTTTCCTATGACATTGATAGTTGGGGCATCTCTCTTTCACATGCCTAGGTGTTTGAAGCACTTCTCCTTGATCATCCTGTTGTCTATAGGAACATCCTTTATGGCTTGGAGAAGGGGTATTTTTAGACATAACTATTTCAGTTCTCCCAGAAGTTCAGTTTCTTCTGGGGTCGGTTGGGTGGTTCCAGTTAGTCTCTTAGGAAAGGGTGGGATGACCTTGGGTTCAATTTCCCATTCTTTTCCCTCATCCTCCTTAGGAGGAGGTTGGCTATCTGGGAGAACCTTCCCAGATCGTAGGTTAATCTCCTGAATCTCCACAACATATGTTGGACAACATGTTTCCCCACTATATACCTGCTGATCTTGTCTATTGTTGGGGTTCAGGTTCGGTTGAGCAGGTATCTGGGGTTGTCTTGGAGGAGCAGGAGGTAATGGTTGTGGTTGAGAAGGTGGTGGAGGCAAAAGAGTGGGGAGAGAGTTATATTGGGGCCTCCACCCTGATGAGGTGCACTCCATTGAGGCTATGGCTGAGCATAAGGATGAAATGAATGAGCAGCTAGAGGAGCTTGGCATTGAGGAGGATATGACCAAGGAGGGGCTATGGACTAGAAAGGATGAGCAAGGGGACCCCAAGAAGGCATGGAAGTGGTTTGATTGGGGTTGTAATAGCTCTGGGAGGTCCCTTGCATTCCCTGCTGGTAAGGTCTGGGCCCATGTGGCCTCCTTTGGTTCATGAAATAGAGTGGTTCAGTGGCTCCCTCAGCCCCTTGATATTTAGCTTTGATTCCGGGCAAGGAAGGGCACTGATTCATAGGATGGTCTTGTTCACAGACTACACATACTTCTATAGAGTGCAGTGGGCATTTGTTCCTAGGGTGCTTTCTCGTGCACCTAGGACAGAAGATGGCCAAAGCTCTCTCAGCTTCCTCTTGTTTCCTTTTGATATGAAAGGTATCCATATGCATGGAAAGAGTTTGCCTCATCTCTCTCTTGAAATCTTCAAGTTTGTTTCTAAGGGATGAGCTAGATGAGGATGTACTGGCTAATGGTTGACTTCCCCTACCTCTCTTCCTAGCTGACCTGGAATGGTTTCTAAACACAGTCTTTATGTCATCATAAGGTAGTTGATATATGACTCCCCTAGCCAGCAAATGGAGGGTATCTAGAAGGTCTTCAGGGACTCCTCTGAGCAGAACCAACTTCAGAGATTCAGGGTCAAGTGTGCACCTGGCCCTTTTATAACTGAGTTGAAACCTCTCTTCATAGTCTTCTAAAGATTCATCACTACCCATGGTCATACGAAAGATTTCTTCCTTGGTTTCCTTTGACCTGCAATAGTCCCGGTCTTTGTTGTTGAAGGCTTGTTGCATCTGAGCCCAAGTTGTGATACTGTCTCTAGGTAACCCCATGAACCAGCGCAAGGCTGCATCCTTGAGGGTAGAAGGAAACAACTTCAACTTCTGCTCGTCTTTGGCATAGTCATAGGTTTGACAGAGAACAACAAATTCAAACAAGAAAGTATTAGGATCTTTGGTAGTTAGGCCATGGAAGTGAAGTAAGGTTGAAGGACTTATGTTTTTCATTTTTGTGTCATTGGTCTCCCAGATGGGAAAGGTACCTTCTATTCTTTCCCCATTTCCTCTAACGTTTCTGTTTTCAACCATGGTCTCAGGAGGAATTTTTTCTTGCTTTTCTTCTATTATAGGATCTTCGTATATCTCTGGAGGTTCACCTATAATATATTCTGGATTACTGCCATGAAAGAAGAGAGAAAGGTGACTCAGTGATGTGTTGGGGGTGTTGGGTAGGAATTTTCCTGAATTGTCTCTATGCCTACAAGGCATGAAAGGAATTTTTTTTTTGAATTTTTGTGTTTCTTTTTCTGCTTGTACCTGCAAAAACTGAAATGAATTGAACAACAAATTGTGGCTAACTAAAAAACCTTGCTGAAGTGAAAATTGTAGAATTGAAATGAAAGCAGGAGATGTCTAATCTACTTTTGCTGAAATGAAATTGCAGAATTGAAATGAAAGCAAGAAATGTCTAATCTACGCTTGCTGAAATGAAATCGCAGAATTGAAATGAAAGCAGGAAATGTCTAATCTACACTTGTTGAAATGAAATTGCATAATTGAAATGAAAGTAGGAAATGTCTAATCTATGCTTGCTGAAATGAAATTGCAGAATGGAAATGAAAGTAGGAAATGTCTAATATACGCTTGCTGAAATGAACTACTTAGCAGAATGTTGCAGTAGAAAATAGAAGAAAAGCAGTAATCACAAATACTCTGATGCTTCCCCGGCAACGACGCCAAAAAGAGGTGGTGAGTTCCAGTATTGCAGCAATAATTCTGCAACTCCTAGGGCTCCCTTCTTTACTTTTATCAACCCGGTAGTTCATAATAAACTTGGAATCGACGGTGCTGTATGCACAAGTACTAGCTCTTACTGTGGCTGTCACTTCATCAGCTGGCACAAGTTTGCTAGGAGCTTAAGCCAACTTCTATGAGTTCTCAGAAAAAGCTTTTACTGTGATGGCAGGAGACTAATTCTACGGGGGCTATTCTACTTGCAGAAAGAGAATGAAAACTGAAATGAAACTCAAACCCTAGAAAACACTAATCGTGCAAGAAAATAGATGGAAATTACTGGAATGGGTGCCATTCATTACTGAAAAGGTAAATTTCATTTATTCAAGCTACTTCTGAAGAGAACTGGAAACAAATCATCTTTTTGCAATTTTGAGTATTTTTATGTGGATTTATTATGCTTGTGATCTGACTAATTGTGATTGTGCAATGGTTTGGTGGCAAAGGAAAATGGAGTTGGCTTTTGCAGATGATGAGGAAGGTGTGGAGGGGTCCTAAGAAGTCCCTAGTACCCTTCTAGAGATTTCCATTTTGATTAGACTTTCAAAAACTCACTCGAATGAACTTCTACAGGAAGGCTGCAGGGGATCTATAGGAAATTCTACAGGAAGTTCTACAGGAGGAGGCCCAAAGTGATTTTTGAAGGTTTGGGGTTAGAAGAATGGCGGGAAAAATGAAATGAAGGTTGGATGAAGGTGTTGAAGGCTCTAGGACTCCGTTGATAAAGATAAGGAATGAAGGAGATGGTTGGATTGGTTCAAAGGATAAGAAAGCAATTTTGCACAAGAACGTATAAATTACGGCAGTTTGGGAAAGTATGGCGAATGAGTGGAGGAAATCTTGAGAGATGGACTGGAGTAGATTTGGTGATGGAAGAATGATAAGCTGGAGGGTTCCACAAGTCAAAATTGTCCCAAGCAAGAACTAAAAAACAAAGTTTTACCTAGTTTAACCTAATTCTGACCTAAAAACCAAAAAGTGTTTGACATAACTTTTTGGGCAAGAAGTTATGCAATAAAGCTATGGAAACTAAACAAGGATAGATCTAAGTAGGTAAATACAATTGGTATCAACTTCTCCAACTCGAAATCTCACACTAGCAATTGCATTGGAAAGCAAAAACAATGTTTTGGTGGCAGCAAGAGTGTCTTGGTCTCAATTCATGGTTCCAAGGAGGGAGAAAGGAGATCAAGGCCTGCTTGGTAGCCTTTTTGTGGATCTTTTTCTATTATTGCAACAAACTATCTAATAAACCTGAAGCAAGAACAACTATTCTAATCATCAAAAACAACCTAAGTAACAAAGCAAGATTTAACCTAAACAACATAAATTATTTCATGAATGCAAGAAAAAAACATATAGATACACAAAGGAGGTGCTGGGCACTTGGGTTGGGCCTAACCCCAAGAGCTACAACCCCCTAAGAAATATCAGTGTTGGTTTAAGGATGGATTCATCTTTATTGATCAAAAAATAATAGTTACATCAGAAAACTGTCTATAAAAAGAGCTCGAAAATGAGCTGAATACAAGGCTGCACTAAAGTGTGAAAATAGACTATCAAATGGCTAACCTATTGAGGCCTGAAGCCTTCTTATTTATACAAGTGAGGACCCCCAACAGTCCTCCTAAACTTAGGGAACTCGACTGCCCAAAACTGGAGATAACAACAGTCCCACTTGAGTTGCTCGGTTGCCCCTTGGAATCATCGATGTGGTGGCCTTTGAACTCCGAGATGCTGGTGGAGAACTCAAGGAAGGGGTCATTAATGTAAGAGACACCCCTCCTATAAGTCCTCAGCCCTATTTCCTCGAATTTGGCTGCTAATCTGCTCATAAATGCCTGGTCCTTGTCCAAAAATTGTCCAAAAATCTGCAATAAACAATCATTAGATTATGTGGCAAAGTGACTATCCCCATTCACTCAATTGACATAAATATATTCAAAAACATGCACAAAACTATGGAGAATGGTGGATTGAAAGGAAACAATAGGAAAAATGAGCCCATATAGTTACCCATTTCTGGGGCTCATTAGCTTGGTTGCAACTTGTCTATGGTTGGGTGGAGAGTGCTTGTCCCTAACTCAGTTGTCATGCAAACTTAAAGATAAGTATCCATTTACACTTGTTTATCTATTGGTGAATCATGATGCATTTATGGTTGTAATAGTTTTGGAATTTGGGACTATATTTGTGTTGTTAACATGGGAACATGTGGATACATCTCTATGCAAAGATGGAATTATAGTTATGAAAAATGGTTAAATGTGTATGGCATCTCTAAAATGAAAAATGTTTATAAATGGATTAAACAAATGTCTATGTTACCTTAGAATGAGGTGTTGTGTCAAAATGTTTGCTATTGTGGTTCACAACATATAATGTCCAATAAATAGTAAATGTAGGGGCTCGACTGTCAAGGAGAGGGGTCACTCACTCATTCATATGCCCCCCACCCAAATAAGCAACCCATACCTCCAGGGCTCGACTGTTAAGGATGCGCAAGCATGCTCGAATGTTAACCCCCAAAACCAATAAGTAAACCCTAACCTTTAGGTGCTCGACTGATAAGGACCCTTTAGGGGGCTCGACTGAATAAGGACCTTTAGGTGCTCGACCTAAGGGAGAGGAAAGGAAGGACCTTTAGTGCTCGACCCTAAGCCCCCACCCAATAAGTAAACCAAGAGGGAGAGGACCCTTTAGGGGGCTTCGACTGATAAGGAGAGGAGAGGATTGCGTAAGCATGCTCGACTGTTAACCCCCCAAACCAATAAGTAAACCCTTTATACATTGGTTAGTGGGATTAGATGCCTGCACTAAAACAATGATATGTATGTTATATTCATCTGGGTCATTAGAAACATTTTAGTAAATAACTTAAGGACATCATGTCATGCTACAGGCCATAGCAGGATCCATAGGGATCATGAATAAAATTTGAAAACACAGGGCATAAAGTCCCTTTCTATTAATATAAAGATATTACTTGGGAGACCCTTGCTTAGTAGGGTTTGAATGTTCTTGTTTATTCTTATGCTCCTAGATACTAGTCTGTGATTATGCACAGAGAGCATTGTGTTGGTGTTGGAGGTGTTATTTCTTCTTTGAAGAGAAAAAAATAGTTTGATACCCTTGTAGAAAGGCTTAGTCAGCCTTGCATTCTTATTAGGATTGATGCCTTCCGCTAGCAGCCTGGTGTCATTTTATGGGCCCAAGGAGGTTCTGCATAGTTCCATAGAGCTCCTTTCATCCTTGATATGGATTCTGACACTCGCAGTGTCTCATAACTGAGGTGTAGACCTTTCAAGAATTGACATCAAGCTCGTGGTAGGTAAGGATTGCAAGAGCACCTACGCCAACATACCTAGAATTCCCTGTCTAGGAACAAGGAATGCATATGGGCCATGAACTCATTAAAGTTGGATTGACCCAAGATTAGGAGGGGTCACACAATAAACCATCGATGTTAGCACTGAGTACTAGCATTGATATGTAGGTCTGCAAGACCTCTAGACAAAGCCATGGTTGAAATACCTAGCTCGGGGAAATCATGGCATAGTCGAGACTTTCTCTTACGATGATTGTAAAGATCCTTTTCTTATGCATTGTTTAAGGAAGTGTCAAGATCGATTTGTCAAGCTATGGCATAGATCAAGTGCTAATTCGATGTGGCATGGAGAGGAGCACCATAGACTTATAACAAAGTCTGGCTAAACCTTATCCTACCCCTAGAAGGTAAACCTAAATGTGGAGACTCCCCAGTGGTGCAACCATATTCTCCTTTAACATGATTAGACGAGGAAGGTTGATGTGGCCCAAAAGGTTTACATCAGAAGATTGTTATGGGAAGCAAGGGGACCAACCAGGATGATGTTAGTCGGGATGACTTGGTTGACATGCTAGCCTAGTGGTCCTGCCATTGGTTGCGAGCAAATCCCATAGGCCATGTAGGGTTGACGACCCTACCCAGAGTAAATTGGTTGGATCTTGGAAGTTTGACAGGATGAGTTGGCAGACGCACGAGCCCGATGACCATGATATTGGTGAGTAGTGGACCCCCCTAGACAAGTCAATCCATTTAGGTTCACCATAGAACATTTGCAGGGGCACAGGAGGAAGTGAGTTGGGTTAGTGCACGAAGATAGAATTTAGTGGGATGACATGTCTCGGAGGGAATCGCCCGACTGTTCAAGAAGTTGTGCAAGGAGAAAGTGTTGGGAGCATAGGAGGGGATGACATCAACTAGTGCCACCTCGAAACTCACACCCCAGAGGTATAGAGAAGTTTGGTGGAGGAAAGCGTAGGATAAATCCAATAGGATGATGTGTCCTGACTCCTTCACCATTAATAGAGGAATGGCCCCGCTATCCACACAAGCTTGGTAGTGAAGCCCGACAACGAGTAAAGGTGAGTTCTTCGAAGTGCGTCGGGAGGGACCCAATGGGGTGATGTAAGCTAGTTGTGCTGGCTAGATACACAAGCCCAATGATATTTTTATTGGTGGAAGGAGGGCCCATGGCTAGGTCATCTTGACCCTCTCACCTCAAAGAAATAAATAGGTGCAGTAAAAGGAGCGCCAGTATGGAAGCAACGAGATGGTGCAACATTGGGTGACATGAGGGGACACGTGTTGGAAATATAGCCATGGTTCCGTTGGAACCAGAAACCACCCTCGAGGAAGCTTGTAGTAGATTCGAAAAAGGGGCTCATTTCTGCAAGATTAATATTAGTCATTGATTGTCCGTTGGGAGGTATTCCTTTACCTCCGTCTTAGGGGAAGGCTCCACTATAACAAGTGTGCACTTTGGAGCTTTGAGACTCTTGTACGATGGCTTCACCATTGAAGCAAGCGGGGATCTGCCTAGCACTCACTGTCATTTTTATTGGCTAAAGAAACAGACCTTGAACGAGTGATGATCGTTGGTTTTGGCAGGCATGACACACACACACACACACACACACACACACACACACACACACAGATATATATATATATATATATATAGGTGATAAAAAAAATGTTTACCTGATTCCTCTAATAGAACTTGAGGGGTTGGGTATGTTACAAGTGGTATCATAGCATCCACGTTCAACACCAGGCTTGGATGGGCTTATCACAAGCAAGAAGTCATAGTCATCGTTGGACTCTATCATGATCAAGTAGTAATAGGGTTTCCCTAAGGGGGAGGGCTTCACAACCATTTTTAGAAAATTAATGAAATAAATGTTTAGGTGTTAAAAGTTGGTTGTAAATGATTATGACATGCATGATTTATGCCTTTACATGGTTCTCTATTTATGTGGCATGGTTGAGTATATTATTGCTTTAGTGTATCATCATTGTTGGTCATATGGTGAGCCTTTACATGCTTGGGAGAATATGTATGTGACTATTAATATGATGTAATGAACCTCGGGAAAACTCCCTATGTTGCTTTCATTATGTATATTTATGAATTTTGTATTTATATGTATGCTGTCTAATTAGACTGTGAGAGCTCCATAGTCTAGTTGGCATATGGAAAGGAACCTAGTGGAGGTTGAATATTTCTATATGCTGAAATGGTGGTTGTGTTTATTAGGGGTGTTTTCTTGTTAGTGGTTAATGCCTTTCTTGTCATACTCAAACTGGATTAACTCAGAGGTAGAGTTCTTGTGTGGACCTTATAGATGCATGATTTGTAGCCTTCTAGAGATTTAGGTTCTTGATGATTGTTCACTTATGTTGGTTTCTTACTTTTGCAACTAAGTGTTAGGTGTAGCATTATGATGGATAGATTATGTGATTATTGAATATTGCACACATACCCAAGATTCCTTCATAAATATGATAATTGTTGATTATACTAACTTTAATAAATGTTGATAAGTTTGGGTAAAATATTGATTCCTTTGTACCTGTAAATGCATGATTGTGAACAAATTGGTATATACATACACATGTGCATATAATTTTTTGATTTTTTAACATTATGTTGGGAAGTAAAATGCACACATTTAGGTCCTAGATTTTGATATATGTGACTAATGTTTAAATTGAGATACATGTGCATGTGAATGCTTGTGTTGCATAACATGGTTGCTACCATTGAATTCACACCCACACCCACAGACACATATATTGGAATGTGCTGATTGGATGGGAACATCCAATGGCCCATATATGATATAGTGCCTCAAGAGATTAGAGGCATGAAGTTGCACAACTTTTAGGAAGCCAAATGATTGATAAATGGTTGGTTGCAAGTATTTGATATAGCAACAAGGATCATGGTTAGTTATTAAATAGTTTCATGAGCCGAGAGCATGTTGACTGAGACAGTGATACGAAATGTGTCTGTTTGAGTTGTATGCAAGCCCTATAATGCTTTTGTGTGAAGATGATAATTACAAGTTTGATAAATGTTAATATAACACGAGATTTGTCTAACTGATCCTTTGAAGTTGTAGAGGTTGTGGTTGTTTTTAACCTTAATAAGAAGGTTGAATTTTTCTTGTGTTTAAAAATTTGAAAAAAAAAGTAGTGCAACCTCAGAAGAGAGGATGATATTAAATAGTGTTGTTAGTGTGGGTCAAAGATTGAACTCTAGTTTTTGCTTCATTGTGATGATGATCATGAATACTATCAATACACATGTATTGCTAAATTTTGAAGACAAGCTTATTTATGCGATAACTAGTGTCGTAGTTTATGAAATGTGGTTGATGACGACCTTAAGGATGTGTGACAACTGTAGGATTCCATCTTGGCCTAACATGGTAAAATATGACAACCAACATATTTGTTGTTAATTTATTTTATGAACTAATAGTTGAGTGTATGTGGAAGGACATAGTAAGACTTAGTGGTAGAGGGAGGAAACATGTATTGTGTCATTGAGCAGTAGGATATAGAACAAGCCCATAAAAAATGAACAGGGACATTCCTCTAAGAGAAGAGAAACTTCATAAGTATGGAGGTTAAGCTCAAGGACTTAGAAGATGAGTTAAATATTTGCAAAGAACACAAAAAACTCACCAAGAAACAACAAGAACTGGTTGAGTGGAATGATGAGTTGCAAAAGTGGTTGTGGGAAATGAAATACCAATATGAACCCTCAAAATGGAGGAATGGTAGCAACAGGAAGAGGCCTCATAAGGATGAAAATGAGAAGGGGATATTCTCGTGTTGGTGTTGTAAGGAAGAGCATCTAAAAAGGGATTGTCCCTACAAGAAGAAGAAGAAGAAAGAAGACAATAGTTCTTACAAGTCACAAGGACATGAATCAATAATACAGAACACCAAGAAGGAGGATGGGGAACTCCCTCAAGCTCCTTGAGACATACATATATATGTGCTGAATAGATTCCCTGGGAACTTGGGGAATATGATACTTCAAGGTTGTTTCTAGCCTTTTGGAGAAGCCTTGATAGGTTTGGGTTATGAATATGCATGTGTACATGTATACATATGTGTACCTGTGTGATGGATAGAAGTGTCAGGAATGTTGAACTCATGGGGATAGGAACTGATATGGAAATTGTTGTTTCAAATGAGTGTGTTCATTTCATGAGCACAAGAGGTTTCCTAACCTTAGATTTTGTCTAATATTGTGTGAATATTTGTTGTATTATGTCCATGATTAAATGATTATATGAAATTCCATTGTGGTCGACATGTTATTGTTAGGAATCATTCTTATGGAAGGATGATTGGTTACACATTAATTATGCTTAAAAAAAATTAACAAAAAATTGATGAATGTATGAATGGCATGTTTGGGATGGCATAATAAGGTCATCCAATGATATTCCCTATTTTGTGAGGAATATGATGAGTGTATTAACTTCCAACCATAGTCCTTGGTCAATGGATTGAACCTAACTGTCAATCCTAAAGGTGGTGCATTGGGGATAATAAACCACTTTGAAAACTAGTTGGGATCATGGGAAATAATGGACAGTGGTATGATAACCATGAGAATGGAAAAAGGGAAGTTTCTTGACCATGAATCAATATACATATAAATTTGTGATATGTCCATGATCATGCCAATTGTTGTATGCAATATGGACATGCCATTTTGTCTGACAAAGTTTTGTTAGGGGCCCTTATTGTGGAAGAGGGACTAGTTAAACTTGTTCAATGTAAATGTGAATGGCATGACAGGTTCCTGGTTAATAAAGGATCAAAGGGGCAAGGATGGCCTTGGATGATCTATTATTTTAATAGCATGTGAATATGATTTATGAATTATGAATTATGACAATGCTGTGTCATGAACATGAAATACTACAAAGTATATAGGAAGAAGATATTAGCAAAATAAAGCAGTATGATCTGTGGCATGTGGAAAATACATTAGAGGAAGTGTTTCCTAGTGTATGTGGATGGAGACAACATGGTCTCTAGATTTGAAAACATTGTTGTGCACACATTGCATCATGTTATGTATGTTGTCTATGTTTTGTGTTGTACATGTGTATGTGTTGTGTTGCACAAGTGCATTTGTTGTGTTATGTCATGTGTACATGTATGTGTTGTGGTACACTGTGTATATGTGCATATGTTGTGTAGTGTTTTGGGAAAGCATGTATGGGACTTCTTGGGCTCTGTTCTTGTGAGATGTGGGATAGGAAGGTATGGGACTACCTGGGATGACGAAGGTGTGGATACACCTACTTTTTTTTTTTTTTTCGATAGAAGACTACTCATATTGGTAGTGACCATGTTTGCAAGGTAGATATTGGGCTTAATTATATCCCATATACCTGTTGAAGCCCCGAAAAATTGGGTCTACAACAAGGGGGATACCCACCTGGTTCGGACCTTGAAAACAACTCCTTTTCCGTTTGGGATGGTCGGTCCGACTGGGGATAATGGGACCAGTGTCCCAATTTGTGTGTGTTGGTAAGAATTGATATTTCCTTTTCTAAAGATTTCTAAGTAAAATTATTTTAATATAGGTCTAATTTAAAACATGCAATTGTATTCTAATGAACAGAAATATTTAATTCTAAAACTAACTCGGGATTCAACTTTTTACTTATGCGATCTAAAATAATTTCTAACCTCAACTGGTAATAAAGATCATTCAATTGCTACAAGAAAAGTATTCGATAAAAATGAATTGTTTCGTATAAGAAATTAGCCGAAACAATTGTGAAAAACATATCGCATAATAAGTCATTCATACATTGAGCAAAAACAAAATAGTCATCACCGTACAAAAGTGCCAAATGATAACTCAAACATTCAAGCTTTCATATATAAATAACTGAGCATAAAATATTACTTTGACACATAAGCATAGATCATTAAGAGATAAAAGTACCATTGATAACAAGTCGTACTCATGAGCTTTAGCAATATAGATTTATCTCTTCCTAATTCAACATCTGCTAAGAGTACAAAAGTGCATTTCATTAGCAGACATTAAACACATATATCAATAAATCTCCTTCCATTCATTCATCAAAACCTCCTCTGAGAGTGTAAAAGTGCATGTTCTGAGGAAATGTTTTTGACAAATTTTAGGAACCCTCTCTAAATGCATGAGAGGGGTTAAAATACTACCTAAATACTAAAAATATTTTATTACAAACATATAGGAGGAGGTTTAAATGAATGTCCTCATCTAAGGAAAAAATAAATCAAAACTAAAACTAAAACTGAATCTAGAATTAACTATCTATGTATATGTTCTCTGAGATCGCAAGCATTTAGCATCGGCTTGAGGAGCGTCGGTTGGCTGACCTTTGATTTTATTTGCCTTGCGAAAATAGAATCAGGAAGTGCTGGCACTATTTTCGTGGCAGAGTTTGAAGGCATTTGAGAGTCATGCATTGATTGTGTGGTTTAACCAAGTACTGCCAGTAAGTATCCCAAGTCAACTTGGTTAACTTCTTAATGGACTCTGCCCTTTCCTCAGCTTTTTGTTTCCAGCTTGTCTGCAGTTTTTGTGCCTTTGTGAGAAATCCCGGTGCGGTCTTTAAAATGAGGTTTGCTCTGTGCAGGTTTTCATTGACATAGTCAATGACATTTTTTGCCGCTATAGTTGCTTCTTCCGTTGCCTGCTCTGCCTTCCTAATGTGTTCATCCCATTTATGGAAAAGAATTTCTTTGTGGGCTTCATTGATTTTGAGTGTGCCTGCTTTCCTTCTTTCTTCTGATTCCTACCAAGTCAAATAATCAGAAATTCTCTTATCAATTAAATCATAATCATGTCGCAAGTTGATGAATTGATTGGTAATTTTATCGCTTATCTCGCAGTGGGAATTCCATTGCGATATTCTTTGGCATAATGCCTCTTGCTGTTGCAAGAGTTGGTCATTTAAGGCAAGCGCTTCTGAGGCAAACTCTATAAGCTTGGGATCATCTCTGTGCATTTCAAGCATAGCCTGCAACTCATTTTCTTTTTCGTCCAAATTGTTCTGGTATCCCAACTGCATTTGTTGAAAATCTTGCTGTATCTTTTCTAACATTCCCTCTGCGTCTCGGTTGGCATTGGATTGCTGTAGCTGTTGCTACAAAATTTAGATTTGTTTCTCTCTATCCTTAAGTAGTTGTTGTACCTCGAGATGCTTTATCAATGGTAGCAGAACCATAGGCTCCTGCGATCTGAGATAACTTAGTCAGATTTTTAGTAGGAACAATGGTAGGGTCTCGCTAAAGGATTTCTAGCTGCTCTGCCTTAGGTGAGAGCACGTTGCCGAGTTTCCTTTTCTTTCTTTGCCTTCTTACCACTGCCTTATGCTACAGACGATAGAATAAATCTGGAGGAGGAATTTCCTCTATTTTGAGCATGGTTTCAGATGATGGGGTAATGGGAATATGCTCAATTTCTGGAGTATTGATGACTGTTTCACTGATCATATCTATCATTGTCTATATTATACCCTCAGGTGTCTTCGTGTTCTGCTCCTCAGTATTAATCAATTCATTGAATGTTTCCCACTCTTTATCCATCTCAGTTCTTACTGGCTTTGGTGGTTGGATGATGGGAGGGGGAACCTTTACCTGTGGTGTAGTCAAGGCTTGTTGCTTTGGGCGTTCTTTAGATTGGGCAGTGTCTCTAACTGACCCTTCACTTTTATTACGGTCACTCTCAGACTATTTAGAGCGTTCTGGTGATTTTTTTCCAGACTTAGACCTGGACTTCTCTGTACCTGAGCTTCCACTTAAATTGATACTGGGAGTAGGCTCCCTTATTGGTTCCAAGTGTAACTTATCCAAGGGGATGTTAGCTAATCTCCTTTCTCTATACAATTTGAATTCTTGGAATTATGCTGGGGGAAATTGAATTTGAGTCATGTGCAAAACTTCTTTAAGTTTGATTTTCTGTTGGAAGGCATCATAAAAAAGATCATCTTCTTTGGAAAATACTTTAATCTTGACAACAATAGTGAAATTCTTAATGACATCAAAAGGGTCAAATTGTCTTCCTGGAAACTTGAACAATCGTAGACACAACATATTGTCTACTTATTTGAATGCATGACCTAAATCAAACAATGAAAAGGTTCCATAGGCCACAGGAAATTGTGGCCAAATGGCCTTCTTCTTATATTTCAACTCTTTGCTCATTCCTCCCACCCCGCAGGTCTGGTAAGTAATCTCTCGAGCCAATAACTTATCAAGAACATATAAGTGTAGGACGTGAGGGAAAGCAATGCTCCAAAATACTTTGACATAGGTGAAAAATTCTTCCCCAAACCATCTTGTGACAGGGAGGATGTCAACTTCCGCTTCGGGGGAAAATCTTGGGGCGTCCCTATTATATAACATTCTATACAAAGGCAACATAACTCCATGGAAAATTCTATAAAAATACGGGATAAACCTCGAATCCCACAATTCCTTATGATAAATGTGAATGGGCAAGGGATTCTGTGTAGTCCACTTCCAACCCATCAAAGGAAATTTCGAAACATATAGATTACATCCATAACATAAGCAACTAAATAGAAAAGAGGATAAATCCTTTGAGTAGTAGTTCTTTTGGAATGGTAGTTCGAAATAGCCAAAGCTAAATTATCAGATGATATCTGAGCCCAATCCATAATAGTGGCATTAGTGGCTGCATCTAGTAGGGGTAGCCACTCAAATGAAAACTTGTTGACGTTGGGCTTGCCAAATAGTCTACATAGCATAGCAGCAACAAAGCAATATGGGGAGGAGAGGGAACCAGTACTGTACATACCGTGTTTGTCCTTTTTCAATGGTTCTTCCCTCGCTGACTAGTTATTGGTACACTCTGCCAAATATTCATTTTATTTGGTAAACTTCTCTACGAACTGCTTGTTGTAGGTTGCCTACGGTTCTAGTAGATGATACATAAGCCTTAAATCTTGTGAAGTGAATGACCGAATGAGGTCTTGGCCTCAAGACTTGAATTGTCTGTCTGTTATATCGGCACTATCCAGTACCCACTTAACCATGCCTGTGTATGGAAGAATCTTAGGTCTTGCTGCTATTCGATGGAGGAATAAACAAGAAAGTTCAGTGATTGATGATTCAGATGACTCGTGTGAGTCTGCTATTGCATTAACCTGCATAACTCTGGGCTTTTCTTCTTTTAGTAGACTGTACATGCCTTCCCAAGTAGTTATGCCGTCATTTCTATTGCAGGTAGTGTCTGTGTATAAGGGCATCATCTCTCTGTCCTTAGCAACCGAAGCTTTTCCCTTCTTCCCCATTACGTTCTGCACCCTGCTACGTATATTATTCTACTTGTCGCTCCTGTGAATTTACAAGTAAGGAAAGAATAATGGTAAGAGATAAGGTGACCAGAGAGCTTTTTAATTTTGAAATCATATCAAATATATCACCCTACTTGAAATAACCTTTCGATCAGATTTAAATCTTATCTCATAAATGACCATCAACTAACCATTAAATTGACATTAATGCCCATAACTCGATATCAAATTACAAGAAATGCTTTATTGAACCATGAGCCCTGCAGATCTGCGATAAAGCAATTTTGCGGTTTTCTTCGCAATATTACAGATCGCAATATTGCTAATCCATTTTGTTGACAATCATTTATCTCGTTAGGTGGCTGCAAGATGTGATTTACGAGATGCTTTATCGCATATCGCTGGATCGGGATGTTTTACCTTAGGTGATACTTGCGGCGTATGAAATCCGCGATGTGCAATGAGTCTTTAAGGCGCGCGATCTAGCATTGCGTTTTCGCAATTTCCAAAGCTTGTTTATATGATGTTTCCCCATTACCCTTTGTGATGCAATGTTTTATTGTTAAGAGAACGATTTTATTTGGATCTTATCATAAAACTTAAGTTTTTTAGGTTTGCGGGTATTTTCCTCAGTTTATGATAGCATGTTTTATTCAAAGTGAAATATAGTGCTAGTTTTTATTTTTTAGAAGGGTCCCCATTTATTTATCTTTATTACTAAAACTAAATAAAAAGGGGGGTTGTTACTGGCCACAACAATACCCACAACTCAATGCTTGCTAGGATAACAACTTATCTAGTGTCCGTGGTAGTCAAAGAGAAGGCACAAGGATATTTCCAGGATGGAAATCCATCTGGTGTGTGTATATGGCAAAGAAAAGATAAGGCATTGGGTGCTTGCCAGGATAGAAATCGATCCAGTGTGTGTACGCGGTCAAATAAGGAAGCAAGGAGAAAATTAAGATAAGTATCATAATTTTGTTGGTTTTTGATCCTTTAAATTACAAATAAAAATACAATATTGTGATTTATGATGGTTTGGATCATAAGTTGACTTGGTTTTTCTGTGATAGGAATTAAAGCAGAATTCCAAGCTCACCTCATGAACAAACTATTAATGAGGTATGATTTAAAATTATTTCATTTCCTTAATGATGGAACTTATGGAGGCATACATGCTATGATGTAGAAACACATGAAATTTACCAGTTGGGTGGATGGACTTGGTTGCAAGATAAATAGTTACAGTTGAAAGATATCAAATGTGCAGACTCGCACGTAGATAAAGATTTCAAAAATGGGGCCATTGTGATACACTAACACTAATGATTTCAATTGATTACCATGGAGCATGCTATGATTGTATGATGGTGTTAAAGGAAAGGGTGTACCTTAGATTGGAACTCCTTTCGATGCAAGGAAGCGTTGCCAAGGAATGGATTACTCGAGGGACTAAGAAGTAAATAAGGGGATGCTTGAACTTGGAAACTGTGAGACTGCACAAAGAGGAGGTAACTGGATTGCCGGAGGGACAAGAGAGAAAAGAAGGGAAGGTTGGAAAATGAATTGGGTCTCTTGGTCCTGAGCATAACTAATTGAAATAAGAAACACATTGGAATTATATCGGAAAACAATGATTCAAGAATTGTCCGTTGATGGAACAGGAATGCAAGGATGAGAAGTGTTAGATATTGGAGGCATACTACCCTCTAGAACAAAGGAAATAATCCAAGCCAAATTTGATGTAGAAAAAGCACCAAGAAATTGCAAAGAGCCACAAAAAATGGATGATCTGATTCATTTTTTTTTATATAGTTTCTTAGTTTTTGGGCATGCAATTGTGAATGTGTGATATGTAAATATATGTAAATGTTGTGAACATTTGTAAATATAAATATCCAAAGCCAATATATTGTTTTTTCTTTATTTAATATGTTTCCTCTGTGTATATGGATAGAGAACACCGAAGGTGGTGTTCCCCCAAGGGGGAGGGGTTTGTAATAGCCCAACAATGAATGGCTTCATTTGGTCATGTAATGTCAGCATGTAAATTGAATTTAAAAATTAAATGGGTTGATTAAGGGACATATATTCCAAGAGGTTTGGGGAGGTCAGTTTCTTGGTAATTTTAGCTTACGTACTAAAGGGAGCCAAAATATGAAGTATATGGCAACCATTAAAGGATGATGTTGAGCATTTAGTGCACAGGGATTTTTTATGGAATGAGACTGTTGTTGGAAATTAATTAGGCTACAACATTGGGGAAAAGCTCACGCTGGCTTGGAAACCCCAACAAGGCAAAGTAGATAGTAAGAGGATATGAAAATTAAAGAGAGACAAAGTATTGGTAGGGAACTGTGCTACAATAGAAAAATCGAAGGAGAGGAGGAAGTTGGGGAGGAAGGCTCATTCTCACTGATTCAGGAAGGGAGAGGCATTTTCGTAGGGAAAAAAAAGAGCTTGAATTATGTAGAAGGAGAATCAAACTAAAGGAGACAATGTAGAAGATAGGAGAGACAACAAGCCTCTATTTTTCTCTAAGTATTGTTTTTCCTTTATTATATAGTTGGAAGGTAAAGGTAGGTGGCCGCTGGAACTCCTTGTGCATTGGTGAACTGTTGAACAACTGGTGGGTGGAGGAAGACAAACCTCTTGAGTCCCTATTTCAGTTGGTATATTGGTGTTTGTACCATTGAAAAATACCACCTCAGACACTTGGAATCTATCTCGGGGGTGACAACTACAAGTATCTTGGCTACAAATTTTCTATGGGTGTGTGGAGAGTCCTTGTCCTAAACTTAGTTTCCCTTCAAACATAAAGATAAGTATCCATTTATACTTTTTTATCTGTTGGTGAATCAGGATGCATTTATGGTTGTAATAATTTTGGTCTTTGGGACTATATTTGTGTTACTAACATGGGAACATGTGGATACACCTCTATGTGAATATGACATTATATTTATGACAAATGGATAAATACATAAATGCGTATGGAAACTCTGAAATGAAATGCTGATAAATGGATTGAACAAATGTGTAAATTACCTTAGAATGAGGTGTTGTGTCAAACTCTTCATTATTGTGGTTTACAACAAATAATGTGCAATATATAATAAATTCTTTATACATTGGTTAATTGGGTTGGATCCCTGCACTAAAACCATGATATGAATACTATATTCATCTGTACCATTAACAACACTTCAATAAATAACATAATGACATCATGTCATGCTACAAGTTGTATTAGGATCCATAGGGATCAGGAATAAGACCTGAAAACATCAGGCATAAATACCCTTTCTATTAATATAAAGAGATTACATGGGAGACCCTTCCTTAGCAGGGTTTGAGTGTTTTTATGTATTCTTATTCTCCTAGCTACTGGTTTGTTATTCTGCACAGGGAGTGTCAAATTGGCTCTAAAGGAGTTATTTCTTCTTTGAAAGGAAAAATAAACCCAAGGCCCTTGAAGGATGGCTTAGTCAACCTTGCATTCTCAGTAGGCTATATATTTTACGCTAGTGGCTTGGTGTCAATATTTCTGCCTAAGGAGGCTCTACATAGCTCCATAGAGTTGCTCGTTGCCTTGACATGGATTCTAACACTCTCAACATGTGGTAGGCAAGGTGGAGACTTTCAAGGAGTTCACACCAAGCTCGTGGTAGGTAAGGGTTGCAAGAGCACCTATTCCAACATGCTTGGAATTCCCTGTTCGAGAATAGGGAATGTAGATGGGCTAGGAATTCATTAGATCTATATTGGCCCAATCTTAAGAGAGGTAGCACCAAATGATGTCTTAATAAACCATCGATGTCAGCACCGAGTATTGGAATTGATTTGGAGGTTTGCAGAACCTTTGAGACAGGGCCATGGTTAAAATAACCAGCTCAAGGAAATCATGGTAGATTAAATACTTTCTCTTGCTATTATCGTAAGTATTCCTTTCTGATGCATTAATAAGGTAGGGTCAATATCCCTTATTTGAGCCATGACATTGAGATATTACTTTCCACTTCAAGTAAGATTGCTACAAGTAATTTTAGCTACAAGTTACTCTAATCAACTATGTTTGATGTCACCTATTAAATCAAGCCTCCAAACACATCTAATTACCTCATAAATCCTCCCCTAATATTTTCCCATGCCCATTCCCCTCATTTTCTTTACTTTCCCACAAACCCTAGCCCATTGCTATACTTTTGACACTTTCCTAGGCTAAGACTGTTCTTTTCCACTTTTTCACCCTTTCCCCTCATCAATTCCCTAAAATTTCACCTCCGTACACCCCATAACATATATCCATACCCCCCATAATTTTCCCAAGAATTTAGAGACCCTAAAATCCCTTCCTCTCCCTCCATTTCAAAAATTGCCCAAATCCCTTGTTTTTCCCTACACTAAACCCTAATTTCCATTCCCATTGAGCTAGGGTTTTCTATGGATTATGAGGCTACTGAGAAGAGGAAGCATAAAGGAGGCCAAGGAAAAGAGTTCTCAAGAAGAATAAATATAAAGAGAGAGATCCATCTCCTCCACTAGGTCAAAGGGACATTGACAAATCATTTGCTGCAAATAAGGACATTTTTTCTTCAAAATATGTTTTTAACCAAATGGAGATGAATTTTACAAAAGTGAAAGAGGTTTTTGTCAATTATAGGCCAAGGAAAAAAAAACCCCTTCAGTTTATGTACATGTATTATTATTTGGGATAAATACCCAAAATACAGTTTCTACAAGAGAGTTGCTGCACTTTTGGAGTAGTCTTGGGAGATTGAATTTTTAGATGTCTTGGAGCAGGTGTTTACAGTTCTTGATGACTCTATTGTTTAGAATACATCCATGTATTTACAACCATACCACTTTCAGCCCAAAAATACTCTGGGAAGTCCTCCAAATCACTCTCCAAACTTTTCGCTACGCTTTTTTTGTGAGCACGTTGTGATTTTGTAATTTTTGTGATAAACTTGAAACTTGGATTCTGAACAAAGGGGAGAGTATTTTTAAAAACTAGAGGAAGTTTTGGTTCACAACATACCAAATAAAGAAAACCTATCTTAGTGTTTTAAAAATTTGTATTTTTATAGAGATATGGCTCCATCTTTGAAACCTATTTTTGCAGAAAACCCAAAATTTTTGGCAATTTTTGAGATAGTCACTAGGTCAAAAAGCAACGTGCCCTACACTGCGCTTTTGATGGAAAGCTCCAAATGTTTTTTTTTTTTTTTTTTTTTTTTTTTGTAGACCTTCACAAGTTTTGGTAGGTGGAAAAGACCAAAAACTACTCAAAAATCACCTTTCTACCATGTTTTTGAAGAGCTCGTTGCGCTTTTGGGAGTACCTCTGGGAGAATGAATTTTTGGAGGGATAGAAGCAACCTTTTTCAGTTCTTGAAGATTCCATCATGTAGCAGACATCCAAAAATTTGCAATGATCCATCAAGATCCTGATTTGGACCTCCGGAAGGCCTCCAAATATGAATTCTCCCAAATTCGTTGCACTTTCTCCTATCATGTTGCACTTTTGATTGAATTCGTTGCACTTTTGCTTGAGATTACTTTTTCTTAGTTTTATCAGCTAGATTCAATTTATCACGATGTAATTGCTTAACTTTGATGTAATTATGTTTTAATGAAGGGTAAATAATCTTGTTAGGTTGTTTTTATGTAAACTTAGGCCTCGTTTATGAGGACATTTCAATCAAAGTTTAAATGGAGGATTTGTTTTAACCTCCCTAGACATTAGTGTTTTGTTGAACACCTCATATAATCAGTTCCTAAACTAAAGGATTCGACCTTGAAAGAGGGGAAACTGGTTTTTTTTCTATATGTATCTATCTTTTAGCCATAAAACATGTTGGACATCAGCGAGTTGTACTCTTGGAGCTTGTACTTCATCACTTTTGTAGGAGGATTTGTTTAAACCTCCCTAGACATTAGAGTTTTGTTGAACACCTCATGTAATCAATTCCTAAACTGAAGGATTTCGACCCTGAGAGAGGGGAAAATTGTTTTTATCTATATGTATCTATCTTTCAGTCATGGAACATGTTGGACATCACTGATTTGAACTCTTGGAGCTTGTACTTCATCACTTTTGCAGAAATTCAAAGGACAATTGCAACTATTATTAAGGAATTATTGTGTTGTGAGTTTGTGATCATGTTTTTTCTCTGTTATAGTCTTATATGAATGATAATTCCATTCTCTTTTCATGCCTACACTTTTCAATGATTTTCCTTTAAGGTTATAAACATAATTCTTAGTTTTAAGCTTTGTTTTGTTAGGAATTTCATGTTTATGTCACTTGTCTTCTGATAAATGAATTCATGCTTGCCATGCTCATTTTGATGTCTTCTTTTCCATCCTACACTACATCGAAAAAACTCTAAATTATAACAAAGGAACAACTACCTTGCTCCTTTATATCTCTTTCAACAAAACCCTTTGATCTTTTGACCTAGTTCCCTGATTTTCTCTCCTGATCCAACAAAACCCAAAAATCTTCAAAACCCTAGAACTGAACATATCTAGCCTAACATATTTACCCATTCCAGTCATCATTAGCCATGAATTCATAGAGAGATCCCTCTCTAGTTTAGCAGGGCTAGCTGCTGAACCCTAAATGGTTTGCAGTTATCTCCTCTCCCTTCTCAACCTTGGGATATTGTGGAGGATAACACCTTGGAAGGTAACCCTGGACACGGAGGCTCCCTAGTGGTGCAAATAGATTTCCCTTTAACGTGATTGGATGAGGAAGGTTGACGTGGCCCATAAGGTTTACCCTAGAATATTATTATGGGAAGCAAGAGGACCAACCAGGATGATGTCAATTATGATGAGTTGGCTGACACGCTAGCACAATGGTCTTGCCATTGGTTGGGAGCGGATCCCACAGGCCATGTAGGGTCAATGCCCATGCCCCAAGTAAATTGGTTGCATCTTGGAAGTTTGATGGGATGAAATGACAAACACACAAGCTTGATAGCCATGCTATTGGTTAGGAGTGGATCCCCCTAGAAAATTCATCATGTTCCAGTTCACCCGAGAACATTTGCGAGGGCATAGGACGAAGTGAGCCTGGTTAGTGCATCGGGACAAAAGTTGACAGGATGACATGTCTCGGAGGGACCTACCCGACTGTTCAAGAAGTAGAATAAGGAGAAAACTCCAGGAGTAGGGAAAATTTTAAGAACCACCCTAAATTTATGTGTATAATAAATGGGAAAATCCCCATGATACATAGGAAAAATGGGAGGCAATTTTATCAATAATATAATATGTATATATAATTTTTTTGGCGAATCTCTCACTAGATTATATTATCTTTTAAAGTCATGGCAAATATTTCACTAAATTATAAAATCTTGTATGATCTTGGCAAATATTTCACTGAATAATAAAGCATTGTGAAGTCTTGATGAATGTTTTGTTAAAGTATGAAACCATATATGATAATAGGAGAACATATTCATTAAACTGTAATATACTAACATACATGTTTGGAAAAAAGAAACATAATTTTCTCTTCCTACAAACAATGTTGCAAGTTTCAGTGGCTGTGTTTGTCAAGGTTCTTACTATACACCCTTTCATATCCTTATATTATTTTTGATAATATTCCACAACAAAGTTCTTGTAGGTGTTGTCAAGGTTCTTACTATACACTCTTTCATATCCTTCTTGTCATGCGGAAAGAGTTATTTTTGCGGACAAACCTAACCTCCCTAGGAGTCTAAGACTCTCTAGTGACAAACAAACCAAACAAGAGCAATCCTTCTCTAAACATACATTATTCTATGAGAAACCAAGTGTTTTCCGATCTTACCTGAGGTCCAACGCTTGTTGTAGCAGTCCAACCTTGCTGATCAAGATGAGCTCCTCCTTCACTTTAAGACCTGCATACACTAACAAGCAAACGATTACATAACACCTGAATATTCATCATAAAACAAAGCATATTCATCACATAGACCAAGGAGTACATGAAATAATTCATTAACAACAAATCATTGAGAAGAATGGACTTATTTGTATTAAGGAAACAAAAAAGGAACCATTACAACCTGAGCCTTGGTGTTGTACAAGCTCCTCCCAGGGTCCACAAGAGATTTCCTCTACTTTGACAAGCTCACCCACTCCCAATATGGAAACAAGAAAGGATAGTAATCTATCCTCACAAGTTAACAATGGAAGTCCTAATTCCAGCAGCATTTACCCTTTGGAATGTTCATCTTTCAACCTCCCCTCCTCTGGACCAATGCCTGTATTTATAGTGTTCTAGAGGAAGTTATTCAGTTCCAACATCAATGG
>APFE031207445.1:156338-174880 GCA_000404065.3 Pinus taeda | reverse complement strand
ATCGTATCCTGTTTCTAGACCTTGGTAATCCGAATGAACTACCAATGAAGATTCTACTTCTTCAGGTGAAAGCAATCTAGTGCCACCAGGAGAGACAAGAAGTTTTAATCCTTCGAGATGAGGCCGGACCTCTTCAGAAGGTTCACCACGTAATCTACGGGCTTGCCTCAATAAATCGGCCACGGAAACAACTTCAGGAGGCTCGCCCCGAAGTCTACGGGAGCGTCTCGGTGATTCAGCCACAGCTAAAGACTTTTAACTACTACACACGAAATCAAAGTAAAATCTCAAAAAAAACACCTAAAGTCGCTAAAGAACCAATCAATTTTGAAACACACGCCTAAAGAATCTAGGGCGTCAAACCAAACACAAACAGTAGCTTCCGGACCAAAAACACTAGTTGGTGATGAAATCCAACCTCGTAGGATTCAGTACAGAAAGAACGGGTGGAACAGTTACCCCGGCAACCTGCTTAATGAATAGACTGGACCAAGTTCCTCCACTTTAACCGTCTCGAGTGAAGTGAACCCCCCAGAAAATCCAAGTGAGTCTAGCCGACGTCTGCTCAGGTACAGTGGGATCTTCCCACCACCGTCACCTCGGGTAGAAATCCTAAGATTATGGCCACTAAGGTTACCAACAACAACAAATACACCTGGGGGAACAGTCTACACTCCGACAACACGCAAGGGCAGAGTAACAAGCTCAATCCCCTTACCGGCTCCTTGACAATGGTTAATCCAAGGTTTACCGATAAGTGATCCCCTGGCTCCTCAACAATAATCTGAGGTTTACCGTTTGTAATACGTGCGTGTCTGGCGTCGTTCCCAACGAGGGAGGATTGATCCCCTCACTGGTTCGGACACGAGCTCGTGCTTCTCCTTTAAGAGGAGCTTTCCCAGAATATAAATGTAACAGCTGGATTTATTCTATCACAAGATAAGCTACTTGTTTGGTTTAATAGTCTTGGAGAGTTAATTACTCACCTACTCCAAGACACTAGCCTAATCTATGTTGGTGCTTCAGAGCCCTAGAAAAATAAAAATTTCTAAGTTAATTTTACTTTAAGCGTTGATTTTAATGGCTGTTCTTTAAGACAAAGGTGATGGAGATGAAACTTGATGGTGTATAGACTCGACTCCAATTCTCTAAAAGATGCACCTAAGATGATTTACACTATTTTTCTTTTCAATGAATTTTCTAATTAAGAGAGTTGAGAGAATGCAATCTTTCGATAAAAACAACTTTCTCAAAAGACAATCAAAGAAACAATTTTCTTTATCTTTCAAAGCGCACAAAACATGACCACTCTTTACTTCACGAAAAAATTCCTTTCTCTTTCAAAGACGTCAAATGCTACTCTAAAGCAAACTTTGCAAAGGAGATCGTTGATATTTCCTATTTAATAAAAGCATGTAAAACTAATCTAATCAAAGCAATTTCAAGATCTATGAAAATCTATGAAAAATCACTCAAAAGCAAATCAAAGGAAATTTACCTAATCTTTCACTAACAAGTAAATCTAAGAAGCAAAAGCTTACTAGGATGATTCCGGGATGTTTTACTTGGCAATGATTAATCCAAGGACTAGTTTATGCAGAATCACAAACTAATCAAAACAAAAACTCAATCTCTTTTTGTTCTTTTTAAAATTAAATTCACAACTTTAAATGAACAAGTTATATTGAAATTTTGCAAAGAGGCAACACAAAGGTAGGTCGCTCACGAGGGTAGATTTTGCGACTGGTCCGACTCCTAAGAAGACTGACAAAACCAGAGATATCTAAGGCTTTGCAACTTCTAAACCCAAAGTCACTACAGGACCAATATAAAAATCAAACCCTAAGGCTAAAATCTCAAGGAATTTCACTAAAACTTTCGACACTAATGGAACAAGTATAGGTGAAGATTTTTGACAGTCAACCAGTGGATCTGGGCAGTAAAGACTAAGAAAAACAAAATTTAAAAGGAAAAAGTGATAAAAAGTGAATTTTCTTAATTTTAGCAGGGTATGCAGGCAGCCTGTTTAACCAGGTGCGTGCATGCTCTGTGTACACAGATACAGTGCGTACAAGTACGCACTGTGTCTAACTTAGAGGGTGTGTACTAGTGTAAAACAAAGAAAACCTAAGTTTTAACTCGACCCTATGCCACCCAAAAACACAGTCAAGCAACCAAAAAGCAAAAGAAACAAGACTCTTTTCAGATCAAAGTAATGCTCAAAGGAAAAATCAATCACATTAATGGATTCCCCAGTGGAGTCGCCAATCTGTCATGCGGAAAGAGTTATTTTTTGCGGACAAACCTAACCTCCCTAGGAGTCTAAGACTCTCTAGTGACAAACAAACCAAACAAGAGCAATCCTTCTCTAAACATACATTATTCTATGAGAAACCAAGTGTTTTCCGATTTTACCTTAGGTCCAACGCTTGTTGTAGCAGTCCAGCCTTGCTGATCCAGATGAGCTCCTCCTTCACTTTAAGACCTGCATACACTAACAAAGCAAACGATTACATAAAACCTGAATATTTCATAAAACAAAGCATATTCATCACATAGACCAAGGAGTACATGAAATAATTCATTAACAACAAATCATTGAGAAGAATGGACTTATTTGTATTAAGGAAACAAAAAAAGAACCATTACAACCTGAGCCTTGGTGTTGTGCAAGCTCCTCCCAGGGTCCAACAAGAGATTTCCTCTACTTTGACAAGCTCACCCACTTCCAATATGGCAATAAGAAAGGATGGTAATCTCTCCTCACAAGTTAACAAAGGAAGTCCTAATTCCAGCAGCATCTACCCTTTGGAATGTTCAGCTTTCAACCTCCCTCCTCTGGCCCAATGCCTGTATTTATAGTGTTCTAGAGGAAGTTATTCAGGTCCAACATCAATGGGATACTCCCTCTTTTGGATGGGGTAGCTCCTCTCTTGATGGGATAAGTTCCTCTATCATAGGGATGCATGAACCATTTGGAGGCGCTCAATACACGTCAAACACTCTTCTAGAAGGCTCTAGAAGTGACCACAAGTAACATTTTAAAGATGAAACTCGCGCCTTTTGGCCTTTACAGGGGCACGCACCCATCCTTTGGCTTACAGAGTGTACAAGTACGCAGGCACAGTGTGTTTGGGGTGCGTACACGCAGGCAAGGTAGAGAAAACCTGCGTACCCAGAGATAAACATGTTTTTAAGTGACTTTCTCTCTTTTTGAAGTTTGACATGAGGAGTAGAGGTATGATGCTTGACAAGGAGGATAATATGACTATTGATGGAGCCATATTAACTGCATATAGTCATGGTGACAAATTTCAGTGTAACACTTCTATTAGTTTTGATAATATTCCACAACAAAGTTCTTGTAGGTGTTGATCTTGACCACCAGTTCTGTCAAGGTAGGAGAGATTAATATTTTCTCTACCACTTTTGTCAAGCTCTAAAATTTCTTTCTTATTCCATAGACTCCAACTGCGAGATAAAAAAACACATTAAGTTTGTTTACCCCAACACGCCAACACGTAGCAAGCCCCAACTATATAATATAAGAAAATAGTAGGTATCCCAAAGGCTCGAAGGGGATCTAATGGAAAGAAGTGATCGTTGTCAGAAGCCTTCCAATCAATATATAAATATATATATGTAGATTTATTATTATTTTAATTGGAAATCTTGAATTAAATAATAAATTTAATTCGTCTCTCCCAATCTAAATTGCTTATTAGCATAATTCACTACCTTCATACGTCTTGCATTTTTTAACAACGTTGTAACATGTGGATTAATTTCCTTTTTGGGCACAATATCCGCCTTTTAGGACAATATGGTGCAAAGGTC
This sequence comes from Pinus taeda, assembly GCA_000404065.3. NCBI lineage: Eukaryota > Viridiplantae > Streptophyta > Pinopsida > Pinales > Pinaceae > Pinus > Pinus taeda. Next base: position 171,043 of record APFE031207445.1, on the reverse strand, counting down.
CAACCCCTACAGATCATTACAACAAAATAAGAATAACAGAGAAGGTGAAAGGTTGTACAAACCAACATATTTTTCAAACAACTAATCCAACATTAGTACCTTAAATTTTCATGAAGATATCATATTGAGAACATTTGAAAAATGGTGGGAAATCTGGGCAGCGACTATCTCTCTTTTGCGAGGGTGATGCAGAAAGAGTGATAAGATTTCACTGTTTTGATTTTTTCTTGTTAAATCAGAAAAACCAATATTAATGGAGATATTGGTATTTTTTACTAAATTTTGTGAAGTGACTAAATGTAGCTTTAACCATTCACCTTAAGATGTTTTTTACAATATAATTTCCTAAGTCTATTTAATATCTTCATTATCATATAAACTAACCTATATCCATCTTAACTCCACATCTACCACTCTTAGAGGGATGGAATCTATTTATCCCTCTCAGCACTTGGTAGACCCGAAATTAAGATGGACCTAAGCTGATAGAATTTCCCCTTTAAATAGTCTATGCTCACATGAATACCATGGTATTACCATGGGTCAATACCATGAGCTATCATAAACCTGAAGCTTAAAAACTACTATTAATAATTTATAAAAATTAATAAAATTAAAAATTGTTTTTTTTAATTAATTAATTAATTTATTTATTTTAACCAAGTTAAAATGTTTAAGTGACATTAAATTACAAGATTCATTTTTACTCTTGACCTACCAAGCCCCGAGAGGGATTAAATGTTTTTCCACTCTATGCTAGTTTGCATCTCATGATATTTGATCCCTCTTGGCGCTTAGTAGATTCAGAGTAAAGATGGATCTATGATGGTTTAATTACCCCCTTTAAATAGGCTACATTCCATGTGGATACCATGGGTCAATACCATGTGCCAACTTTATCTTTATTAATTCTAATATTAGGGTTAATAACATTTTTTTGCATGGTATTAATAATAATTTGGCCCATAGGCTTCACCTAAATATAACACATTTTTTGAGTGTCCTTAAATATAATGTGACTTATGGAGTAAATATAAAAAAATGTTTTATTTATTTACCATACCTCTAGTTTATTTATATTTTTATTAATTTACCATACCTCTATTATAAATATGGTATTTGACCCATATGATTCACTTAAATAAAACCTCTTTTTTGAGCTTTCTTAGATAGAAAAAGGGTTATGGACTAAATATAAAAAGAGGTTTTATTATTTAACATACCTCTAGTTTATTTATATTTTTATTTATGTACCATACCTTTGGATTTTTTTTCTTCTAAGTAATGCTATTCTATTAATGAAAATGGTAAAATCACAACGAGGCTCTGGCCTCTATGGTGTTGAACATAGTTAAATCAGTATGAAACAAAAAACCCCAAAACATGATTGCCCATCAAGGGGAAACCAGACTGAGTGTACCCAAAATAAGAACCCAAGCAGGGGTCCCAATTCATAAACAAAAACAAGTAAAGCGCACACAAGGGTCCTGAGTAAGATCCAATCAGAATGAAACACATGGATTGAAAAACATTAGGAAGGAGCCCAAAGAGTCGGAACCTAGCTTTAACAACTGTCAATCGGAGCTCACTAGGCAAATGGTGGATGCTATTCCACAACACGATAGCCGTAGTCATCCCAGTCCACTGGCTCTTCCTCGATTTGACAGTCGTAGTCATCCTCCTCCGCCACTGCTGCAGATGTGCCACCTTGGTTGCCACTGACCTCTTGCATGCCACCTGAGTAGCCATTGACTGCATACTTGCCACCAACCATTTCCTCGCCATGCAGGGTGCTGCCATGGCCATCTTTGTGCTTGAGCAAAGCTGTCTCTCTATCCATGTTGTCTCAAGCTCCTGTGTCTCACGTCTCCTTAGCCTTTTCCTGCTTGTTGGTCTTCCCTTTCTCTGGTTCAGGTCCTTGAGTCCGTGTAGCTTGCTCCTCCTGTTGACTTAGTTCTTCACTGAATGCCACTGTGATAGTGGCAATAATGGAAGGTCAATGCAACATGCTTTGAAAGTGAAACTAGGTAGTGTGGTAAGAAGGGTTAGTGTGGTAAGAAGGGTGAGGGGGGTCAGAGTCGTGTGGGTGGCATCATTTGCTCTTCTGGCCCCATATGCCTATGCCTGGCCTCTGCCGCTGTTGGTATTTGGGTAATTTCTAGAGAGAGGACCTCTGGACTGATTAGAAGAAGGGGTGGGTGAAGGGGTCTTCGATTCAGGGGGGCGGTGAGGCTGGGCGAGTGATACGGCCTCGATTGCTACCACATTTGCTGCACATCCTGTGGCAAGTCCGTGTCATTGTGTGTCTGGTAAGTTAGCGATTAAAGTTTTGGGCTAGGATGACAGTGGTATAATCAGAATGTGTAGCTGGTGAGGTAGAGTTCACTCTCAGATTACTAATGTTGTTTAGCCTAGATGCAAAGGAGTTCTAGACGGAATTCAAAACACAGTGAGTAGTTTGGGTGAAATGGATGCCATTTCCCAAATCCACGCAGATGAGAAGTTAGAAATGTCGCCTTGTGACTGTGCAGATGTTCGACTCCTCAGCTTGAGGGGGGAAAGAGCATCTAAGTGGGGAGGGGGAGAATGAATTCTGGCCAGCGTTTTCCATGGTCTTAAGCCTATTACAACCATCTCGACCTGAGCACCAGATTAATGGTGCCTGCAGGTTGACTGTGTTGTGCCATAAATTGGCATGGAAGAGGACGCGGGTGGCCATGTGGCTTAGCCACCTGCCGTTCTCCTATCTTAACTTCATTAATTTCCAATTAATCACCCGCATCCGGGTTACCATACCTTTGGATTAAGTATAAAAACAAGTTTTATTTATTTATCATACCTCCACTTTATTTATATTTTTATTTATTTACACCCTTGCGTGTTCGTAAATATAAGGTGACTTATGGAGTAAATATAAAAAAAAATGTTTTATTTATTTATCATACCTATCGTTTATTTATATTTTTATTAATTTACCATACGCATTTTATAAATATGGTATTTAGCCCATATGATTCACTTAAATAAAACCTCTTTTTTGAGCCTTCTTAAATAGAGAGAGGGTTATGGACTAAATATAAAAAGAGATTTTATTTATTTACCATACCTCTAGTTTATTTATATTTTTATTTATTTACCATACCTTTGGAGTAAGTATAAAAACAGGTTTTATTTATTTACCATACCTCCACTTTATTTTTATTTTTATTTATTAGGACCAAATACAACCTCCCAAACCACCTCCCAAACCAGAAAATGGGCGATTATAATGGAATATAACCTCCCAAACCAAGCGAATAAGGTCAAATGAGTCTTTTCATCATTTATCCGCCCCTTTTTTAAGGCTAAAATGAAAAAAATAATTATTTTTTAAATAAAATTTGGGCTAAATATATGAAATGGGTGATTTATAAAACTTTCACCCCTCTAAAATGAAAAACCCCTTAAATTTCGCCCTTGGGCTAAAATTTTCTCCTAAAGTTTACCATGTTCAGGGGCATAGGAGGGGATGGCATCACCTAATTCCACCCTAGAAGTCACACCCTAGAGGTATCGAGAAGTGCAGTGGAGGAGAGCATCGGGATAAATCTAGTAGGATGATGTGTCCTGACTGCTTCACCATTGGTCTGTGAGAGAGACCATCATCCACACAAGCTCTGCAGTGAAGCTCAATGATTAGTAAAGGGGTGTTCCCTGGAGTGCATTGGGAGGGACCTAATGGGATGATGTAAATGTTGGCATTATGAATTAGGTGTTTCCCTTGATGGAAATGATGAGTTTTCCTTGATGACAACCTATTTGATGAATGGAAACCTACTTGATGAGTTGTTTCTTGATGAAAATCTACTTGTTGAAGGTATAAACAAGATGTGTTTACAAATGTTACATAATGTTTTGAAAAATGCATGGTAGTTCAGAGGTAGAGGAATGATAAAGTTGGAATTTCAAGAAGTATACGTAGGTTCTATTAAGCCAAGTTGCGTATACACACGAGTTTAAAGAAGCAAAGGCGCGTATGGTTTCGGCACCATGGTATTCTAAATACTAGGGGTCTTTACAATGGTATTGGTCCATAGTAATGAGGGTGATAATGAACATTTATCTCGTCAAAGATTACCACCAGCACCAGTGTAATTTTTACCAGTGGTATTGAAAAAGGCTAAGCTATATAAGGTTGTGAAGATCAAAGTGTGGAAGTGTGCAAGTGATGGAAATATTATGAGAAATATTATGAATAGTTAGATCTAAAGAAAATATGCATGTTATGGGTTTTTTATGCTTTGCTTGATCTAAGCTAAGTATGCACCTGAGATTTTGATGATGGATAAGATCCAATAGATTTGTAATAACTATGCACCAATGAATACAATGATGGATCAGGATCATGAGAAATGAAATGATTTTCCATTGTATGATCTGCTCATGGATTGAATAGATATACGTATTGACACATCTTTTTATCTTTGAACATTATGATCTAGGTATTTCTGAAGTTCTGAAGAGCTGTGCAATTTTAGGTCAAAATTTGCAGATCTATACGCAAGTTGGTTTCAGTGAAGTCGCGTATACATGCGGGTTCGCTTCTTCAAAGTCGTGTATATAAAAGAAAGGCTTTATGTTCATAAATGAATGATCAACCTGATCAGTGCTACTATATCTCTATTGTCTGTTAATGATGTCCTCATGTTGATCTGAGTTGAATGTCTGAAGTAGAACTGATTGAATGATGAAGTTGAATTTGGTTACATGTTGATTGATTGAAAACATTATTGATGCTATTGACTGTATGAGGGTTCTACAAACTGAAAAAATATTTCAAAATATTTTTGGTCAACTCTGTGTCTGATTCAGAATTACAATTTTTTAGTTTTCAATATATTAAGATCTATACATGGGTTTCTCTACAAAAAAGTGCGTATACACGCGAGTTGCCTGAAGTGAAGTAGCATATACATTTTGGCATTTGAATGATCAGGGTTGCAGTTGATTCTATGTATCGGTGAAGTATTCTGAGTTCAGTTATGTGTTATGGTTACAGTGATTTGACTATTCCAATTGATTGGTTGAGTTTTGATTGAGTATCAGTTTATTGGGTTTCATTGATTGGTTGATTCAATTGTGTCAGAGATTGATGATTGTATTACAGTGATGAGTTACAGTTTGATTATTGACATTAAGCTTAAGTGTTGATAATGGGTCCATTCTGAAAATTTGATGAAACATGGTGTACAAGTTATGATGTGTTGTAGCAGGTAGATCTAGTGTGAAAATTTATGAAATGTGGTCCATAGATGTTGTTGAGGGTTGGAGCCTTCAGTGAGGAATTTGAAGCTTCCTACCAGTAGTAGCCGGTAATCATATCAGGGGGTTGGAGCTCCCTTCTAGTAGCATTTGGAGAATGAGTGAAGGTTGTAGCCTTCTACAGTTTGGTGCCTACATACTGGTACATGTTTACAACAGTACAAGACCCAGGGAATTGAAGCTCCCTTCCAGTAGGAGCTGGAGAACAAGCAAAGGTTGTAGCCTTCTGCAGGCGGTTTCCTTCATACTGGTATGAGTCTGCACCAGTACAAGATTGTAAAAAGTTTTTTCTTTATATTAAAAATAAGATATAGATGACAACAACAGGTGGTTTTTTCTCGCATTGGGTTTCCACCTTAAATCCCAGAGTTCATGTGTGTTGCTTATGTGTGATTGTTTATTTTGTTCTTACAACACATGGTTATTATCTATCTAATGTTTAATAAAGTACCGATGCACTAGCTGAAGACAAAAAATTATGAATTAACTGAAACATAAGTTTATTGGATGTACGTTGGTTGTCTTAAGAATAGTCACGTACACACGCCGGTTCCTTTTAGTAAAATTGTGTATAGAAATCATAATATGAAATGAAAAAGTTATTGATTTGAAAATACTGATTCACCCCCCCAGTGTTTTTCCCAACAATTGCTATCAAAGCAAGTCCTTTGGCGGAAGCTTGATCACTGGAAGGAGATCCGTCGAGACAATGGGAAAGAAGAAAAAGAAGAAATCACCTCAAAAGAAGAAGACATCTCAAAGAGATAGTGACAATGTTAGAGATGATTGACTATTAGATGGAAGCAAATATTTAGATTCAGAATCACCTCAGAATGAAGATGATCAAACAAAAGAATTATCAGGTACTGATTTTTTGTCCTCTATTCATACCTTTATGTTTTCATGCAATATTGAAGATAATGAATATGAAAATAAAACAAAATAAGGAAGCAACACAAGGAAAAGGAAGATCAATGTCAAAGGGAGCAGGATGAAGTAACATAATTAAGAAATAAAGTGAATGAAAATGATACAACAACCAAGGAACTTAAAGAAAGAACCAGTTTCTATAAAGGTTTTGAAGCTGAGGTTGTCTCTCTAAAATAAGATCTTAAAAAATCAAATAAGCAGAATGGAGAACTACTTCAAGCATTTGAAGAACAAGAAAATGAGATTCTCAAATTAAAACAACAATTGGTATTAGTATTCCACTTCCTATGCGTATATCTTATGAAGACAAGTTGCATGTATACGCGAGTTCTAAACTTCACATTCACATATACTTTGGTTTGATGGAGAAACAATGGGGAAAACCCAAGAAAAAGGCTTGACATGGTTCTGTCCATTATAAATTGTCTTTTATGTTTTGATGGTTGATGATTATAGTTTGTTGATGCTATTTAGAAGTGATTTTGGCCCTCCTAAGTTGTTGATGTCTTGATGTATAACTAACTGATGATGATGTCTTGATGATTCTTACTGTTATAAGAAATGATCAGATTTGAGAGTGAATAGTTGTCACATGCTTAGGGGAAGCAAGATAAGAGAATTAGGCATGTGCTCAGAGGGATCATGGTCAGTATTCATATTCAACAATTCAGATATGGAAGTCTTCATTCAATATTGGTAAGCCCTTTGCCCTTGATGTCAAAGGGGGAGAGTAGATTAGTGTTTGGAGAGTAACATGATGTTTTGAAAAGCTTGGTGCTTGCCTTGATGTATTTACACATTGTGGTGACCAAACACCAAAGTGGTTGCCATCAAGTCCAAAGGGGGAGATTTTTGGCATTATGAATTAGGTGTTGTCCTTGATGGCAACCTACCTGATGAGTTGTGCTTGATGACAACCTACTTTATGAATGGAAACCTACTTGATGAGTTGTCACTTGATGAAATCCACTTGTTGAAGGTATAAACAGGATATCTTTACAAATGTGACAAGAGTATTTTGAAAAATTCATGGTAGTTCAGAGGCAGAGGAATGATAAAGTTGGAAGTTCAAGAATTATACATGGGTTCTATTAAGCCAAGTCGCGTATACACACGACTTTAAAGAACCAAAGGCACTCATGGTTTTTGCACCACGGTATTCTAAATACCAGGGCTCTTTACCATGGTATTGGCCCATAGTAATGAGTGTGCGACAGATATTGATCCTGTCAAAGATTACCACCAACACTAGTGTCATTTTGACCTGTGGTATTGAAAAAGGCTAAACTATATAAGGTGGTGAAGATCAAAGTGTTATGAAACCAGCTCAAGAAAAGATAGAAAATATAGATCAACGCCTTAGAATTCAGCCTCTTCGAGGGGGAAACCTCCTTTACATTACATAAATGAACAATTCTTAGATGATACAAATGAAAAGACCTTCTTTCTATATATAGGAGTCTACGGGTCATAACATAATCAGATCCGACATAACAATAATAATGTAAGGGCACAATAATAACAATAGTGGGCTTCTATGGGGCACAATAGTAACAATATGGGCACTACGTGGGTACATCAATATAATAAGTGGTTGTACTAATAACAATAAGGGGTTACACTAGTAGTATAACGGCCTAACATGCCCCTCTCCTTCAAAAAGCGTTGTCCTCAACGCTTGAGTAGTTCTTGATGCTTCTGTATAAAATTCTTGTCCTTCCATGTGGAATATTCAATGGGTAAGTTCTTCGACTTGATGAGATACTCTGAAATTGATCGATTTCGTAGCTATTGGGTTCTTGGTTTGGTGACTGCTCCAGGTTCCAATATGATTTTTCTTTCCTCTTCAATTTCTGGCAATATTGTTTGAATTGGGATCTTGTGCAACTTTTGAATAAGTGGCCATACTTCTTCTTCCTTCTTCCATTCATCCCATGCTTCATTTATCAAATCTGGTTGGATAATAGAAATAGCACAAAACAATGCTTCGACATCCTCATCCTTGAAGTATCTTCCCATTCGGTAAGGTCGCCATTTTTTAAGTGCATGTAGTATAATTGCCAACAGTTCCTTCTCATAAATAGCTTGCTTGAGATGTAGTAGTAAAAATACCCAATCACCTGCATCCAAACATTTTTCACTACGATGTTGTTCCACCTGTTGTTTCGTTTGATTTTGCACCAAAGTGGTGTTATCCTTTAAAAGTTGGATAACTTGTTGTTGATGCTCGATGTGATCTTTCACTACTTGAACCTTTTTCTTCTTGATATGTCCTTCCATCTTTAGAGTTTGAGGAGTGGTAATTTCTTCCAATCCTTTACAAGATATGGTCAGATTCATTTCTTGATGCTCAAGATCTTTCACTTCTTGAACATTTTTCTTCTTGATATGTCCTTCTATCTTGATAGTTTGAGGAGTGGTAATTCCTGTCAATGATTTACAAGATATGGTCTGATTCATTTCTTCTATCTCTGGGGTTGGGTCCTGTCATATATCCTCTTCTTTTGATGTTTCTTGATCCTTTTCTTCCTCCTCTTCATACTCTATGTAAAATAATTTCTTTTCAGCACACTTATGACCTTTAGTGCATTTGCTATCAAAATTGTAACAAAGCCCTTTTTCTCTTTTTTCTTCCAATTGTTGTGGTGTAACCCTTGTAGGTTGTGGAAGGCTAGGAGAAACAACACTTCCATCTTTATAGTTGTGAGGGGTAGACTTCCTTGTTGCCATAATTTTACTTTCCCGTATGTCACAAAGCCCTTTTACTCTTTCCAATTGTTGTGGTGTTGCTCTTTGTATCCTCATAATGTGTTATCATTTCCTCCGTGAAAATTGACCATGTAACAAGTTGTTTACGAGAACAAAGCCCTTCATACCATAAAATTTGATCTGGTTCTAAATATGAAGATGCAATACATACCTTTTGTAACAGTGGTACACCATGTAGATCAAAATATTGTTCCATCTGAAGTAATCCAATTTACTGGATCCTTGCCATCAAACTTCCTCATCTTGTTTTTTCTTGATTTTAGGAGCTCGATCTTGAAACAACTGTAACTCTGTACTTTTGAATCTTTAAGTTCTGAAATTGCGACCTGTCGTAGCCCTTTGTGTCCTCTTTTCAATGCCACCAGTCTGATCCAAATTGGATTCTCCAAGGAAGAGTTATGCGAAATCTCCCACAGTGACCTGATTATAGGCTAGTTCAGTAGAGAAAACTTGTATGACGTGCCACGAGTCAGTGTTTTGACCTTTAGCTCTAAAAAATATATCGAAGAAACTAAATTCCGTCCTCTTTGTGTACCTTCTTACAAAATTTCAATCCAATGCTTAGAGAAAAAGTTATGACGATTTTCCCCAGGTCACCTGTTTGGAATGTAATTCAAGAGTCTGCAAAAAGACCAACTTCCTTAGATCATATCTCCGCAAATATAGTGCAAAAAGCTCTGAAGTTCGGACCTGAGATTTAGTGCGATGTTTTCTCAAAAGGTTTTTTTTTTCAACTTCGGAAACATCGCAGAAAAAAATATATAGCGAAAATTCCACGATGACCTGTTTGGAGCAGCGAAATCCTAGAATCCAAAGCTCTGATACCAAATGTTATGAAACCAGCTCAAGAAAAGATGGAAAATATAGACCAACACCTTAGAATTCAGCCTCTTCGAGGGGCAAACCTCTTTTACATTACATAAATGAACAATTCTTGGATGATACAAATGAAAAGACCTCCTTTCTATATATAGGAGTCTAAGGGGTCATAACATAATCAGAGCCGACATAACAATAATAATGTAAGGGCACAATAATAACAATAGTGGGCTTCTATGGGGCACAATATAACAATATGGGCACTACAATGGGTACATAAATATAATAAGTGGGTTGTACTAATAACAATAAGGGGTTACACTAGTAGTATAGGGGCCTAACATGATATATCAAAATTATGAGACCAGGTGCAACAAGTGGCACTTGCACAAAAAGTTGTAGAAGCTAAGATGAATGACGTGGAAGCTAAGATGGATGATTTGAAGATAGATTTGAAGACAATCATGGAAGAATTGAAGATAAATATGAATAAGTTGCTACAATAAGGGGTTACACTAGTAGTATAGGGGCCTAACACAAAGTGTGGAAGTGTGAAAGTGATGGGAATCTTATGAATAGTTAGACCTAAAGAAAATATGCATGTTAAGGGTTTTTCATGCTTTGCTTGATCTAAACTAAGTATGCACTTGAGATTTTGATGATGGATAAGATCCAATAAATCTGAAATAACTGTGCACTGATGAATACAATGATGGATCAAGATCATGAGACTTGAAATGACTTTCCATTGTATTATTTTCTCATGGATTGACTAGATCTACGTATTGATGCATGTTTATATCTTTGAATATTATGATCTGGGTATTTCTGAGTTCTGAAGAGATGTGCAATTTTAGGTCAAAATTTGTAGATCTATACGTAGATTGGTTTTGGTGAAATCACATATACACAAGGATTTGCTTCTTCAAATTCGTGCATATAAAGGAAGGTTTTTTTTCGTAAATGAATGATCAAATTGATCACTATTATTGTATACATTTTGTTTGTCAATGATGTCCTCATGTTGATCTGGGTTGAATGTTAGAAGTAGAATTGATTGAATGATGAATTTGAATTTGGTTACATGTTGATTGATTGAAAAGATTATTAATGTTGTTGACTGTATGAGGGTTCTACAAATTGACAAAATATTTCAGAATATATTTGGTCAACTCTGTGTCTAATTCAGAATTACAAGTTTTCAATATATTAAGATCTATACATAGGTTAGTCTACATAAAAGTGCATATACATGTGGGTTGCCTTAAGTGAAGTAGTGTATACATTTTGAAATTTGAATGATCAGGGTTGAAGTTCATTCTGTGTGTTGATGTAGTATTCTGAGTTCAGTTCTGTGTTATGGTTACAGTGATTTGACTGTTCTAGTTGATTGGTTGAGTTTTGATTAAGTGTCAGTTGATTGGGTTTCAATGATTGGTTGATTCAATTGTGTCAGAGATTGATGATTGTATTACAGTGATGAGTTACAATTTTATTATTGATATTGAACTTAAGTGTTGATAATGTGTATAGTCTAAAAATTTGATGAAACGTGGCGTACAAGTTATGATGTGTTGTAGCAGGTGGATCCAGTGTGAAAATTTATGAAATGTGGTCCACAGATGTTGATGAGGGTTGGAGCCTTGAGTGAGGAAGTCAAAGCTTCCTTCCAGTAGTATCTAGTAATCAGATTAGGGGTTGAAGCTCCCTTCCAGTAGCAGCTGGAGAACGAGTGAAGGTTGTAGCCTTCTACAGGTTGGTTCCTACGTATTGGTACAAGTTTACCCAGAACAAAACCCAGGGGGTTGGAGCTCCCTTCCAGTAGGATCTAGAGAATGAGAAAAGGTTGTAGCCTTCTATAGGTGGGTGCTTGCATACTGGTATGAGACTACACCAGTACAATATTTTAAAAATCATTTTATTTATATTAAAAAGAAGACAGGGACAAGAACAACAGGTAGTTGTTTCCCGCATTTGGTTTCCACCTTAAATCCTAGTTTTCATGTGTGTTGAATATGCGTAATGGTTTATTTTGTTCTTACAACACATGGTTATTGTCTATCTAATGTTTAATAAAGTATTTATGCACTGGCTAAAGACAAAAAAATGATGAATTAACTGAAACATAAGTTTATTGGATTTATGCTAGTTTTCTTAAGAACAATCATGTACACACATGGGTTCTTTTCATTAAAGTCATGTATAGAAATCAGAATATGAAATGAAAAAGTTATTGATATGAAAATACTGATTCAACCCCCCTCTCAGTATTTTTCCCAACAATTGGTATTAGAGAAAGTCCTTTGGAAGAAGCTTGATCGCTTGAAGGAGATTTGTTGAGACAATGGGAAAGAAACAAAAGAAGAAAGCACCTCAAAAGAATAAGACATATCAAAGAGACAATGACAGTGTTAGAGACGATTAGCTATTAGATGGAAGAAAATATTCAGATTCAGAATTGCCTCAGAATGAAGATGATAAAACAAACAAATTATCAGGTACTGATTTTTGGTCCTCTGTTGATACCTTTCCTTGTTCATGCAATAATGAAGATAATGGATATGACAATAAAACAAAATAAGGAAGTAGTACAAGGAAAAGGAAGATCAATGTCAAAGGCTGCAGGATGAAGTAACATCATTAAGAAATCAAGTGAATGAAAATGATACAACAACCAAGGAACTTAAAGAAAGAACTAGTTACTGTAAAGTTCTTGAAGCTAAGGCCGTCTCTCTAAAAGAAGATCATGAAAAAACAAATAAGCAGAATGAAGAACTACTTCAAGCATTTGAAGAACAAGAAAATGAGATTTAAAAAAAAAATTAAATTACAAAATAAATAAAATAAAATTGGTATCAATATTCCTTCCTATACGCGGATCTTATGAAGACAATTTATGTGTATATGCGAGTTCTAAACTTCACAGTCATGTATACCTTGGTTTGATGAAGAAATAGTGGGACAGACTTAGGAAAAAGGTTTGATATGGTTCAGTCAATTATCAATTGTATTCTTTGTTTTGATGGTTGATGATTATAGTTTGTTGATGCTATTTAGAAGCGCTTTTTTCCCTCATAAGTTGTTGATGCCTTGATGTATAACTGGTTGATGATGATGCCTTGATGATTCTTACTATTATATGAAATGATCAGATTTGATAGTGAACAATTTTCACATGCTCAGGGGGAGCTTGATCAGAGAATTCAACACGTGCTCAAGGGTAGCATGGTCAGTATTCATATTCATTAGTTCAGATATGGAAGTCTTCATTCAACATTGGTTAGCCCTATGCCCTTGATGTCAAAGGGGGAGAGTAGCTTGGTGTTTGGAGAGTAGCTTGATGTTTTGAAAATCTTGGTGCTTGGCTTGATGTATTTACAGGTTGTGGTGACCAAATACCAAAGTGTTTGCCATCAATTTCAAAGGGGGAGATTGTTGGAATTATGAATTAGGTGTTGTCCTTGATGGAAACCTCCCTAATGATTTGTCTCTTTATGAAAATGTACTTGATGAATGTATATACATGATTTGTTTATAAATGTGACAAAGTGTTTTGAAAAATTCATGGCAGTTGAGAGGCAGGGGAATGATAAAGTTGGAATTTCAATAAGTATACGCGAGTTCTCTTAAGCCAAGTTGCGTATACACGTGATTTTAAAGAAGTGAAGGCACGCATGCTTTCTGCAGCATAGTATTCTAAATACCAAGGGTCTTTACCATGGTATTGGCCCATAGTAATGAGCACGACAACAGATATTGATCCCGTCAAAGATTACCACTGACACTAGTGTAGTTTTGACCCGTAGTATTCAAAAAGGCTAAACAATATAAGATGGTGAAGATCAAAGTGTGTAAGTGTACAAGTGATGGAAATATTATGAATAGTTAGATATAAAGAAAATATGCATGTTATGGGGTTTTTATTATTTTCTTGATCTAAACTAGGTATGCAGCTGAGAGTTTGATGATGGATAATATCCAATAGATCTGAAATATCTATGCACCAATGAATACAATGATGGATCAGGATCATGAGACGTGAAATGAATTTCCATTGTATGATCTTCTCATGGATTGACTATATCTACATATTGAGGCATGTTTTTATCTCTAAATACTATGATCTAGGTATTTTTGAAGTTTTGAAGAGCTGCAAAAATTTAGGTCAAAATTTGTAGATCTATACATAGGTTGGTTTAGGTGAAGTCGCGTATACACACGGGTTCACTTCTTCAAAGTCACGTATGTAAAGGAAGGGCTTTATGTTCATAAATGATTGATCAACCTAATTAGTGTTGTTGTATCTTTGTCGACTATCAATGATATCCTAATGTTGATCCGTGTTGAATGTCTGAAGTAGAACTGATTGAATGGTGAAGTTGAATTAGGTTACATGTTGATTGACTGAAAAGATTATTCATGCTGCGGACTGTATGAGGGTTCTGCAAACTAACAGAATATTTTAGAATATCTCTAGTCAACTCTGTGTCTGATTCAGAATTACAAGTTTTTAGTTCTATGAGAATATTTTTTGGCATAAATCACATTGGGATGCTTTTGTCGACGCGTGTCAAACCAACGAGTGTGGTTCATTGTCAGGACAAGTTGAAGAACTAGATCCTGGCTAAAGTTAAATAGAAGAGCAGATCATCCACCAATTGTATTAGATCAGGTAACGACTATATTGGATTGGGCAACTAGACTTTCTAATGACTATATTTGACTGGGAAATGGCTAACTAGACAGGACTAAGGGATAAGGGTAGGAGAAATAAGATTATATATTAAATTAATAGGAATTAATTAATCACCGAAAGGATTTTAATTAAATAATTAATTTAAGTTAGTTTCATAACTATTACCATATGTAAATGAAGTAATGTATTT
>APFE031207445.1:74974-130279 GCA_000404065.3 Pinus taeda | reverse complement strand
CTAATGGCTTTTGAAAATGATTCATATGAATATCTTTATAAAACACGATCCCTAAGTAACAAACATAGGGCAACAACCATTAGACACCTATTTTTGGACAACAAAAATTTTATGGACAACATTATGTACATATCACTGCAGTTCTAGGTGATAACAGTCACAACGCCTATTCTAGTCTTCCAGGATTGGAAGGAGGAGTTTCATGTACATGTCAACACGTCATGTATAGCGCTGGGAGCAGTACTGACACAGGCTCGCAGAGGAACCTTGGACCATCCTATCGCATTTGCAAGCAGAGGTTTATCCAAGGTGGAGAAGAACTATTCCACCATCGAGCGCGAAGGGTTAGCTATGGTATACATGCTACATAAGTTTAGACACTACTTGTTGGGAGGCCATTTTAAGATGTATACAGACCACTCCACGCTGAAGTACCTGGTCAGTAAGTCTGTGTTGGGGGGGAGAATCTGTCAATGGCTGTTATTGTTCCATGAATATGATTTTGAAGTTATTGTAAAGCTTGGATGATTGCACGCAGGACTAGAACATCTGTCGTGCATTGAAACAGGGGAAGAGCAGACTCATTTGGAAGAAGGATAGCCTGATGCACATCTACTTGCAATGTGCATCCCGGATGGTCATTTTGAGGATATCATACACTTCCTAACAATAGGAACTAACCCAAAGGGATACACTATCCAACAGAAGAAGGAGTTAGTGGTGCATGTGGTAGAATTTTCTATCATTGTTGGGCATCTATACCAAATGGAGTCTAATGAGATATTGCAACGAAATGTACCAGAGTTTGAAAGAAGCAGCATCCTCGTGGAGACTCATGGGGGCACCATGGGAGGAAATTATGCAGGGACCGCGACCGAGTAGAATATTCTACGTGCAGGGTTGTGGTGGCCAACCCTCCATCAGGACTCAAAAGTGTATTGCAAGCGATCGTGAAGGGATGAGATGCCTCTGAATCCATAGATGATGTTACAACCGTTTGAGAAGTGGGCGATAGATTTTGTGGGACCCATTCAACCCCAAGGAAATACAGGAGCAAGGTACATTATCACCGTGACACAATATTTGACTCGTTGGTCGGTGGCACAGCTTGTGAAGGATTACACAGGCGTGACTGCCACAAAGATCTTCTTTGAGTATGTACTGACACGATTTGGCTGTCCAGAGATTTTGATGAGTGATCACAGTACGCACTTTATGAATGAGATTATGAACACGCTAACAGAGGAATTTCAGGTATATCATGAGAAGAGCACACCTTATCACCTACAGGCTAACGAGACGATGGAAGCATTCAATAAAGTGATAGAGAATGTGCTGACCAAGGTTTGTAATGCTCAACGAAGTGATTGGGACCAACACATACCTGTAGTAGTATGGGCCTATCGAACAACATGCAAGAAGTTGACTGGACAAACTCCCTTTAGGCTTGTATATGGTGTTGAAGCAGTGATGCCCATGGAATAGATTATGCCTAGTTTGTGTATAGGGCCACTCACGGGTATGACAGATCGCAGAGTCCTGGAGGAGAGGCTCGTACAACTGGACGAGCTTGAGGAAGAGATATTTATATCTAGATTTCACCAAGAGGTACAAAAGCAGTGCAAAAAGGCATGGCGTGGTCGACAAATTAAGTTGCGCACCTTTAAGGTAAACGACCTGGTTATGTTATATGACAACAAGTTTGATAAATCTCTAGGGAAGTTCAGGATGCACTGGTTAGGGACCTATGTCATTAAGGGGATGATCGATGGAGGAGCAGTACAACTGGTTAAATTGAATGGAGAACCCTTCCCAGGAAAGGTGAATGGAAGTTGATTGAAGCCATACACCGGCAGTCCGACCATGTGACTACATGAAGGTAGCATAGTCTTAGCGCTCCAGGCACCTGAAAGGAGGCGCTGAACTATAAACTACATTGCTTGGGTTGGGGAGTTGTGCAATTGGAGGATTGTGCAAAGCAAGGAAGTATCACAGGGTTCGCGGCAGCACAAAGGCAGCTACGCTACGTAGGGAGAAATCGTGCAGGTCAGCCAAAAAGTGACCATTAAAGTCACTGTTCATGATTTGACGATAGAAATGTGGCCAAATGGAGTGGGTGGCCAACATTTAAGATGAAATTTATGGCTCAGATCTTTGAAAATATTCCGCCAATCCAACATTAATGAACCAATTTTGGGGGGAAAGGTTGGATTTCAATTCAAAATGCCCTATAAATTACAAGTGGCCGTCCAACGAAAAACACTTGGCATTTTGAGAAATGAGTTGTTGAGCTCTCAAGCACACATGAATCGAGAATTCTTCAAGGCTTTGAAAGCTACTCCAGCATTTGCAAACTTACCAGAGACATCGCAAGCACTGTTGGAAAGCATTAAGTCGGCACCCATAGAAGCTATAGATACTGAAGCAAAGGAGTCAGTGCCAGAATTTGAGATGGAGGCAAAAGTAACTGCTCCAGAGGTCGCCAAGGTATTAGCCAAAGTCCATATATCACTAAGAATTCCAAGACCAAAGCCCACCCCACCAAGGAGACCATGAAGGATAAAAAGGGAAAGTAGCCTACAATACCTATGCACACATCATCGAGGAGAAACCCACCAAAGCCCACTGCATAGGAGAAGAGCAAAGCCATAAATTTGGAGCCGAAAGAGGAAGAAATCAAAGACATCCCAATGGATGATGAGGATGTGGGAGTTGAAGCGGAGGAGATTGAAGCCTAGTGTGCTGACCTTATCTCTCGTTTGGCTGAGTATGTCCCTCCACAGAAGGGCAGGATTAAGGTGCCAAAAGACATCGATGAGAGAAAGACCCCCTTGCAAACCCCTCTGTTGACAGATGATACTGTTTTCAAATGACCGTGCTTAGGGTGGGTTCCTCTAATGAAACTTGAAGATTGGGACTTGGCCAACCACAAGAAGTTCCCACACCTGGTGATTGAGCAGCTGATGTGTCGCATCATCGATACAAACACTAGAGTGACCACATTGGAGCCACGGAGGTGGCTTAGAGGAGTGGAAAAGGCAGGGTTGCTCAGCCTGCTTTGGGTGTTGCACTACAACTGCACCCCGGTGACATTATTGGTCATCAAGTAGTTGTTGTACTTGGTGCATGATGGGTGTCTATGGCTGGAGGAGTCAATACCCATCAAGGATAAATTGATTTATAGGATAACACAATTTCCATATGTAGGAGAGAATCTGGCCATGATATTTGGTGAAAAAGGCGGTGAGTAGGCCCTCACAGAATCTATGAAAGAAAAGTTTAAAATGGTGAAGAAGCTGTGTGGATATGCGATATCCAGCATCTGCGACATTACTGTAAACATAGATTCTAGCAGGGAAAGTGATGAGGAAGTGTTGCACCAATGAGGTGTCGGCGCTTGTTGTCGCACTAGTAGCCCAGTGCATCGAAGGAGTCCAGTTCAATTGGTCAGACTATCTTTGTGGAGAGTTCCTAGCAAACTACCGCGAAGCATAGGAGCTCAGTAAGACATTCCACTACACGTGGCTATTGCTGTCAATTGTGTTGGTAGCGTGTGAGCTGCAAGAGGACAGTCAATTCCCTTCGGTCGCATGAGACCTCCCAAAAGAAACAAAGTACAATTCACTGTGGGTGACCAAGGATGCGCAATGAGTCAAGGACAACAAGATCTTTTGGATCTCGATGGAGATGAACATCCACATGGCTATCAATCGAAAACCACAGTTGTCACCTACGGTGTACGCCAACCTACAAGGCTATGCAGAATTTAATGTAGACTTTCACCATGTGTCCATCAGGGTGTAGGAGGGCCCTGCATAGAAGTGGTATGACTTGCCTTACCTGGAAAAGGATGACTCCATTGATGTGGTACTTTATCAATGGCCGACAAAGTGGCATGCTACAACAGATTTGGTGGTGGGAGGAAGCAAGTCTTCCACGCAGAAAAAGGAGGCCAAGCTTAAGATGAAACAGCTGGATGAAAAGAGGAAAAAGGAGGCCACTGATAGGGCCCAGGCAAAGTGTGAGGCCGCGTAATAGAAAACGAAGCAGACAGGTTGAACAGAGCGAGGCTCTGACAAAGTTGCGAGGTCGCCTTCACCTGAGATAGAGAAGGAGATGGATGAGCAAGCTAAACAACACGGTGTAGATGCACAGGCGACGTTCACCCACATCAAGCGCCCAAGGGAGTAGGAGAAAGGAGGGTCTAAGAAGAAATCAAAGGCTACCAAGACATCACTGGACCTAATCACCTTTATAGAGGGAAATTTACATGATATCGGTGACACAATGAGGGATGCCACAACGGATTCCCTACAACAGTTTGAGCAGTAACAACAGATAATCTTGGGGGTTATCCAGACAGGTTTAAAGAATTTGCAAACCCGTGCATCGCAAGCTGGCATGGTGTCTACCAGCCTGGCTATTGGCACTTCAGAGGCTGCGGAGATGCTGCACGCGAAGACCTTGAGTGCGATAGTGCTGCTTGATGGAGCACTGACCATGGAGAATGAAGTTGATAGGTCCACTGTCAATGCCCTAAAGGGAGTAGGGTTGAATCTGGCAATGCTCCTGGGAGAAGCACTCCACCTCTTGTAGGATGGAGTGATTGTAGAGATGAGGGCCCATGAGCACTGCGCCCTCCAGGTGATCAATGAATAATGGATCAACAATGAGCAGATGACACTACAATGAGACTCTTTCATTGCCACTGTGACCGAGGTGACCAATCAGAGGATGCATGCCAAATGGTCCCAGAGTTGTCCATTCCTGAGGAGAAGCTAGTCGAGGTGTGCATCTGCAAGCTGGCCACAGGGGTATGCTACACTCGCACTAAGATGGCGAGGGTTTAGTTGGAGTTGAACTTGCAAATCACATAATTATAGTTGAAGGCCCAACCTTCAACTCTGCCAGAAGTGAAGGAACAACGAGAAACCACTATCACATAAGTAGTAGCGGCAGTGGACAGTGTAGTAGCAGACTACACAATGTTTTGAGCAGTCGTTTAAGGTCCTGACAAGCTTACAGGAGGACCCCAATGTACAATTACTAGATACAGAAGTGTGTGAGCTACAACAGTGCTATGATGAAGTGAAGGGCACAACGTGAACCGTCGTGTTGACACAAAGACTAGCAAAGCAACTAAAATAATAGGTGGATGCAACATTGCACAAGGAAGAAGTGTTGAAGGGAAGACTAAAGCCCTGGCTAGATGAGGCTTACATGGTGATAGGCTCTATTGAAGGAAAGCTTGCGGTTCTGCAAGCCACTCAGAAAAAGCTTCAGGCCAACAGTTCAGGAGCAATGACCAAGCAGATGGTTGAAGACACGAAGCAGGTAACCGCACAGTGCATGACTGAGGTTGCGGTCATACGAGTTGAGATGGAAAGGATTCACGCAAAGATCTCTATGCCTACCGAGTGACTCAAGTTCGAGTCACGATGTTTGTGTTGGGGGCATGTTGGGAACGAGATCCCCCAAGGATAGTTTTGGGGCTAAAATCCCGTGTTTTGGGTCGAATTTTGTAATAAACTTATAAATACTCCGCATTTTATGTTCGCAGAGCATGAAGGTGTCATGAGTCATAAAGGGTTGTCCGACCTTATTTTTGTAAAGAAAATTTGGCTGTAAAAGATCTACCCATGGTCTGTGGACCATGGGATTGTATAAAAAGAGCTAAACAAGCTCTAGGGAAAAATAGAAAAGGAGAGAGTCATAGCTCTGAAGCAAGAAGTCTAAGTTTCAGGTTGTAGTGTAAGTAGAGGCTCTGCCGCTGAGTGCACAAAGGTCTAGGGTAGAAGTTTGCAACTAAGTGCGTGGACCCCTGCAGTTGTGTGCGTAGGGTGGATAGAGTCTGTAATCACTTGAAAATATCAATAAAGAGAAGTATTCTGCGAATTCTATGTCTTTGTTCTAATTAATGCATCTTATCATGTTATGTATGAATTTCATTTATAATTCTTATGGGATGGGAGAATGTATGTAATTACGTTGGATAACTAAATGCAAGTAAGGATATCTATTTACGCGGTGCTAACTTTGATTATCTAATAAGATAAGTAAGATTCTTATGGTAACTTGAAAATCTGTGCAATACACTGGCTTAGCAGCATGAAAGTATCTGAATCAAATGTTAGGGTTTCGAAAAGTTCAATCGTACCTTTTCGCGGAGGCACTGAAGGTCGGAATAGAGGGCTAGTCTAGCAAGGCCTAGAACTAAGTGACCTGTGTGAGGGGAGGAGTAGAAGGAATAAACTGACATCACGACCATCTCATGGTGCAAAAACTTGGTTCCAACATCCCCCCATACTACTCTGGATGATACTTTGGTCGTTTCTCTCTGGGCTGATGCCAAAAGGGCTAGTAGTGTAGGGATTTGTTTGGCTAACTAACGTTGAACCTGGGTTAGGCCCCAACAAGCCAACATAGAGTATATATTTTTGCATTTGAATATTAGGGTTGTAATTTATTCTGTGTGTTGATGAGGTATTCAAAGTTCAGTTCTATGTTTTGATTAGAGTGATTGGCTGTTCCAGTTGATTGGTTAAGTTTTGATTAAGTGTCACTTGATTGGTTGATTCAGTTGTGTCAGAGATTGATGATTTAATTATAGTGATGAGTTATAGTTTGATTATTGATATTGAGTTGAAGTATTGATAATGGGTCCAGTCTGAAAAATTGACGAAACGTGGCCTACAAGTTATGATGTGTTGTATCAGGTGGATCCAGTGTGAAAATGTATGAAACTTGGTCAAAAAATGTTGTTGAGGGTTGGAGCCTTTAGTGAGGAAGTCGAAGCTTCCTCCCAATAGCAGTTGGTAATTAGATTAGGGGGTTGGATCTCCCTTCCAGTAGAATTTGGAGAACGAGTGAAGGTTGTATCCTTCTGTAGGTTGGTGCATGCGTACTAGTACAGGTTTACGCTAGTACAAGACCCAGGGGGTTGGAGCTCCCTTCCAGTAGGAGCTATAGAATGAGTGAAGGTTGTAGCCTTCTGTAGGTGGGTGCCTGCATACTGGTATGAGTCTGAACCAGTACAAGATTGTAAAATATTTTTCTTTATATTAAAAAGAATACAGAGACAACAACAATAGGTGGTTTTTTCCCGCATTGGGTTTCCACCTTAAATCATGTTGTTCATGTGTGTTTCTTGTGTGTGATGGTTTATTTTGTTCTTACAACACATGGTTATTGTCTATCTAATTTTTAATAAAGTACTAGTGCACTGGATGAAGACAAATAAATGATGAATTAACTGAAACATAAGTTTATTGGATGTACGTTGGTTGTCTTAAGAACAATCATGTACACAGGCGGGTTCCTTTTAGTAAAGTCGCATATAGAAATCAGAATATGAATGAAAAAGTTATTTATTTGAAAACAATGATTCACCCCCCTCTACGTATTTTTCCCAACAATTGGTATCAGATCACGTCCTTTGGAAGAATCTTGATTACTGTAAGGAGATTCGTCGAGACAATGGGAAAGAAGAAAAAGAAGAAAGCACCTCAAAAGAAGAAGACATCTCAAAGAGACAGTGACAATGTTAGAGATGATTGGCTATTAGATGGGAGAAAGTATCCAGATTTAGAATTACCTCAGAATGAAGATGATCAAACAAACGAATTATCGGTTACTGAGTTTTGGTCCTCTATTGATACCTTTCCCTGTTCATGCAATATTGAAGATAATGAATATGACAAAAAAACAAAATAAGGAAGTAGTACAAGGAAAATGAAGATCAATGTCAAATGTTGTAGGATGAAGTAACATCATTAAGAAATCAAGTGAATGAAAATGATACAACAACCAAGGAACTTAAAGAAAGAACTAGTGACTGTAAAGGTCTTGAAGCTGAGGTCGTCTCTCTAAAATAAGATCTTGAAAAATCAAGTATGAAGAATGAAGAACTACTTCAAGCTTTTCAAGAACAAGAAAATGAGATTCTCACATTAAAACAACAATTGGTATCAGTATCCCACTTACTGTATGTGGATCTTATGAAGCAAATTCACGTGTATACGCGAGCTCTAAACTTCACAGTCATGTATACTTTGGTTTGATGAAGAGATAGTGGGACAGACTCAGGAAAAGGGTCTGATATGGTTCAGTGAATTATCAATTGTACTTTTTGTTCTGATGGTTGATTATTACAGTTTGTTGATGCTATTTAGAAGTGTTTTTGTTCCTCATAAGTTGTTGATGTCTTGATGTATAACTGGTTGATAATGATGCCTTGATGATTCTTACCGTTATATGAAATGATCAAATTTGACAGTGAACAATTGACACATTCTTAGGGAAAGCATGATAAGAGAATTAGGCATGTGCTCAGGGGCATCATGGTCAATATTCATATTCAATAGTTCAAATATGGAAGTCTTCATTCAACATTGGTTAACCCTTTTCCCTTGATGTCGAAGGGGAAGAGTAGCCTGGTGTTTGGACAGTAGCTTGATGTTTTGAAAAGCTTGGTGCTTGGCTTGATGTATTTATAGGTTGTGGTGACCAAACACCAAAGTGGTTGCTATTAAGTCCAAAGGGGGAGATTGTTGGCATTATGAATTAGGTGTTGTCCTTGATGGAAACCTACCTGATGAGTTGTCATTGATGACAACCTATTTGATGAATGGTAGCCTACTTGATGAGTTGTCTCTTGATGAAAATCTACTTGTTGAAGGTATAAAAAGGACGTGTTTATAAATGTGACAGTGTTTTGAAAAATGCATGGTAGTTCATAGGCAAAGGAATGATAAAGTTGGAAGTTCAAGAAGTATACGTGGGTTTTGTTAAGCCAAGTCGCGTATACACACGAGTTTAAAGAATCAAAGGTGCTCATGGTTTATGCACCATGGTATTCTAAATACTAGGGGTATTTACCATGGTATTGGGCCATAGTAATGAGAATGCCAATGACTATTGTCCCGTCAAAGGTTACCACCAACACTAGTTTAGTTTTGACCCTTGGTATTGAAAAAGGTTAGACTATATAAGGTGGTGAAGATCAAAGTGTGGAAGTGTGCAAGTGATGGAAATATTATGAATAGTTAGCTCTAAATAAAATATGCATGTTATGGGTTTTTGATGCTTTGCTTGATCTAAACACCTGAGAATTTGATGATGGATAGGATCCAATAGATCTAAAATAAATATGCCCTGATGAATACAATGATGGATCAGGATCATGAGACCTGAAATGACTTTCCATTATATGATCTTCTCATGGATTGATTAGATATACATATTGAGACATGTTTTTATCTCTAAATATTATGATCTAGATATTTCTTAAGTCTTGAAGAGCTGAGCAATTTTAGGTCAAAATTTACGGATCTATACATAGGTTGGTTTCGATGAAGTCGCATATTACACGCGGGTTCGATTCTTCAAAGTTGTGTATATAAAGGAAGGGTTTTTTCTTCATAAATGACTAATCAACCTAATGAGTGCTGATGTATCTCTATTGTTTGTTAATGATGTCCTCATGTTGATCTGGGTTGAATGTTTGAAGTAGAACTGATTGAGTGATGAAGTTGAATTTGGTTACATGTTGATTGATTGAAAATATTATTGATGTTACTGACTGTATGAGGGTTCTGCAAACTAAAAAAATATTTCAGAATATCTCTGGTCAATCCTGTGGCTGATTTAGAATTACAAGTTTTTATTTTCCAGTATATTAAGTTCTATACGCAGGTTTCTCTATAGAAAATAATGTATACACGCGGGTTGCCTTAAGTGAAGTAGTGTATACATTTTGACATTTGAATGATCAAGGTTGCAGTTGATTCTATGTGTTGATGCAATATTCTGAGTTCAATTATGTGTTTTGGTTACAGTTATATGACTGTTCCAATTGATTGGTTGAGTTTTGATCAGTTGATTGGGTGTCAGTGATTAGTTGATTCAATTGTGTCAGAGATTGTTGATTGTATCACAGTGATGAGTTATAGTTTGATTATTGATATTGAGCTTAATTGTTGATAATGGGTACTATCTGAAAATTTGATGAAACATGGCCTACAAGCTATGATGTGTTGTAGAAGGTGGATCCAGTGTGAAAATTTATGAAACGTGCTCCACAAATGTTGCTGAGGGTTGGAGCCTTTAGTGAGGAAGTCGAAGCTTCATGCTAGTAGTTGGTAATCATATCAGGGGGTTGGAGCTCCCTTCCAATAGTAATGGGAGAATGAGTGAAGGTTGTAGCCATGTTGTAGCCTTCTGCAGGTTGTTGTGTGCGTACTGGTACAAGTTTACGCCAGTACAAGATTGTAAACCTTTTTTTCTTTATATTAAAAAGAAGACAGAGATGACAAGAACAAGTGGTTTTTTCCCGCATTGGGTTTCCACCTTAAATCTCGGTGTTCATGTGCATTGTTTATGTGATATAGTTTATTGTGTTCTTACAACACATGGTTAATGTCTATGTAATGTTTAATATAGTGCTAATGAATTGGTTGAAGACAACCAAATGATGGATTAACTAAAACATAAGTTTACTAGATGTGCGTTGGTTTTCTTAAGAATAGTGGCGTACACATGTGGGTTCCTTTTAGTAAAGTCTCACATAAAAATCAAAATATGAAATGAAAAATTTATTAATTTGAAAATACTAACTCACCCCCCTCCAATATTTTTGCCAACAATAAATCGATTGCGTTGACCAGACATACAAGCCCAACAACATTTTCATTGGTGGAATGAGGGCCCATGACCAGGTCAGTCTGATTCTTTAAAACCAAAGAAATAAAGAGGTTCAGTAAAAGGAGCACAAAGATGGAAGTAGGGGGATGACACAACATTGGGTGGACCTGAGGGGACACGTGTTGGAAATCTAGCAGTTGTTCCTTTGGAACTGGAAACCACCCTTAGGGAATTCTGTAGGAGATTTGTAAAAGGGGCTTGTGTCTGCAAGATTAATGTGATGCATTGATTTTCCGATGGGAGGTATTCCTTTACTGCCACCTCTAGGGGAGGCTACACTATAACACATTGGAACGTTGACACTCATGTTCAATGGCTTCACCATTGAAGCAAGTGGGGATCCCCCTAGGACTCGCATGACAATTAAGTTGTCATTTTCTTTTGGCTAAAGAGACAGAGCGAGAATGAGAGATGACAGTTGGTTTCAACGGGCACAACTATATATATGTATGTGTGTGTGTGTGTGTGTGTGTGTGTGTTTGTGTGTGTAAATTAAATGGCTAGGTGATAAAACAATGTTTACACCATTCCTCTAACAGGACTTGAGAGGTTGGGTATGAAAGTTCGACCAATGATATAACTTATTAATTGTTTTTAGAGTCTTCTGATATCCTGGATGACTTGAATACGAATTGACATGAAACTCCTTCAAGATACACTTCTTGAGCTTAATATTGTCTGACACGTAAATCCAGTTCCTAAATTTGACCAAGCCATTTGCTGAGAGGTGATACACCTCATCCCTATCACCTTCACCCTGCTATTACAATCTTTTCTTCAGCTTCTGGTACTTGTCATCATGCTACCCTACATGCAAGGTCCCCTTATAAATATGTCCCATATGAACTCACTTTTGAAATGTGATTCACCTACACTCTCCTACTGACAGCATCTACAACCGTGCTCTCCTTGCCCTTAATGTACCTGATATGAAAGTCAAACTCACTAAGGGTAGCCAAACATCTAGCTTGCCTAGAATTTAGATTGGATTGGTCAAATAAGTACTTCAACCCACTATGATCACTCATCAGAATAAACCTTGTGCTAAGAAGATAATGTCTCCACATCTTCAATGCATGAACGATAACTGCCAGATCAATATCATGAGTCACATAGTTATGATCGTGCTCGTTCATATTCCTTGACTCGTAGAATACACCTTTCCTTTTTGCATCAAGACCCCACCAATTCCTTCCATTGAAATGTCTATACATACCACAAACTCTTTATTAGGATCTGCAATGTTCAAGACTATAGCATTGTAAGCAAATGCTTCAACTACTCAAAAATAGTTGCACACT
Source organism: Pinus taeda (assembly GCA_000404065.3). NCBI lineage: Eukaryota > Viridiplantae > Streptophyta > Pinopsida > Pinales > Pinaceae > Pinus > Pinus taeda. The sequence goes on along the minus strand of APFE031207445.1, from coordinate 118,277 downwards.
CTTCATTTCATTCAAACTTCTTCCCTTTCCTTTACAAAGATGTAATAGGATAACCAATATTTGAGAAGTTCCTGATGAACCACCTGTAATAACCTGCTAGTCCCATGAATGATTTGAACTCATCCACATTACTAAGAGTTGATCACTCCATGATAGCTTTAATCTTTTTGGGTCCACTACTACCCCTTCCTTGGAAACAACATGTCCCAACTAATGAAATTTAGTCTAAAAGAAACTGCAGTTGTTGAGCTTGGCATACAACTGATGTTCTCTCAACAATATCAACTTTGTTGTCAGGTGCTCTGCATGCACCTTGTCATTCTTAGAATATATCAATATATCGTCAATAAATACTATCACAAACTTGTCCATATAAGGACGCAACACACTAATCATCGAAAACATGAAAGTAGCTGGAGCATTAGTGATACCAAATGGAACCACCACAAACTCATAATTCCCATACCTAGTATGGAACATTTGTATTCTAAATGTATTTTTCTTTGATGTGCACTTGATGATATACTTATCTCAAATAAATATTTGAGAATACTACTGCTCCCTTCAATTCATCAAACAAATCATCAATCTGCGGAAATGGATACATGTTCTTGATAGCCACCTTATTCGACTTCCTGTAATTAATGCACAACCTGAGAGTCACATCCTTCTTCTTTAAAACCAATACTAGTGTACCCCAAGGTAATACACTTGGCATGATGTATCCCTTATCAAGCATTTTCTTAAGCTACAACTTCAATTCCACCAACTCTACAGTTCTCATCATGTAAGGTGTCTTTGAGCTTGGTGTTACTCCTAGTACCAACTCAATATAGAAATCAACTTCCCTATGAGGTGGTAACTCTGAAATCTATGTTGGAAACACATCCTGAAACTAGTGCAAAACATGATACCTCTTCAAGACTTCATTTTCCTCAACATGCTTCCTCTTTTCATTGGAAATATGAGCTACAAACTATATACATCCTTTCCAACAATTGTGCTTTGTCTGCATAGTTGTAACCATTCTCATTGATGTAGGCTTCGTCTTTCCCTGCAAGATTCTCTTTTCTCCATCATCATCAAGACACTCAATAGCATTATCACAATAGTCCACTTTATTCCAGTGAATGAACAACCAATCCGTGCCCAAAATCATATTGTATCAACCCAAAGGAAGAACATTTAAATGTGTTGATGTAGTCACATACCTCATCAGCTCCAGAAACTTAGTCGTATACTCTTCATTTGTCATATAAGTCATCTTAATCTCAGAAAAATCCTTAGCCTTTCCATGTTAATATCTCTTAGACAAGTACTTCTTTCTTAAGAGTCTTTTAAACTCATGCCAACTCAACTCCTTTGTCTTGGTGCCTCTAACACGCTTCACATCTTCCCACCATATCTATTCTTTTCTCTTGAGAATAAAAATAGCTATCCTAGCTTTCATATTCTCTGTATAGTCATGCAATTCAAAAAACTTCTTCATCCCAAGCTGCCATGCTTCTACATATTCTAGATTCTTAATTTCTCCATCAAATGTAGGAGGTTTGGCTTTCTTGAACTCATCCGGAAAGTATTCCTTATCACTCCTCCTACAAGCATGATGGTAGTGATGGCCATGATGTCTCTCTAAACAAAAACTATAATAGAACCCATAAGCACTACCTCTCTTGTCAGGTGTATCCAACCACCTTCCACCTCTGATTGTGTCATCCATGTCCAACATGTATCCTAACTGAGACCTACTACCCTATGCCCCATTAGTCCTTTCCTCCTATCCATGATTGATTCTTAGTCATTCCTGTCTCTGAAAGTCTGATAAGTTCTGAAGGATCATTACATTAAATTTTGCTTGCTTTTCCTGAGCTTTGTGAAGCCTTTCCTGTGACTCAATTATTCTATCATTATTTGCCTTGCAACTTCTGATTTCTTGTTGGGTGTGGAGCCTTATTAACTTCTTTATTTGGAGGTATCACCGCATTGGACCCTAGTTTATAATGGGGCAGCAACACCACCTATTTGTTTTCCATCGGGGGGATCCGGGGGGGGACAAAATTTTTTATGAGCCCCCCCTGCTGGGGGTTCAGGGGCAGCACCCCTGAAGCTAAAAATATATGTAAAATTACCTTGTAAAATAATTTAATTCCGTAGTCAATCTGATTTGTTCATTAGGTGGATGATCTGACGGTAGAAGTTATGTTTAGTTTAGGGTTTTTAATCCTAGAAGGAAACCCCTTGCTATATATGAGGGAATTGTATTGTAGCTATGTACATGTGTATTTTGAGCGAGAAAGAGAGAGGATATTGTGTGAGAGTGAAGAGAAAATTACAATGGATTTGTTTTAGGTTGTATCTCTTCACTTTGTTGGATAATATAAATGATGGATTGGATGTTTCTTCATGGACGTAGCCCAAATTGGGTGAACCACGTATATCTGTGCCTCTCTTGTTTTATGAGTTTTTTGTGTTTATATTTCTGCAAATATTTTATGTGATCCATTGCTCTATAATGTATAATTTTTTAACAACTAGTATCAAAGTTGAAGGTCTATTTGGATGATAAACTTATGAGAGAGAAGGGTTCCTAGTTTGAGTGGGAGCAATTGCGAAAGACATTAGGTTTAGGGTTGAAAAATTTAATAGCCAAAAATACTAGTTGTGGAAGATGCAGATGGAAGATTATCTGTATAAGAAATATTTGTACCTACCACTGAACGGAAAGAAAAATAAGTTGACGAGTATGATAGACACATAATGAGATATTCTCAACAGAAAGGCACTTGGAACAATACAGCTGTGCCCAACGATGTTGACAACCTTTAATATTTCAAAGGAATCGACAATAGAAAGTTTAATGTCGACATTGGCCAAACTATATGAAAAACCCTTAGCCTCTAATAAGGTATTTATTATGAAACGTTTATTTAATATGAAGATGTCAGAAGGTGTATTTGTTGTTGATCATTTAAATGAATTTAATACCGTTACCAGTCAGTTAAGTTCTGCAGTTGTAAATTTTGATGATGAAGTTAGGGCTCTACTGTACTCATTGCCAGAAAGTTGGAATGGTTTATTATGGCCATTAGTAACTTTCTCTTTGGATCTAATACTTTAAAGTTTGATGATGTTGTTGATGCAATTCTTAGTGAGGAAATGCGACAGAAAAGCTCTGGTGAGACATCAAGTAACGCTTTGACTATAGAGACTAGGGGAAGAAAAATGGAAAGAGGAAAGAGCCTGGGATATCACAATAACTCAAGGAAAGGCAGATCCAAGTCCAAATTAGAGTAGTGTGCTAGAAATGCAAGAAGAAAGGACATCTGAAGAAAGACTACAAGTCTCGGAAATGAAAAGAAGGAGACGCACATGCTACATAGTATTGTCACACCTCCTGCACTTCCCTATGACATACCCTAAAGTGCCCAAAACCTAGAAATAATGCAATGTACTCATCCTAATATGTAGCTCAGATCCTTCCTAAAACACTGATTGAAAAATGCCTTGAGCTTCTCCTAAAGAAAAGGGCTCTAAAACCCTAATTTGAGTATCATCGCTCCCCTAACATTGGCAACCCGTTTTGGTCGCTAGTTGCACTTCACTCGCCTCATGCTGCCAGCATGCTTTTAGCTTGGATACCCACGATGATCCCTTAAAGGAAAATTTTCCCAAAGAGGACAAGACGTTTCCTGATCTAGAGGCTTCCATAACAATGAGTTGGAGGTTTTTTGGCGTGGATGAGGTCAAGTTCTCTCAATTTGGCCCTTTGGTCTTATCCCTATGAGCTACCTCCTTGAGATGAGGGCCTTCTCCTATCTTTGGAGAAATCATAACTCCCTTTCCCTTCCTATATATTCATCTTTTTCCATTCCCAAATGGTTGGTCTTTGGCTATTTGCACCCTTATGCTGAGATTGTGCCTACATGCTAGTCATTTGGCTTGTAGGAGTGCTTGGAGTGCTTGAGCTTGGACTTGGACATTCCCTCAAGGATACCTTATTGACATAAAGGCTTGGTTGTATGCTTACTCCTTTATTATATTAATATATACAACTATTGGTTCACTTTCCATAAATGTGTGTGTTAATGCATCATTTATCTTAATTCTCATTGATATGTTAAGTGGATTACTTTCGATTATGCTATTTGTATTCATATGATCTGTTGTGTCTTTTATTTATTGTGTAGGAATTAAAACATTGTGAGAAGTAGGACTGAGCCTGAGGCGCAGGTGATTCAAGGTCTTCAACAAAGGAGTACATTATAGCGTCAGAACGAGGTAGGAAATTTTCATCTTCTCCCATTTCAATTATAATTTAGGAAAGTGTCTTATAGATTGTCACGTAGGTTGCTAGTCCCAGTCATTGGCCTAGAGGGATCATCTCTGTCCGCAGAGAGGATTTTCCTAGACAACAAAATGGTGACTTTGCTAGGGAAGCTATAACCCTTTCCATCCATTACTTCAATCAAATTCTTTGATGAGTTTGACCAACCGTCTATTTCTTGGCTTGTTTTCTTCAATGTAGGTATTTTCATTCGCTGGTTATTGCTTGAGGACATTCAATTTGTTCTGGTCTTGAAGAAATTTTTTATTTTTCCCTGTTTTTCTCACCCATCCCGTGTTTTTCTTCCAAATTCATGTTGTCATCACTTATTTTTTAATTACAGTCACATTTATTACCCTTGCATCACCCTTTTTCCTATAACAGGCATGCTAATCCTAGAGGATAGGAGAGAAATTAGGTTTTCTTCTTGTTTTCAATGTTTTTGGCCTCTATCAACGATTTTCTAGTGTGTCTATAGTGTATTTGTCTTGGTTTATTTTTCTTGTATGACTCCAATTGTCTCTCGACTTTGTTAATGTGTGTTTGAGGCTTCATTGATTTCTAGGGTTTCTAGGGCTTCTAGGTCACCCTCCACTCATTGTTTGGTCTACTTTCTTGAGATTAATTGCTTCCATTCAGGATTCTTCCTGCAATCAGAACATCTTTTTCAAGTTTCTTTTGGTTCATTGATGTGAATTTGTTTTCATTAGGGTCGAGTCATATTGATGCTTTGAGGATTAATTTAGTTCCATTGATGAGCACAGATTAAAAATTGTTTTCTTTGGTTGTACTGAAAGAGACTACTTGTTTTCATTCTTATGTTTCAGAAAGAAAAAGTGAAAGATCTCTTCATTTAAGTATCATTAAGACATTTTTGCATTCAGAACCATAAAGTGAAAGAAATTTTCATTTTCATTGAGTTAGATTGCATTTTTCCTTTGCTTATTTTGTTGAATCAAAGTGAAATAAAACATTTTTTACTTTTCACATTGCATTTGGAAGACGAATGTGAAAGTTAGTGGAAGGCATGTTGTTTGTTGCATTTTGTTTGATGCATTATTAATTGACTTTCTTCCCTTGGTTAGTGTAGCTTTCATTGAAGTGGACAATTTTCATTTTCTCATTTAGTTGCATCATAGGTGTTCATGTGACATCGTTTTGAGCCTTAAATCCAAAACTTAATTGAAGATAAACTTATAGTTTACCTCAATTAATCTAAGGAGCATTTTGAACCTAACACAAATATATAGATGTCTAGGCTAGAGACGTGTTCCGACGTCTTTAAACATAACAATTGTCGTTAACTTTGTGTAGTGTATACCGGGGGTGAAATCCCATCCCAATACGAAAGTATATTGGCTGTTCTCTAATAATATTGGGTATATAGGAGGCACTCTAGTATGACAAGTATATGGGATTGCTCTCATTGAATAGTTATGCATTAGACAATGCTAACACAGACTTGTGCTCCTCGTACTGTCAAGTATATATTAGGAGACCCCATTAAGTTGCTATCCTTTATCCATAGGTAACCAAGTCATCCACCTTGTAAATGTGATACACCGAACACAAAATTCGGGGAGATTGGCCACCATAAATTAAGTCCTTGGTTTCGGCTAAGGTGTATATAATGGTTCATGGATACATGGTAAACCCTTTTGCCTAGATTACCCCTTTTTAATTTATTTTTGTTAAAGTTCTAAAATCAATTAATTGGTTGTGGAAAAAGCATCCTTCCTGTGGAAATACTCCTTAGTATATCTTAGGTTGATACCAATGGAGACATTTCCTGAGTTCACCAGTCAAGGAAACCCCTTTGATGAGAATCCTACTCCTTTTCCTTCTTTTAGAAATATTGGTGCTCCTTATATGGCAACATTGTCCCTTCTTGGATTGACCATTGGTCTGCCAGTTTGGTTATTTTCGACCTCGGTGTTTCCGAGTGTCCAAATTTCTTTTCAGCCGAGTTCTCCTCTGCTTGAACAACATCAACATCATGTTGATCCTAAAGTTGACCCCTCGCCTTCTTCGTCTATTTCTTCACCTTGCTTTTCCTCTTTTCCTAGTGAAAGTCTGGATTCAAGTAACCAAGGATCTAAGAAGAAGAAGAAGAGGACAAAGAACAAGAAGCAAACTAAGCACGGGGGCAACCAAGTAGCCATTGCTACAGATGCAACTAATGTAGAAAAGTTTTCCAACCAACACCGAAAAGTAAAATTACCTTGAATGTTATGTAAGCGTGACCACCTTCTTCAAAATTGTCTAGGTATTCCTAAATTCTTAGAAGTGTGGTCCACATGTTCACATCAAACTTTTTCATCAGCCTGTAGAGGTCATGTTAGTGATAAACCTTCAACTAGTAATAGTAAATCCCATGGGAAAAAGGGAAAAGTCAAATTTCCCTGTAAGTTGTGTGAAGGTAATCATCCCATTCACCTTTTTCCTCTTATTGATGAAGCTTCCAAAGAGTTGGAAAACCTTACTACTTCCCAGCCTCGTCTTCCAGCTGGTTATAAGCTTTCCCCTGATCCTCTACTAGTTGATCAAGTGATTGATCAAAATTCATCTTTGGTAAACCCCGCTCTCTCTGAAAGTGAGTCACGTGAGTCTATTCTCAACCAACCATTGGTTGAGAAAATGGTAGACTTAACTCCGTCTTTAGTTAATCGTACCTTTTCGGTAGAGAGTGAATCTCATACTACTCAAGTTCTTCTGGTCTCTTTAGTTTTGACTAAACTGGAGGAAAATCCTCTCGTTCCCGAGGTGCATGAGAGCAATTCTCCTGTTCCTATAGAACAAGGGGGAAGCTCTCATGTTCCTACAACACCCCCTCCAAGTAGTTTGGTTACTTCTTTTGATTGGAGTTGACTGGCAAGATACCGACTTTCGTCTTATGTGACTTTCCATATTACAATACATGTTTACCATATGGTTGTACCTAGCACAGTCATAGACGAAGGCTCATTTGTGAGCATTTTATCCTCAACTTCTTGGAAAGTTTTAGGTTCTCTGCAACTTGTCCCCGTCACCCAGAATCTGTTAGCTTTTAACAGAGGAACCATTCAACTGTTACGGATCCTTCTTAATTTACCTATTACTTTGGGAGGAAATATTGTATATATAGATGTGATGGTTGTCTAAGGCCCTTTAGACTTTAATATATTTCTTGGTTGTGACTGTGTTTATGTCATGGGAACTCTTGTCTCTTCCCTCTTTCGAGTGATGTGTTTCCCACATGAAGGAAGCATTGTTATCATTGATTAGCTTACATCCATTGGTCCTGAATCAACTCCCAGTCAACCATCATCCCTAAGTGGTTCTTATGTGCAAGCGATATCATCCCTGCCATAGGTTAATTATGTGGCTACCTATTCCATGCCCACATCTGCTAATGATCTAGTGGGTGATGTAGTACATCATGTATTGGGGGCACTGGAGCATGATTTTTCATTTGGATCCCTGGACATGTATCCCTTCCAAAGTGTTGTTCTCCCATATTATGAGAACCTCTTAGAAGTCATGGCCTCTTTTGGTCTATGATCAAGGGTTCAGAGCAGAGTTTCTTGTCTTGTGTCAAGCTCTTTAAAAACTGAAATAGGTATCTATGAGCATGGTTCCTTTACTTGTTTCAAGCTCTATAAAAATGAAACAAGTTGTAATGGGCATGGTTCTTTTCCTGTGTCAAGCTCATTAAAAAATGAACAAAACACCTTCCAATTTGAGTCTTTGATTAGATCTCATAAAATCCTAGTCGAGTCTTTCACTTGATCTCATAATTAAACCTTCATTCCATCCACCCGTTAGTAACCAGTAGTCTACTTAGGTGAATGAAATGAAGCCTGGGGGGCATGTACCTTGAATTGAGTCATTATTCGAGGGGCCCGCAAACTTATCTCAAGCATATTTTATCTTTGTTTCAAGCTTGTGTAAAAATGAAACCAAACCCAAGCACAATTTGTTTTTTTTTCAAGCTTGTGAAAAAATGAAACCATCTTCATGTATACTCAGGAATAGTTTCTCATGTTTCAAGCTTGTGTAAAAATGAAACCATTTCCCACTTTTCATCTCTTGATTGTTGTTTTTATCAGCCAATTTTTGCTAGATGAGCCTTGGTTTTTTCATTCCAATGTCACCATCTCTTTGGTCGATCATATGCTTTCAATTGGTTGTTTTACCCTTTCCTAGGGAACATCTACGATGAGTGGCCTTATCAGCTAGCCTCTTGACCTTTACATGTTTTGAGTAGTTCCAACATCACCAGAACCAGCTGCTATCCTTTTATATCACTCGTTCCTCCAGGAGGAGTCACCTTTAAGCTCTTTTCTGACTCTCTAAGTATGAAAATATTGTTAATTACTTATCCTTTTGAACTCCTTAAATTAAATGAATTGACGTCATCTCGGTATACATTAACCTCTTTTTCGGGCTGAGATTGACTATTTACGAAAAAGGTACACCTTGGTCAACATGGTCAAGAGGTTCTCTCGAATATTGTTTTCTACCTTTTGGGGTTCGAGAGAGAAATTATGAAAAGGGACTTGATGGAGTTTTCTTTTTTGTATATTTTTCAAACTCTCTAAATATGAAAAAGATACTGAGCTATCCTTTCATTTAGCTCGTTAAAAATGTTTGCGATAAAATACTTGTCACCATCACAAGACCGAGTTTCTCCTTCCTAGGACTCATAAAACTTACTAGGATGGATTCATCCGAAGGGTGAACTTATACGACAAGAATATGGTATCCTCTTCAAGATTGTGTAAAAATAAAGAGGTGCTGACTAGAAATAGTGGGGGAAAAGTGAAAGTGAAACATCCCTTGTGTAGGCATCATGTCGCTCTTGAGAATGACACTCATATGTTTCTCGTGTCGAGTTTGGGATATCCTCACTTAGTCATTTGTCCTTTTGCATTTAGGTGATCCATTTTGCCTCTCATCTGACTATTCCATTTCGTCATCATGACCTTTGGTCTTATGTTGAGTCAAATGCTACCACATTCCAGGGTTGTGTCGTCGATGTTCAAGAGAAATCATATATGTAGTCTATTACCTATACATTGCCTGACTCTTTGCTACAGCCTTGGATCCTATTCATTTCATTCCACTTTATTCCTCGTTTTGTGTCGATGATGGGGGAATCATCATGGTCGTCCTTCGATGGGTCACTTCCTGCCGACTTCAGCTCATTATCCAGGAAGATGACTTAGAGACTCCCTTTCAATACCTCAGAGCTTGCATGCCTTAATGACAAGTTCTCCACATATGATGACATGTTTTCATCATTGGCCTTTGATAAAATGATTCCACGAGTGTTTGACTTCAGCTTCATTTTCACATTCACGGATTGTACTCTAGTAACTTGAGAACCATTGTCATTACTGGTGGTTTCTCTTGTGCATGCTAACGATCCGCATCATTGGCTGGTAATCAGGTGCTTTTCTAGCATGTCGATTTCAACACAATAATTCACATGTTAGAATTCATATTTTGATCAGGTTGGGATGGAGCGCAAGACCCTAATTTTTTAATTCATGAAAATTTTCGAAGAAAATCACATAGAGAATATTTGGTTGACGTGTTTCGAACCAACCAGTGTGGTTCATCTTGTCCTGAAGATGAACCACACTGGCTGGTTCAAAACGTGTTGACCAAATATTCTCTATGTGATTTTCTTTGAAAATTTTCATGAATTAACAAATTATGGATCATAGAAGCTTAAATTTGAATACCCTGATTTTTGTCTGATATGACTCAACCTACGTGGAGTTATGTATTGTTCATGATTTTACACATGTTTCTTCTATACATATGGTTGTGACCATACCATGAGACTTTACATTTAGATGATCCTTCTATATTGGGTGGTTACGTCCATACCTTGGATCTTAGATTTATAGATGATCCTTCTCATTCAGATGGTTGTGCCCATGCTGTGGATCTTTTTCATAGTCCTTACTATCCATATGCTATATGTCCATACCATGGATTCATGTTTTGATATCAGATGTGTATATGTATATGTGTCCTTGATTTGCAAGTCTCCTAACAATGTTTGTTCTTGTCTTTGCAAAAGCTCGTAAATCATCTCAATCATCACTCCCTGTTCTGCCTTCATGCTTTAGGGGGCATCTATTAAACAATATTTTTTCAGACCTCCTGTACTTCCCTATGACATACCTCGAATTTCTCGAAACCTGGCAATCATGCAGTGTACTCATCCTATCGTGTAGCTCAGATCCTCCCTAAAACACTGATTGAAAAATTCCTTGAGTGTCCCCTGAAGAAAATGCCTCTAAAACCCTAATTTGAGGATCATCATTCCCCTAACATTGGCAACCTGTGTTGGTCACTAGCTACACTTCATTGGCCTCGTGCTGCCAACTTGCTTTTGTCTTGGATATCTGTGATGATCCCTAAAAGGAAATTTTTCCCAAAGAGGACAAGAAGCTTGGTGATATAGATGCTTCTAGAAAGATGAGTTAGAGGTTGTTCGGCGTGGATGAGGTCGAGTTCTCTCAACTTGGCCCTTTGGTCTTATCCCTATGATCTACCTCCTTGAGATGAGGTCCTTCTCCTATCTTTGGAGAAATCATAACTCCCTTTCCCTACCTATATATTCATCTTTTCCCATTCCCAAATGGTTGGTCTTTAGCTATTTGCACCCTTATCCTGAGATTGTGCCTACATGCTTCTCATTTGGCTTGGAGCAGGAATGCTTGGATATATTGAGCTTGGACTTGGACATTCACTCAAGGAAAACTTATTGACATCAAGGCTTGATTGTATGCTTCCTCCTTTATTCTATTAATATATACAATTGTTAGTTCACTTTCCATAAATGTGTGTGTTAATGCATCATTTATCTTAATGCTCCTTGATATGTTAAGTGGATTACTTTTGATTATGTTATTTGTATATGTATGCTTTATTGTGTCTTTGATTTCTTGTGCAGACATTCAAATACTATGATCAATAGGACTAAGCCCGAGTCACAGGTGATTCGAGGTATTCAACAAAGGAGGACGTTATAGCATCAAAACGAGGTAGGCCATCTTCATCTTCTCCCCTTTCGATAGTAGTTTAGGAAAGTGTCTTGTAGATTTTCATGTAGGTTGCTAGTCCCATTCATTGGACTCGAGGGATCGTCTCTATCCGCAGAGAGGATTTGCCTAGACAACATCGCAACAAGAAAACAATCATGAAGTGAATGTGATCGGATGTGTTGTAAGGTGATTTGATTATTTCATTAGAAAATATTATTGATGCTTGGGTGGTAGATTCAGGGGCCTCATTCCATGCCACGCCTGATAGGAAACATTTTCATGTTTATGTTAAAGGATATTTTGGACAGGTTCATTTGGGTTATGATAAACCCAATAAAATCATTGGAATGGGTAAAGTTTTCATAAAACAACAAAATGGAAACCAATGTCTATTGAAGGAGGTAAGGCATGTTTCAGATCTGAAGAAAAATCTAATTTTAACAAGGCAACTGGGAGGTGAAGGTTGTGTAATTACTTTTACAGATAAAACTTGGAACGTCACTAAAGGAGCCCTAGTAATATCAAAAAGAGAAAAGGTTGGTACATTGTATTTATGCAATGGTATTTCTAATTATGTTAATACTTTAACCTCTATAGGAGAAGATACAACATTTTGGCATTATAGGGTTGGGCACATGAGTGAGAAGGGGATGAATATTCTTCACTCAAGAAATTTGTTGTCAAGATTGAAGCATGTTGATTTGGAATTCTGTGAGAATTGTGTCTATGGAAAATATAAGAGAGTCAGATTCCTTAGAGTTGGGAAAGAAAAGAAGAGCGAAAAATTAGAGCTTGTGCATACAAATGTATGGGGACCTACTCAGGTATCATCTCTCAATGACTCTCATTATTCTGTTCCTTGTATTGATGATGCAACCAGAAAAACATGGATTTATTGTATTCGAAATAAATTTGATGTATTTGATACTTTCAAGGAATGGAAAGATTTGGTTAAAAATGAGATAGGAAAAAGGTTCAAGTGTCTTAGATCAGACAATTGAGGTGAATATTGCAGAAAAGAGTTTGATAAGTATTGTTCAGAGCATGGAATTCATAGAGAGAAGACAATTCCAAGAACACCACAAGAAAAAGCTCTGTCAGAAAGGATGAACATGACAATCATGGAGCGTGCAAGGTGCATGAGATTGCATGCAGGATTTCCTTTACAATTTTGGACAGATGCTTTAGATACTAATATTTATCTAATAAACAAAGGGCCTTCAAATTTCTTAGATGAAGGTATTCCAGAGGAGGCACAGACAGGTAAAAAGGTCAACTACTGATTTTTAAAGACTTTTGGTTGTGAAACCTTTGTCCACATTAATAAGGAAAATTGAACAAAGATTGAGGCAAAATCAAAGAAATGTAACTTTATTGGATATGGTGTTAATGATTTTGGTTATCACTTACATGATTATGAAAATCACAAAATCGTTAGGAGCAGAGATGTCATATTCAATGAAAAGGTTCTGTATAAGAATCAGATGTAAGAAAAGAAACAGGAAAAAGAAAAAAAAGAATACACAGTGCTTGATGAGATCACAAAAAAAGTAAAGGTGCCTGAAAATCATAATGATCAATAGCCAGAACAAAAACAACCACAATAGCAACATGCACCTAAAACACCTGAAAGTGGTGTTAGAAGATCTACAAGGATAAGTAGACCCCCTGAATGATACTCTCCTTCATTATATTATGTATTGTTGATTGATTCTCGTGAACTAGAATGTTATGAAGAAGCAGTTAAGGTAGAAACCAGGAAGAAGTGGGAGCTATCCATGAAAGAAGAGATGGAGTCATTGGTACATAACCAGACTTGGGACTTAGTTAGGTTTCCTGCAGGTAAAACAACATTGTAGAATAAATGGGTCTATAGGTTGAAGGAAGAAGATGGAGGAAGAAAAATGTATAAAGATAGACTTGTGGTGAAGGGCTTTGTACAGACAAAAGGTATAGACTTTGATGAGATATTTTCTCTTGTTCTTAAAATGACTTCAATTAGAACTATTTTAAGTCTAGTAGCAGCAGAATATTTGCATCTTCAGTGGTTAGATGTGAAGACGACCTTTCTCCCTGGGGATTTGGAGGAAGAGATATATATGCAACAACGACAAGGATATGAGATCAAAGGGAAGGAGAAACTAGCGTGCAGGTTGAAGAAGAGTTTGTATGGCTTAAAATAGGCTCCAAGGCAGTGGTATCTAAAATTTGGGAGGTTTATGTCTGAACAAGGTTATACTAGATGTCACTCTGATCATTGTGTTTATCTCAAAAGGAAAATTGATGGCATCTATACTATATTGTTATTGTATGTAGATGACATGCCTTTTGCATGTTATAACATGTAGGAAATAAATATTCTCAAAAGAAAATTGGCAAACTCATTTGTAATGAAGGATTTGGGTGCTGCAAAACAAATCCTTGGTATGAGAATAAGTAGAGATAGGAAAAATCGCAAATTAACATTGTCTCAAAGTGAGTACATACAAAAGGTGTTGAAAATATTTAATATGCAAAATACAAAACTAGATAGAAAACCTTTGGCTAGCCATTTCAAACTAAGTAAGGAGATATGTCCCAAGACTCAGGAAAACATAGATTATATGTATAAAGTTCCATATCCATCAACAGTTGGAAGCTTAATGTATGCAATGGCCTCCACAAGAGTTGATATTGCACATGCATTGGGAGTTGTAAGCAGGTACATGAACAATCCAGGAAAATAACATTGGATGGCAGTGAAGTGGAGTCTTAGGTATTTGAGAGGTACCACATATCAAGAATTATGCTTTGGTGGTTCAAACATTGCTCTACGGGGATATGTTGATGCAGATATGGTAGGTGATTGATCTGAAAATAAAACTACTTGTATTTGTTGTGCAAGGTATTCATTTCCATAAAATTATATGTGCAAATTGTTGTACACGCCTTGCAATTGAAACAAAGTGTTTTTAGTAAATTTCTGAGTCTTGTGTGTGAAGGAGTGTTATTTCCTTTTACTGTTTAGCATATTAAATCTAAAAAACGCAGCAAGATTAAATCACATAATATAACACAATAGCTGATGAGGCAGTTCACCCCTCCTGGGCTACATCTGTCGGGTCCAAGGCCCCCAAATGGGCATGTCCTTACTCTTATTAGATGCTCAAACTGATTATACAGTGATAAGAAAGCCTAAACAAGAAAAATAAGAGGTGGAAAGGAGTTCAAAACATAGAAAATAGTAAATATTTGCTTTTGTTTCACCTCCAATGGTTAACCATATCCCAATACAACTCCAACACGCCCTTGGCCCTGATGGCTCTCCAAGCTTCTCCACTGAAAAAGTACCTAAATATCAGTGTTGTTGACTCTAAAACTTGTACCATTGGCTCTGGAATGCTCATAATACTCAAAATAAAATAAAAATAAAAAAACATCGCTCCAAAAGGTTTTGTCTAGTGAAATTTATGACCAGCTGAAGTTTTTTCCCAAGTTGGCCTAAGGAAACTCCACCAAATTTGGAGTAACTGCAATTAGCTCCACTAACTTTGGCAACAATGCCTAAAAAGGGGGACACCGCTCCAAATTGTTTGTGTGGTTTGGGTGGCAACAAATTTTAAGGTGGGTAGTGGTCACATGGACCGACTACCCCACCGCCGGCGGAATCGTGGAGCCAACGATTATGAAACCGTGGCATATAATTGTTAGCGTGACCACTGTCGTGTAATGTGAACATGCAACCATAACTGTAATGCTTAACCTTCGCCCCCGAGTTTGACCTGTGGTTTCGAGCCCTGGTCTTATGGATAGGGGGCTAGCCCCTTTCCGCCCCAACCTTACCTTTTACCAACTTTAAATATGCAGTAAGACCCTTGATGGTTAAGAACTGCTGTGTGGGCAAGTTGGTTGTGCCTGTGGGCTGGCAGCCACCTGACCCAGGGTCGATTCTTGCCAACACTCAATTAATTTTACCACAATAAACCTACAGTCTTGGGGCCACTTGGCAGCCTCTAGGCAGGCCACATGGCATCCATTAATTGGCCACTAAAATCCATGGTATATCCATTGTGCAATCCAGACTTGAAAAGTGTCAATCTGTGATTGGATGAGAAGGAATATTCTTTTTCTTTAATATATATTTTTATTCAAAGTCAACCCAAGTCAAACTGGCCTTTTACATGAAATTGTGAATTTTCAAACTTGAATAACTTTCACGTACAATGTCGGATTTGAGTGTCGTTCATGCCTATAGGATCATATCAACAAGGCTTATCCTATTGTTCTAGTTTCAACCAATTCTAAGCAATTCAAAATTTGAGCATTTTTTCCACTTAGGACATGATCACCTGATCACACCTCCCAAATGGGAAGCTTTTGGACCCCAAAAGCCTTCACTTACCTATTAAGAAGGTGAGGGTACAACTCCCTCACCTTTTTCATCTCCATCCACTTTGCCTTACTCGTTTTGCTGCCTTTAAGACCAACCTGGACATAGTCAACATTTCCCCTCCTCGAAGTGCGTGTCCTTCTCTCAAGGATAACATCCTCTTTTAGTTCATCCAAAAATTCTGGTGAGAAATCATCTATGGATGGCAGCTTAATGTCACTTTCATTATCAACAATTAAAGGAGGTTCATACAAACGTAAATTTTCCACATTCACAATGGAATACATTTGCATATATGAAGGAAAATCTAGTTGAAAAGCATTATTTCCAACTTGTTTAAGGGTTTGGAATGGACCATAATGAATAGGCTTCAGCGTTTTACCTTCTCCTTGCATTCTTTCCTTACTAATATGCAACCATACCTCATCTCCTTCTTGAAACTTATGATCAACTCTATGTTTATCATGTCTCTCCTTGTACTTGCCTTGACTTTTTTCAAGTTGTTCTTGAACTTGCTGATGTATGAGCTGAATTCTTTCAACGAACATGCGAGCTTTGTCAATGTCACTATGGCCATCAATGGCAACATCTTTCTCAAGAATGAAATCTAAAGGTGACTTAAGCAAATACCCAAAACAAGCTTCAAAAGATGAAGTATTTGTAGAAGAGTGCTTGGCCTGGTTGTAAGCATGCCGAATGTAATACAAGTGCTCATCCCAAAGCTTGGGATGCTTGCTGCAATAACCTCTCAAAAGATGTATAATGGTTATGTTCACTACCTCTATTTGGCCATCTGTTTGTGGATGGAAAGCAGTACTCTTCTTCAACTTGGTGTCCATCATCTTCCATAGATTGGACCAAAAATTCCCAACAAATCTGGAATCCCTGTCACTAATAATAGAAGTAGGAAAGCCATAATGAACCCATACATGTTGAAAATATAAATCAACAATTTGTTCAGCAGTTATAGTTTTCTTACATGGCATAAGAATACGCATCTTGGTGAGTCTATCAACTACTACATAAAGATAATCATGTTGCTTTCTAGATAATGGTAGTCCTCCCACAAAATCCATAGATACACTTTCCCATGGTCTAGAAGGTACCAGCAATGGTGCATATAATCCAAGCTTCCTATTGCTAGGCTTGCTTTTAGCACATAATGAACAACCTCTAATGAAACGTGAAACACTATCTACCATGCGAGGCCAATAACAATACCTCTGTAAATGTGTGACTGTTTTGCTTACCCCGAAATGTCTAGCAATAAGAGAAGAATGAGCTTCTCTCATGATACTTAGTCTCTCTCCCTGTGGTATACATAACTTGCCCATATGAAACAACAAATTATTATGCAAATGATAATCATTCTCCTCAACATGATTCCCTTCACTCAAGTTAGCATACGCATCATTAAAATCAACATATGATGCATACTATTCTATGTAGCTCTCATGTACAATAGAATCATTCTTAAGTAAAGTAGTAGCACTAATAATAGGCCTTGAAAGCATATCAACAACTTTATTGAAAATAACTTTCTTTTACCTTATTACCAAGTGAAATTGTTGTAGGAATCCCATCCATCTGAAATGTCGTGACTGCTGCAATTTACTTTGTGACTGCAAGTACTGTAAAGGCTGATGGTTTGTATGAACAATTGTTTCTTTGCCCATCAAATAGTGTTTCAACTTTTTGACGCTTTGTACCAATGCATACAACTCCTTATCATATGTAGGATAATTCACAACAACATCATTAAATGTCTCAGAATGAAATGTGATAGGCTTACCATGTTGTAAGAGAACTACACCCATGGCGTAATCACTAACATCGATCTGAATCTCGAATGGATGTCTCAAGTCTGGTAATGCAAGAACTGGAGCTGAACTTATCTTTTCTTTCAAAGACTCGAAAGATTTTTTTTGCTTGCCTCCCCATTGGAAAACACACTTCACACTTGTCACTGCATGCATAGGAGCTGCTATGGCAGAGAATTTAGAAATAAACTTCCTCCAATATTGAGCTGCACCCAAAAAACTTCTAACCTCTGTAATGGATTTGGGAGTAGGCCAATTCACAATAGCTTCTACCTTAGAAGGATCAATTCTCAAAGCATCTCCTCCTACTATGTGTCCCAAATAAACCAAAGATGTCTTTCCAAATTCTCACTTTGACATTTTAAGAAATAACAGATTTTTCTTCAAAATATCAAGTACTTTCTTAACATGCATGGCATGCTCTTCTCTAGTCTTGCTGAAAATTAAGATGTCATATAAGTAGACAATAACTAAATCATCAAGAAAGGGACGTATACCATCATCCATTACCAGCATGAAACTTGCAGGTGCATTGCATAAACCAAACTGCATAACAAGCCTCTCAAAGAGTCCTTGTTTGGTTTTAAAATTTGTCTTCCAAATGTCACTTTCTTCAATTCTAACTTGATGATAACCACTACGTAAGTCTAACTTAGTGAAATATTTAGCATCTTTCAGCTGATCTAACAAATCATCTATCCTTGGGAGTGGGTAACGATTCTTTACCATTATTTTGTTCAATGCCCTAAAGTCCACACACATGCACCAAGTTGCATCTTTCTTTGGAATCAACACTATCGGTGACCCACATGGCAAAGTGCTTGGTCTTATGAAACCTTTGTCCAACAAGTATTTAATTTGCTTCTTTATTTCAACATTCTCCATGATAAACATGTGGTACATGCCTATGTTAGAAGAGGATAATCTGGATGTAAATGGATTTCATGCTGAATCTCCCTTTTAGGAGGCAAACCTGTTGTTTCCTGAAACATCTCATGATGTGCATCAACTACATCATATAAATATGATTTAAGCTTGGAATCACAATTTTAAAATGATTCATGATTCACATCAACCTTAGGCTTGATCATAAGAAGTACAAAACTCTTGAATTAACTAGCCTTTTTACCTGTCCCGCATTTACCATCACTATATTTGCCTTCTTGCAATATGCCCTAACAATGTACTCCTTGCCATCTTTGAAATGATGATATTTATTTTCATGGCGATGGAAGATTGCTTTCCTGTCAAATAAGTAAGGACTTCCCAAAACAATTCCTAATATATAAAGTAGTACTACATCAAGTTAAATTGTGTCTATAAAGTGTGCAGTAATTGCAAAGTGCAATATGCACTTTCTTGAGACTTGTAAGTTTGCATCCTTGCATATCCACCCAAGTGGATAAGGCTTTGGATGTGGAATGGTCTCAAGTTTAATTTGTTTGACCAAGTCTTCTAATATGAGATTTTCTTGTGACCCACTATCAAACAGTGTGTCAATTTTTGTACATTTTGAGACTACCCTCACATGGAGCAATTCAATTCTTCCTTCATCATTAGGAGCTTGTACATGACATTTTGATGTACTAGCGCTTGCTTTAGTTTCAGTTTCCTTTCCCTTCATACTTTTCAAACCCATGGCTGCAATTTTGGTTTCATCCCCTGAATCATCACCTAAATCTTGAGGTGTAGTTGTAGTAGCTGTAGTTTTCTTCTTTCCTTTGTTTTTGTTAAACTGATTTCTTTTTTTAGGATAAAGTTTCCAACAATTTTTCTCTTCATGGCCTTCTTTTGAACAATGTTTACATATCACTTTCTCACCCTCCTTTTTGACAGATGCATTCTTTTTTCCTTTTCCCTTAAATATTTTCTCTTTGTTTTTCCCTTAAAAGGCTTGTTTCTACCCTCATCAAAAGTGTTTTTCCCTCTAGTCTCTAAATGCATAGCTTGTACACAAACTTCATCTAGACTAGTAGGGTTGAACATAAGGATAGTATGTTTAAGGTAGTTGTGCAAACCTCCTATATATTTCAGCAAAGTTTCTTGACTTTGTAAGTATGCCCCTAATAAGAGTGCTTTTCTCCTAAACTCTTGGGTGTAATCTTAAACATTTTGTCCCTTTAGTTGTCTAAAGTTTTGCCAGTTCATTATAGCCCTTTGTAAATGTGCAAGAGGATAAAATTGCTTCTTAATTGCGGAAATAAATTCAACCTATGTTAAAGTAATCTTACCATGTTTCTTAATTTCATCCTTGGTATTGGCTTCCCACCATACCAATGCTACTCCATCCATTCTTAAAGAGGCTAACTGAATCTTGGTGTCATCATCTTGTAAGTTTTGTATCCTTAAATAAACTTCCAACTTTATTATCCAGTTGTCAAGTTTCTCTACATTGACTTCACCGTTAAACATGGGTAATTCAAATTTAACATCTAGCTTTAAAAATGGAATTTTTCCAGAAGATTTAAGCTTATGAGTTTGATTTACTGAGGTAGAGGATGACAATGTAGAGGAAGAGGATGATGATGGGGATGGTGGATCACCATTTCCTCCATGTCCTTTCTTTGAATTATCATCACCTTTCTTTCCTCCTGAAGGGCCCTCTCCTTCTTTCTGATGTTTAGACCCTTCTCCAACCAACCTATCATTGCTTTCCTCATATAATATTCTTACCATCTCAGTCATGTCCAAAAAAGCTTTTCTGAATACCCGTTCTTCTTCTTTTGGATCCATGTCTTCAGGAACTTCTCCTTCCCTTTCAGACATACTTGAAGCTTCTTCTAAGGCTTTTGAGGGTGGATTAGAAGGTGGAGATAATGGCACCCTGGCCCTCCTTGGTTGAGGATTATCTTGTGCTCTAACCAATTGTCCTTTCCCTCTTGAAGTTTAAGCCTAGTAAGCATTAAAACTTGCAAAACGGTCAAATATATCTTTGCACGAAACTGATACTCAAAACTTGAGCTATGATACCAACTGATCTGAAAGAAACTACTTGTATTTATTGTGCAAGGTATTCATTTCCATAAAATTATATGTGAAAATTGTTGTACATGTCTTGCAATTGAAGCAAAGTGTTTCTGGTAAATTTCTGAGTCTTATGTGTGAAGGAGTGTTATTTCCTTTTACTATTTAGCATATTAAATCTGAAAAACATAGCAAGATAAAATCACATAAAATCACATAATATAACATAGCAACTGATGAGGCAGTTCACCCCTCGTGGGCTACATCTGCCAGGTCCAAGGCCCCCAAATGGGCATGTCCTTGCTCTTATTAAACGCTCAAACTGGTTATATAGTGATAAGAAAGCCTAAACAGGCAAAATAAGCCGTGGAAATTAGTTTAGAACACAAAAAATTGTAAAGATTGGCTTTTGTTTCACCTCCAATGGTTAACCATAAACCAATACAGCTCCAACACTCCCTATGCCCTAATGGCTCTTCAAGCTTCTCTATTGAAAAGTACCTGAATATCAGCTATGTTGACTCTGAAACCTGTACCATTGGCTCTGGAATGCTCAAAATACTCAAAATAAAAAAAACAATTCACTCCAAAAGGTTTTGTCTAGTGAAATTTATGACCAACTGAAGTTTTTTCCCAAGTTGGCCTAAGGAAACTCCACCAAATTAGGAGTAATTGCAGTTGGCTCCACTAAATTTGGCAACAACGCCTTAAAAGGTGGACTCCACTCTAGTTTGTCTACACGGTTTGGGTGGCAATAAATGTTAAGGTGGGTAGTGGTCACATGGACCGACTACCCCACCACCGGCGGAACCGTGGAGCCAACAGTTATGAAAGCGTGACATATAACTATTAGCGTGACCAATGTCGTGTAATGTGAACATGCAATCGTAACCGTAATGCTTAACCATCGTCGCTAGGTTTGACTTGTGGTTCCAAGCCCCCCTTTCTGCCCCAACCTTATCTTTTACCAACTTTAATTTTGCGGGAAGACCCTTGATGGTTAAGAACTACTATGTGGGTGGGCCGGTTAGACTTGTGGGCTGGCGGCCACCCAACATGGGGTCAATTCCTGCCAACACTCAATCAATTTTAACACAATAAACCTACAGTCTTGGGGCCACGTGGTGGCCTCCGGGTAGGCCACGCAGCCTCCATTAATTGGCCACTGAAATCCATGGTATATCCACTGTGAAATCTGGAGTTGACAAGTGTCGATCTGTGATTGGATGAGAAGGAATATTCTTTTTATTTAATATATTTTTTTATTCAAAGTCAACCCAAGTCAAACTGGACTTTTGCATGAAATTGTGAATTTTTAAACTTGAATAACTTTCACATACAGTGTAAGATTTGAGTGTCATTTGTGGCTACAGGATTGTATCGACGAGGCCTATCCCGTCGTTCTAGTTTCAACCAATTCTGAGCAATTCAAAATTCGAGCATTTTTTCCACTTAGGACATTATCACTTGATTAGTGATAGAGATAACAGGAGGAGCACCACAGGTTATGTGTTTACTTTAGGTGGAACAACTGTTAGTTTGGTTTCAAAATTGTGAAGTGTTGTTTCACTCTCAACAACAAAAGCAGAGTATTTTGCTGCTATAGAGGCCAGTAAAGAAATAATTTGGTTACAAAGGTTTCTAGATGAATTGGGTAAGAAGCAGGAGTTGGGAAGGTTATATAGTGACATCCAGAGTGCCATTTATCTTATAAAGAACTTTGCATTTCATTCCAATACTAAACATATATAGCTCAAGTGCCATTTCATATGATCAATGTTGGAAGGTGGACAATTGAAGCTAGAAAAGATACACACTAGCCAAAATCCTGCAAATATGTTAACAAAAGTTTTAACCAGGGAGAAACTGAGATTCTTCTCGGTTTCAACTGTTCTTCAAGTATGATGATGAAGATGAGGAGCATTCAGGTCCAAAGTGGATTCATTGTCTAGGAAATGAAGCAACAATTGAGTTGCTATAATCAGTCTCCAAGTGGGAGATTTTTGGGTGTGGAGCCTGATTAGCTTCTTTATTCAGAGGTATCGACGCCATGAACCCTAGTTCATAATGGGGTGAAAATGCTACCCATTTGTTTTTCGCCAAGGGGGCGATGAAAATTTTTATGAGCCCCCCCTTGCGAGGGTTCGGGGGCAGTGCCCCAAAGCTAAAAATAGATGTAATATTTCCTTGCAAAATATTGTAATTTCATAGTCAATCTAAGTTGTTCATTAACTGGATGATCTAACAATAGAAGTTATGTTTAATTTAGGGTTTTTTTACCTTAGAAGGAAACCCCTCGCTATATATGAGGGAATTGTATTACATCTATGTAGATGTGTATTCTGAGCGAGAAAGAGAGAGGAGATTATGTGAGAGAGAAGAGGGGATTACAAAGGATTTGTTGTAGGTTGTATCTCTTCATTTTGCTGGATAATATAAAGGAAGGACTAGTTGTTTCTCCGTGGACGTAGCCCAAATTGGGTGAACCACGTATATATGTGTCTCTCTTGTTTTATGCATTTTCTGTGTTTATATTTCTGCAAATATTTTATGTGTTCCATTGCTCTGTAATATATAATTTTCTAACATTTATAGCTTCAGACTTCTTAGTGTGTATGTTTTATCAAGAGAGTAATAATCTTCTTACTTCTCAATTGATCTATAAGGAGAGATACATGAGCTATAATCCACCATTTTTCTCGTCATATATGATCTTCTATCTCTTGCAAACATGTCATATTAGATAAACAAAATATAGAAATAAACAAAATCATACCTCAGTGAAGTTAAAGGGAGGCTATCTCAACTGCAAAAATCAATCCAGATTAACACGATATACATGTGTATATATAATGACACAACCATATCAACCCATCAACATCATGCATGATAACTCAAACTGTAACATCAACTATATACATGACAACCATAGTCACTACAATGTATGCATACCACTGAAATGCATGCATTAGAATCACATCTAGCCCATCCAGTCCAAATGTTTGAACCTAGAAGCTCTTATACCACCATATAATGCCTCCTCCCACATTTACCCAAATTCACAATCTCGCTAGGGTAAACATGAGACGAGTGTCACTATGACATGACCTAAACTCCAAGTTCTAGTCATGGAAGTGGGGCGGACACACCAACAACTTAGAGACATCCCTCAGGAACACTAGATCACCTAGAAGTCAGTCTATAACCTCTAATGACCAGACCTTGAGTTGGAACTATTTTTTCACAAGATTAACCCCAAAACACATGCACAACACAAAATGTATGTAGTTATGAGCCTCCAACCACACTCATAAGCCAAATTCCATGAAGTTATGACCTAAAATCCCTAGTTTAGTGCCAACTGAACACTTATTCAGGCTAGCCTCCAGACCACTACCTAGAACTGCCTGTAACTTTCCATAATGTAATAAAAGGAAATGGAAATTCTAAATAATCAAAATTGAAGCAATAAACTTACCTAGACATGCCTAATCCATGATAGAAATTTCGTCAAACATATGGAAAACATATAATCTATAGGTCATGAATGCATATCTGATCATAAATTGATAACCTTCATCTGAGAATAACCAAAAAAGCTCCAATCCCTCTCTAGCTAGCTATAATAACACTTTTTAGGCCATGCATTCATCAACCATTTATATACTTAGCAAAACATGTCAAGAGCCATAGATAGAATACATCATATAACAAAATATAATCCAACATATAACTAGAATGGAAACCATTGAAAATCAACCATTATATCACCAACATAATCACCAGAAATGTTCATAGATAACATTAGGAAAATGTCTCATATTAACATATGAAAATTCCAAACAAGTCAAGGACTTCCATGTACCACTCGATCATAGATTGGATTGAACCAAATCTCTCTTTCAGCCAATCACCCTCGCACCATATTCCAAGCATGAATGTTGGATCTCAAGGCTTAAACCAAAAAAAAAAACAACCATGGATTCCAAAGGCCAAATCACATCAACCCTCAACCATAATGATTCCACCTCTGTGGTCCAAAAATCACCAACATCAACTAGATTGGTCTCTACCCAAGTTTTTAGGGCTCCAGGAACTAGTAACTCAACTCACAACCTTCTAGGGCTCTGAATCATTTGTTCCAACCATGACTCCAATAACTAGTAACATAAACCACCAAGGGCTCTAGATTGTTTGTCCCAACCTATGACTCTAGGAACTAGTCACTCAACCCAAATTGTTATAGTGCTTCCAAAGTATTTGTTCCAACCCACAACACCATCGTTATCTAGGAAATGGAAAGGAAAGGCTGAAACCACTGTCAATCCAGGAAAATATCCATGCCAATGAAAACACGTAACCAAGGAAACACAAGCATATACCATGCATCCAAAAATGAGCAAGGAAATCACACGTGCATCATGTTACTTGCAAAGTATCTTTGTTGTAGTTTTTGATCCAATTGTTCCCTTCTGCTCCCTTTCTTTCCAGTTGTCTTTCTTTCTCCAATCCAACTGAATATTAGAATGCTCCCAACATGCTCCAAGAATTATCTAAGTGTGCAAGAGTATGAGAGAATGAAATGAGAGAGCCAAAAGTTGAACTAACAAAGGTTAAACCAACAAAAACTAGAATTGTTGCTTTTTTATCGTTGATGTCTCCATTTTATTCATTTTCCATGTAATTTCTCTTGCATGAAAATTTGTGTCCCTTCACCTTCTTTTCCTCCTATTTTCCTTTATTCATAATTAAATTCAATTTATTTCCTCTTTTTCTTTTCCAGTGCGTTTTCCAATTTCCATAGCCATTAATTAATCCACAAGTGACGCCCACTAAAGTGTTTCCCAACATTCAACTTGGAATACATGTCCCATGACCTTGGTCTTATTTTATTTACATGGAAAATCAACCAAGGGTTGTTACAAACCCCTCCCCCTTGGGGTGACACTGTCCTCAATGTTCAATGATGCTTATACAGTAAAAAACATGATTCCCATGGATCTTTATAACACAACTTTATGCAACATTTAAAACATACCAAACTGTTGAAACCATGAACACCATACTACATATTGGAGCTTTATAACACAACTTGATGCAATATCTACAACATACTACTTATTGGAGCTTTATAACATAGCTCATTCCACTATATATAATACACCTATGCATAGGCATAAGACAAAACACATAAGTAGCTTCATCATGCCCAAAGTTCTTCCATTGCACTTTAGCTTGCTCAATTTCTCTATTCTGGAGCATGAGTTGTTTTCGTTACAAAATGCATTGAGATTCTAGCTAGAATTCTCCCTCTGGTTCCACTTTTAATACAAACCAATCAATCACATTATCAACATCTTGGACATACTTCCTGAGCAATGAAACATGTAAAACATCATGGACTTTCACTACTGACAATAGTGCAAATCTATAGGCCACTGGTCCAATCCTCTCAAGGATCTCAAAAGACCCACATTAGTAAGGTTCCAACTTGGCACATGATCCAATCCTCAAGAAGCTCCTGTTGGGATTTATGTGCATGTACACATGCTCCCAAACATGAAACTTTATGAATGCTTTATGTTGATATTCATAACTCTTTTGTATTTCTTTTGCTTCCTTTAAATTCCTTTTTATAACCTTCATCTCCTACTCCATATTAGCCAACATATATGATCCAATCAACACCATGTTCACTAGATCTCTCTAGTTGACAAGAGTATTACAACTCCACTCATAAAGAGCCTCAGATGGACTCATCCTTGAGGACTCCTGATACCCATTATTAAACTCCACCAATGTAAGATACTCTTCCCACTTCCTTTGTTGATGCATGACATACATCCTCAACATGTCCTCAAGAATCTTGTTGAGCCTCTCTGTATGTCCATTTGTTTGTGGATGATAAGTTGTATTGAAAGCCAACTCTATCCCCAAGCTTGCAAACAACTCCTTCCAAAACCTGGAAGTGAACTTGGAATATCTATTTGATATGATCTTCTTGGGAACAACATGCAACCTCATTATCTCCTTGATGAATATATGAACTACCTCGCTAGTTGAATTTGTAGACATCACTACAATGAAGTGAGCCACATTACTTAACCTGTCAACCACAGCCATGATGAAATTATGTTGTCCATGGAAATGGCCTCCCATTTCCACTCTGGAATTGGAATCTGTTGTAACAAGCCAATTGGATGCTTACAATCTTCTTTTACCTATTAATAGTCCAAACATCTAGCAACAAACTCAGCCACCTCTTTATTCAATTTTGGCCATTGATAGAACTTCTTAACTACTGTCAGATTCTTCTAATATCTTGGATGACCTGAATGCAACATGATATGAAACTCCCTTGAGATAAGCTTCTTGAGCTCACTGTTGTCTAACACATAAATCTTGTTCCTGAATCTGACGAAGCCATCTGACATGAGGTGGTACTCCTCATCCCTATCAATTCACCATGTTGCTGCAATATCTTCTTTAGCTGTCAGTTCCTGTCATCATGTTTCCCTGCATTCAAGATCTACTCTTATAAATCTATCCCATATGAACTCACAACTGAAATGTGATTCACATGCACTCTCCTACTGAGAGCATCTACAACCAGTTCTCATTTCCTTTAATGTACCTAATCTCAAATTCAAACTCACTAAGGGTAGCCAACCATTTAGCTTAACTGTCATTCATATCGGGTTGGTCAAACAAGTACCTCAACCTATTGTGATCACTCATCAAAATAAACTTTTTTCCAAGAAGATAATGTCTCCACATATTTAATGCATGAATGGTAGTTTCCAACCCAAGATCATGAGTCACATAGTTCCACTCGTGCTCATTCAAATTCCTTGACTCATACGATACCACCTATCCTCCCTGTGTTAGGATCCCACCAAGTCCTTTCTTGCAAGCATTTGTACATACCACAAACTATTTATCAGGATCTATAATCTTCAAGACTAGAGAATTTATAAGCAAATGCTTCAACTGCTCAGAACTAGTTGCACACTCTTTGGCCCATTCAAACTTCTTCCCTTTCCTATGCAAATATGTAATATGATAACCAATCTTTAATAAGTTACTGATAAAGCACCTGTAATAACCTTCTAGTCCAATGAATGATCTGACCTCATCCACATTCCTAGGAGTTGTCCACTCCATGATAGCTTTGATCTTTTCTGAATCCACTGTTATCCCTTCTTTGGAAACAACATGTCCCAAGTAATGAAATTTAGCCTAAAAGAAACTACACTTGTTGAGCTTGGCATATAACTGATTATCTCTCAACAATCTCAACACTGCTACTAGGTGATCTACATGCTCCTCCTAATTCGAATATATCAATATATCCTTAATAAACATTATCACAAACTTGTCCAGATAAGGATGCAACAAATTGTTCGTCAAACACATGAAAATAGTTGGAGCATTAGTAAGACCAAATGGAACCACCACAAACTCATAATGTCCATATCTAGTATGGAATGTGGTCTTGTACATGTCTTGTTCTTGATGCACACCTAATGATATCCTGATTTCAAATCAATCTTTGAAAATACTGTTTCTCTCTTCAACTAATCAAACAAATTATCGATCTGCGGTAATGGATACTTGTTCTTGACATTCACCTTATCTAGCTGCATGTAATCAATGCACAACCTAAGAGTAACATCCTTATTCTTTACAAACAATATTGGTGTACCCCAAGGCAATACACTTGGCCTAATGTATCCCTTATCAAGCATTTCCTTAAGCTGCAACTTCAATTCCACCAACTCTGAAGTTCTCATCCTATAAGATGTCTTTGATGTTGGATTTTCTCCTAGTACCAAATCAATAAAGAAATCTAGTTCCATATGAGGCGGTAATTTGAAATCTTTGTTGGAAACACATCCTAAAACTGCTATGAAACATGATACCTCTTCAAGACTTCATTATCCTCAACATTATTCCCCTTGTCACTAGAAATATGAACCGCAAATAATACACATCCTTTCTGACAATTGTGCTTTGCTTGCATAGCTGTAACCATTCCCACTGAGGTAGGATTCTTGTTTCCTTGCAAGATACTATTTTCTCCATCATCATCCAAACACTCAATAGCCTTATCATAGATTTCCACTTTAGTCATGTGAATGAACAACCAATTGATGCCCAAAAGCACACTGTATGAACCCAAAGGAAGCACATTTACATGTGTTGATGTAGGCATACCATTTAGCTGAAATGTATAAGATCTCACCCAGTGATGAACTCTTCTCTTGGTCCCTATAGCCAACTACACGAACCAAGATTATGCATGTACTTATTTATTCAAGCAACACTTATCCACCAAGTCAAGACTGAAATAAATATAATTAGATATCGCATCAATCAAAATATAAACAAATTGACACAAAGCCTACCTTCAATATCAATAATGAATGCATGATGATTAATCTGCCTATTATCCACTCATGTATAAATCCAAGCAATACTTTTCCCAACATATCTAACTGGTTGTTCCTCCTGTGCACTATAAATATGAGGTTTGTTACTTTGTTGCGATGGACAATCTCTTGTGTGATGTTATCTACCATAAGTCCAACACTGTAAAGGCTTCCTTCCATCGCCTTTATTCTTCTCCTCGGACTAAAATCCATGTCCTTTGTTAAATGCATTGAAATTATTATAAGGTTCCACATTCTCCTTATCACCTACATCTTGAGGTCTTTCTCATTTCTTACACCACTTTCATTTAGCCTTATCATTACCTTTCCAATCCAGCTTAGGCTCAAACTAACACTTAGACTGCTCATAAAAATTCTTCAAATTCGCAATGACTTCCTCCAATGATTGAGGCTCATCATACTCATATGATCTTTAAATGCTAAAGGAAATCCACTGATGAGCAATCGAATAGCTCTAGCAAACTGACAAGTGACAGGCCGAACACTCTGGAGTTTCTCATAAGTAACCTCATAAGCATGCTTTGGTCCTTGGTGAGATGATTCTTCTTTCTTGGATATATGAGTTGGAGTAGGACTCGTACAATTGCTACCTTGAACTAAATGTTCTTTGTGTGAATGTGTTGAATTGTCAGTCATAAACAGGTTGCCCTCCTTCTAGTTCTAGGATGTTGACAGTGTTGGAAGCCTCCAACATATAGGGGGCTCCCTCATATGAAGTCCCAACTAGACCTCACACCGTTTGGAGTAGGATCCCCATCCGGGAATTCGACATGAACACCATTACATTCTTATATATTTTCCTCAGTTTCAATTTACAACATAAGAGAGCATGCATATACTTTGAAGATAAGCAAGTAAGTAAGATTTTGTGAAACAAATAGTTGCAATGTGTACAATGTACTTTCATGAAGGGGAAAATAAAGAGTGAACCTTTAGAATAAACGTAATAGTACTATCCTAATAAAGACACACACATATATGTATAAAAAATCATTAGTTAACCTGCGAAATAGTTCACAATGCAACAACAATTATGAAAGAAAAATAGACGCACAATTCAAAGATGTGTACATAAGCCAAAAAAATAGTTTATTTTATTTCGAATATATAAAACATAAACATGCATCACAAACATGAAAGAATAGTCTTACAAAATTCACGATACATGCATGAAAGTGTGTCGGCTCTAAGAGGTTCAAATCATTAAGTTAAATTTCCAAGATACATAATTACAATGTTGCATCACTAGTTCTAATAAGCCACCACTTGCTGCAGAAAATAATGATCTTATCTCCTATGACTAGCTTGAGAAGCCAAGGTGAAAATCCATTTGCATCAGTTATGAGGGTTTATTTATAACAAATGAAGTGACTCCTCACCTCCCTTGTGACTCATGACCTTCCCTCATGACTCTTGAGTTCCCATGTGATCTTTGAGCTCCTAGATGACTCTTGGAATTCCTAGTGACTCTACACATTCCATGTGTGACCCTTGGCTTCCACACATTTTACACTTTACAATTTTCAAAGATACATAATTAATTTCCACCAATAACATGGCAAAAATACATGAGACAAGACAACACTTTGAAGAGTTACAATTTGGTGATTGTGACATGATACTTCATTATAGTGTATCAATGCCAAATTCTTCTCTTTGTTGTTATTTATTCAATGCTTCATGATAGATCTTTCTTTTACTTCA
This sequence comes from Pinus taeda, assembly GCA_000404065.3. Classification (NCBI taxonomy): domain Eukaryota; kingdom Viridiplantae; phylum Streptophyta; class Pinopsida; order Pinales; family Pinaceae; genus Pinus; species Pinus taeda. The sequence goes on along the minus strand of APFE031207445.1, from coordinate 87,600 downwards.
TATCCATCCTCCAAAAGGTCTGGTTATAGCATTAGAGTCTTCCATGTCATCTCAGTCTTCATCTATTTTTCGTAGTTCAAAATTTCTTTATCTACTTGTAATATGGATCATGTGTGTTTCACCTCCATGAGTGTCTTCTTAAATCTCCTCCTTGATGTCCTTGAGCATCATCTTGCCATGTTGGGATGATAACACCTACAAATGGAGTTCACTCATGGAAAGCAATATCAGTCCCAAAATCACCTTAGACCTTGTTTTCTCATGCAAGATGTTGATTGTGATGGGACAATGTGCAAGGGTTGAGAGAGGGGCCTTCTTGGGCATAGTGTGCAATATCAATAGGAAAGGATGAGAAAACTAGGCATTAGAAGTGTGCAGTGCCAGTGGCAAGAGAGGGAGAGATAAGCTTTGTGTATTAGGAAAGTTTAGGAGATAAGGGTGTAAACCTTGGGCACTATCAGTGCACAGTGCATAGTGGTTGAAGAGGAGGTTAAAGGGACTACACAGATTACTACTGAAAGGGTATAGAAGTGGCTTTACTATCCACTAAGAATGCACAATGTGCAATTCAAGGTAGGGTTGGTCCAAGATTGCGTAGTGGGCAAGTGTAAGCAACAGGTTTGAGTGATTGTGCTATGACGTTGCTCAATGTGCAATTAAGGAGCTTATCTTCTTGCTTTTCATAGTGCATAGGTCTAGGAGGTAAGGGTCTCATCACTGAGGCCTAGAAGTGCATAATGTTCTCATCACTTGGCTAGAAGTTGAATGTGCTCATGAGTTGTGCAAGATGAGAGGACATAGAAGGACTGCAAAATTGATTAAATGTGTGATCAATGAGACAAGAGAGTAAGAGCATAACCGGTCTTATACATGATCACACACATATATATAACCAATCACATGACAAGAAGATACACAATACCCAAAACCAACATGCATACAACAAAATGAGTGTAAAGTGACACTTATCTCGAAGTGTGAGACTTAAGATATATCTTTATGACACAAGTTTTGAATGCAACTAAAGGTGAACCATGCCATGAGAATGTGTGCAACACATGTTCTAATAACAACTAGGATCAACTAATGCAAGAGAGTGTGGTGGAGCTTCCTCTTAAAGGTGTGCTATGGCTACCTCTAACAAAAGATGGCACTTTGGGTTTCCTTAGAAAGGAACTTGAGCACTTAGAAAAACTTAGAGAACAAGTATAGAATAGATTTAATGACTCAAAACAATAGTTCACACAATCAATGGGAGGCTCCAAAATATAAATGTTGGCAAAATTTGGAGGGTGTTGTAGTAACAATAACAAGGTTCTATACAGAGTCCTAATCGAGACATATATCATCTATTTCATTGTTAAGATTATAGGACATGGGTACTAATAAACCTTCTACCTCTAGTAGTGGAGGCGTTGATGCCTCTAACTTTAGTGTTGGAGGTAGCTAGTAGTTGTACTGACATTCAATATCTTGATGTAACTTATATTGACTTGTTATATATATTATATATATATATATATATATATATATATTATATATATTATATATATATATATCAGCTTGATGTTGGTCCTTGTTTGAATTATAATTTAAATAAAATGTATTATGAGTAGGTTGTTGATTAACATTATCAGTGACTTTCTAATTTTAAATTAAATTTGAAATGTATCACTCAAATTTAGAGTTGTCATTTAATGTTTAACTTAATTTTTATGAAATCATTTAATTCACTGAGTTGTGTAAAAAGTTATAACCATTAATACCATATAATGTTTAATTGCTTTTCAAGGTGAATTATTTGTTGCACAACAAGAAACAACATTTTGATTAAACATTGGAAATAACTTTGAACTTATGTAATTCCCAACTATGTGCATATATTTAATTCAGATAATTAATATCATTTAAAAAATATCATAATGATGAAAATTAATAATGTGTACTTTTTATCCATTCTCTTCATATCAAATGTAGAAAAGGAACACTTAATGAGAGTCAAAGGTCGGTATGTTGCACACACACACACAAACACATAATTGTTCATGAATATCTAACCTATGTGATCCATTTAATAAGGGTTGCATTCTTATTTATATGTTGGTCATAGATAAACATCAAATGATGATTAAAATGATCTTTTTGTGGGCCAACAATTCATTGTTGTATTATAATTATTTTAAAAAATATATTTACTATTGTCTTATAAGAATATGTAATCAACTTGGTGATAATTCAATTAATGCTTTGTAATTTAAAAGTTATCATAAAGATGTTAATATAATAAACAGTAAATATGACAACACCAATATATCAAAACAACATTTTATGCTTGTACCACTTAATGTATTTTCAATATGATGGTTGTAAATGGTTGTTAACTTTTCATATCCAATATTATAAAATGATGGGAAAAAAACAAAATTGGCCAATTATAGATACCCATATAAAAATGATACATTTGCTATATAAATGTCAACACAAAATATTTACACATCACTCTTCATTGTCATCACCCTGATTGTATTTCTCACTTGGCATTATAACATTGTTGTTCTCAAAAAATTTGATTTCAAATCATGTTTGAGTACAAATCACCAATCCCATTTGACACATCTAGGTTAAAAAACACTTGATTGCAATGTTTTGGGATAGCATAAGGCTCCTTTGTTTATACTGACATATTTTCAAATTTAATACATATTAACCCAATTTCATGATCGTCCTTTACATTTCTCCTATCAAAAATATGCCACCACTTGAAACTAAAGATATCACGTTGAAAAAATGAGAATTCTACTTGCATGATATCTTGTAACTTCCCTTCTATTAGGTTTTGATTACACTAGTTAGCACAACTAGATTGGTTGAACTCAACCTCCACTCCATATTCCTATGTGATGAGTCCATCATCAAATATCCATATTCCCACATAGATGGGAACAAATGTACTTGTAAAAATGAAAACAAAGGATGATGTCATATATCTAATAATGTGATAATTAATAAACACATAATAAATGTTACAATTCACATGCGCATTATAAATTGAATGTGGTATTTAGAGAGATTGTTACAAAGTAATTGTGCCCAGTTCCTATATTTTGTGCATCCATGTTTTCTCCACGTGGGTAATGACCAAACACGCCATATTTCTATGTAATATGGTCAACCACCTCATTTTTGAGACGTATGTTTAGCATATTTTCTTTTAAGTGATCAATATAAGGCATGCTTTTACCATTCAACTATATAAATTATTTCATGTCAGTATCCCATTTCCTTCTTTTCTCTTCATATTTAATTTGACATGTGCTTTTTTTCTTATGGTTATAAAAAATGAATTTATTATTGGCATCAATTTATAAATTCGTTGATGCATAAAAGAATTATAAAAGAAAAGTATGAGATCGAACATGTATTATCAACTTCATTGTAAATAGTTGATCTATACAAATTTGATAAAAGATAAGTGACTTACTCTTTATCGTAAACCCTTTTCCATTCATTTGGAGTAGCTCCCCCTCCCTTTTGTCCTCATTCCAAACTACTTCCCCTGGTGTGTTGCCAATTTTCTTAATGTACTCAGTGGAATAATAGAATGACTTGTATACTATGTACCCCTCTAATACAAAGCCCTTTGGTTTTTCCCTTTATTGAAAAAATACCTTCAATATTTTCATGTACCTATCTAAGAAGAATATCCAAATACATGAGAGCACGCCAACTAATTTAACCCCATCGGGTAGGTGAATTAAAATTTGGACTTACATGTCCATAAAACGGATGGGAAGTTCCTTCTCAAACATACAAATGATCTCAACTATCTCTTGATGCCACCATGGAATGCTAGCCATATGAATTTCCTTTAATGTGATTTGATGTACAAATGCAAATACTTTTTATATGGTATGTCACAATTTTTTTGGGAAGTCATGGTTCACATAACCACACACGAAGAAAAGATAATGACACTAATGTACACACACCTAGTTAATTTCCATAAAATTGTGAGTTCATGGTACATTTTAACCTATACTACCTATCCTCTACTTTATTTTTTTGAGTAATGTCTCATTTTAGTAATTAAAGAAATAAGATATCTCCTAATAGCCAATGTGTTACTTTTATTTGATGATATATGCCTCCATAAAGATGATGAAACATTTTTGAATATATGTATGGGATCTTGTAAGTGGTAAATCTTAAGATGCTCCCACTATGGAAGCTCATAATATACAAATTTAATTTTCATCTTAAGGGAAAATTTTCAAGATAGGTGTCAAAAAATTCAAGATCATCAAATATAGGTTCCCAATTTGAATCAAACAATTTTGTAATTTCTTTCTCTTTCTATGTGTCATGTCTTCTGGGAGGAATACCCTTGAGTATCCATACATTGGCTTTCATAGGTGGTTGAACCACCTAGCCTTTATAGATGGTCCAAAACATTTATATCCATGATAACCTTTAATTACAATACTCAGAATGTCATTGCATACAAAGATTATTAGCATAAAGGAGATAGTTGCACCAACTCAAGTATGCCAAATAAAATTATAGACATCAATAAATTAATCAACATGATTACTATAGTAAAATCCTAGTCCTAGATAATTGTGCATGTTGTATGCACATATGCCATACAATGTAAAAGGCATATCCATTAGAATAGGTCTCGATAAATCATGTACATGTATCCCTTCCCATAATTGTTTAAATTCATCGATAAATGGTTGGAGGTATACATCCATTATTTTCACTACTCTTGTGCTTATGACTATAAAATCTTGCATAAGATGTTCATTCTTGACAACCATTGACCAAACATAGTAGTTGGTGTTTTGGAGGGAATATAGGTTAACTCCATCCATAGTTATGCTCAATCTAGGATTCACACTTCATCCTTGAATTTACTGGGCCATGTATATTCTATATGCTTTATGGCTATTGAATCTATTGGGATTTGCATAACTCCTATATCACTTCTATTAGAGGCATGCCACCCTGCAACATGACTAATAGTTTGCAATGAAAAATCCTTTGAATACTTGGAATTATAGGCATATGCCTCAATATCTTATGAGGAGAACCATGTTCCTTACCATTTTTTTTCATTTATGGTACTTGTCATACCCACATTTTGAAAAGATCTATTTTTCTACATATTCATCTCTAAATAAAATACAATCATTCAAACATGTGTGTTATGATATATAATAAACACCTAACCTTTTCAACATTTTTATCCCTCTATGTAGCTATCAAGAAATAGATTATTACTCTCAAGTACCTTATATTTGAGTAACTTGCAATTAGTGGGAAATGTAAATGTACATTGTCATCAAGCATGCATTAAATCAATGTTTGTCAATGTTCATTTTGTGACAAGATTCCTTAAAAAATTAGGGGACTTAATGGCTAGTTACCTCAAAAGTGATGAAAAACACATTTATTCCATATCAAACATTTCTTTCAAGTTTTATAGTAACATTGTTGTCCCTAATTGGGTATAATTTGACCCTTGTAAAAATAGAGGGAAGGCTCAACCAGATTTTATATTTTGGAAGGAGCTATTGATGATATCAATGTCATCCCCTAGTTTATGTTGTTGGAATGCGTGTAAAAACATTCCCTCCATAGAATGGGCATCCCATAAGAAATCATACATACTAACCTCTATACTACTTCCTTCAACCTCAACATGTGAAAAACTAGTGTTATTACAAAGGTTTTTAATTGGTGACTCAAGGCATAGTATGAATAGAATAAGTGGTCAAATCAACCATCCTTGGAATGCTTCCTCTTGGAGTTGTAATCATGTAGCAAAAATCTCTTTATTTGGCATTGTATTAGGTTGTAATATTATATGGTAGATAGCTCACTCGTTTTCAGAATCCTTATTGTAAAAATATTGAACATTACATCATAACACATTTCATTTAGTTTATTCAAACATTATACCAAACATTTATTAGAAGCATGGAATTATTCTTCCCAATAATAGTATGTGGTAGAATACCACGTGAATTTAATAATTTGTAAACAAAATGCTTTCAAATTTTTACAACACAATAATTATATAGTGGTGTGTTTATATATTTCAATTGCACCTAGAGATAGTTTTCTGATATGCACCATAATCACATTTTGTTGAAAAATGTCTTATGATTTCTATATCTGATGATTCCTAAATTTTATTTTTTTTAATATAAGAAGGTTAATATAATTTCAAGTAAAAGAACTTATCACAACAAGGATGGTTGTAACACATCCAAGCAAGAGAAAAATGTGATTTCTTTAAGTTTCATTGAAATTTTAATATATTTTAATTATTTGTATGTTTAAATTAATGATATTATTGGTTAGTGTGTGTCATGTAAAGCAAAAAATTGAAGAAACTCAATGAGATTGTTTGCAATTTTAGTGCAAAAGAAAATAAAATATTTATAAAAATCTTGCAAAGAGAGGAATTAGTTGGATCAAAAGGTAATCAACATGAAGTTTTACTTTGTTTTTTTCTAGAAATGAATTTCTTAACATCAATCCTTAACATGTTTAAAACACTTGATTTCACCTCTTTTATAAATGGTGCACAAGGGATGATAGTGAGGCAATGGAACGTTTTCCTAAGAAGATAAAAATTATGAAGGATGTAAATGATAATGACTTGGTCCTTAGTTCATCTAGAATGGTCTTGGAGGTTAACAAGAGAGGGATTTTTTTTTTAACTATGATGAATACAATGAAAATAATGTGTAGATTTACTCTCCAATTACAATACAAAAATCAATCCAATGAATCCAAGGCCAATTATTATAGACATATTTGGGCACTGCAACCCCAATCTCATATGTCCATAAATGAAGGGCTTCTAAGCCCCTAAAAGTGTTGTTACACACCCTAAAGGAACAAGGTCAGCTAATTACATCATCTCCCAGAAGTTCTCCCTGAAAAACTACTCAGAACTGGTCAAAACTGGACCATACAGACTGCTCAGTGCTAAGGGTGTGATGCAGCTCACCTACTACATGCAGAAAGTGTGATGCATATTGAGAAGCCCTTCTGTAGGGTGCGATGAGCGAGAGCAGACAAATGGCAGAGGCAGTTCGCTAGGTGGAAACCCAGAGAATCTTCTAGAAACTACCCATTTGACACTTGCCTCTCTGAATTTGCCCAGGGATGAGTAAGAGATCATGAAATCTCCAAGTGGAACCAAGAACTATTATAGAAATAACACTAATAAAAAACCCAAAAGCTGACTCACCCACCTGCAAATATCTATATATGGATCCCTCATCCTAGAGATCCAGAGGTTGGAATTTTATATCTTCTAAGGAAGTGTTGTTGGTTTCTCTGTGGAACATCATAGTGTTGGGTGATCTAGCTTTTCATGAGGTGAAGAGGGCTTTAATGCTGGGAGGATGGCACTGGGTCAAACCAACGGGTTGTAATCCTCTCTTCTACTACTTCTATCAATAAATCTATTTGAGTTTTCATCCATATTCTTGTATATCTTTGAATCTTGTATTGATATATGCATTTGTATGGTTAATATATATCTGATTCTATATTGTTTATGGTTATAGATCTCTATGCTTTGATGGTATTATGCTGCTTTGACTCTACAGGTGTTCTTTGAAGCGGGACAAGCGAGGAAAGAGTGGAAAAGCTCTGTCAAAGGAGAGAGGAAACAAGTAAGGAGCCAAGTGAAAGACTGAGGTTGGTACTCTCTACTTCTCTCTCATCTATCTCTCATAAAGGAAAACACAAGTAACTTTAGTTTGTTTGTTTCTAAGATAGCTACCCGTCTTAGTGGGACTAGCAGCTCTGAATGGACACTAGTTTTCTCAATAACACCGAAGTTATACACAAATTACATGAAGTATTTATGGATGGATCATTAATGAGATCCATGAGACTTGCAATAGAAAAAATTGTCATTTAATTTATTTTTTTTTACATGAAATGGATATGAAGACTTATATTAAAAAAATAGATATGGGATCCAACCCATAGCCATTACATTTCTTCAGTATTATCAATATATATTGTGTATTTGAAATTAATCACAACGATTCCTATATTGCATGTGAGAAGGTTCACTTCAGGCAAATAATTGCTTTTCATACTGATATTAGCCTGGGTGATTGTACTTATTTGGACACTTGTCAGCATTTGAAGACATGCAAATATGTGCACTATTTCCCTGGATCCAAACCCTGATCTACCTATGCCAGGGATGGTTGGCCTTCCACCACCAAAACCTTTATGTGCAAAATATTGCTCTGAAATTGAGCTTGGGGAGCCACAATGGATCAATTGTGATATACGCAATTTCAGAATGGATATTTTGGGTCAGTTTGGTGTTATTATGGCAGACCCACCCTGGGATATTCACATGGAATTTCCATATGGAATAATTGCTGATGATGAGATGAGGAATTTGAATGTGCCAACTCTACAGACTGATGGTCTCATTTTCCTTTAAGTCACTGGACGTAAAATGGAACTTGGATGAAAATGTCTAGAACTATGGGGTTATTGTCGCATTGAAGAGCTTATTTGGGTGAAGACTAATCAGCTTCAGTGAATTATTAGAATAGGGAGAACAAGCCACTAGTTGAATCACAGTAAAGAACATTGTCTTGTTGGTATTAAGGGTGATCCAGAAGTGAACCGTAACATTGACACAGATGTCGTTGTTTCTGAAGTTCGAATGACAAGCCGAAAACCAGATGAAATGCATGCGATGCTAGAAAGAATAAGTCCACGTACCTGAAAACTTGAACTGTTTGCAAGGACACATAACACTCATGCAGGGTGGATATCACTTGGTAACCAATTAAATGGTTTGAGATTAGTTGATGAAGAATTGAGAGCAAGGTTCAAAGCTACCTATCTAGATGTGGAGGTGCAACCTCCTTCTCCTACAAGACCTGCTCCTGTGTCTGATGGAGAGGGAAATACACAAGCAAACAGTCGTTTTAGTGGAATGGAAGCCAAGGTTACACTCGAACACATGCCTATCACAGGATCAAAAAATTTTGCATCAAAGGAGAAGTTTGTAGCTAAAGACGCTGAAACAATAACTTGAAAACTTTACTTTGTGTGTTGAACTAAACAAGAACTTTTTAAAAGGTCCCTTGGAAATTATATATGAATAGAATCTATAGTAGCAGTTGAACATGTTCAGAAATGGTGTACTTGTTGTTAATGAAATCTGTAGGTCCAAAATGAAAAGTTTAAAACAAAAGGAGGTACCCAGTTGAAAGAGTATTGTAAATCTTTAACAAAAGAAGATTGCCGATGTCAAATATGCTCCGATACCAAATGAAGCGAACAAAGTTCCTTCTATAAATTAATTACCCCAAAAGACTTGGAATATCAAGATATCCATTAAGGATATAAATATTATATTAAATATAAATAAGAATATGAATGATAATGATAATGAATTACAATGAGAACGAGAGGCTTGCTTATATACCAAGCAAGTGTCTCTTCATGAAGAGTCCGTGTCCTATTAGACATGCCTCTTAACCCTAATTATCTAGATTACAACGATTTTTATTATTATTATATTTTACATTAATAATTATATTATTTATATATTTTATTCGTTACAATTTACCCTCCACTTACAATACAAAAATCAATCCAATGAATCCAAGGGCGAGGTCATACACAAATTACATGAAGTATTTATGGAGGGATCATTAATGAGATCCATGAGACTTGCAATAGAAAAAGCTATCATTTAAAAAGTTTTTTTTTTCAATGAAATGGATATGAAGACTTATATTAAAAAACAGATATGGGATCCAACCCATAGCCATTACATTTCTTTAGCATTATCAATATATCTTGTGTATTTGAAATTAAGCATGATGATTCAATTCAAACCCTCAAGCAAGAAATCCATACCCCAAAAAATGTATTCCTTTTCCAAGTAAAATTTTTCCAAAATACTTCCAAAATCCATATAGATTAATGTTACATTTTTTGCTGCTTGTTGAGTTAATTTTGATTAACTTCTCGTTTTCCTTGGGGATATTTTTTAAAATTTTCCCCAACTTGGATCCAACCCATATTTTTAGCTAAAACTAAGAGGTCGCTCATCTGGGAGTGATATTTATTGTCTTTGTCTTTGTCTTTTTCCACATCTTCCAGATCAACCTAAGATTTTTCTTTCCCCCCCTTATTTCCTAAGAATTTAGAGGAAGGTCCAACATTCAAGAGGGATTGCTAAATATGAGTGTCCTCTATCACTGGGCCCAAAGGATGTTCCTTAGCAAGCACTTCTTCTTGAATAAATTTTGTTTCTTCCAATGACTCCTTTTGTATAAGAACTTCTTGTTTTTTTTGCCTCTTTCTTATTTTGGGTCTCTTCTTCCTTGTATATCGTAAAATTTTCATTGTGAGCTTCTTCCCACCATTTGGACCTCCTACTACTTTTCTTGCCTCTATTATTATGTAATTGTTTGGGACAACTTTTTATTACAAGTCCTCTTTCTTAACACAATTGACATTGAAATGAAACATTTTCATAATCAAACTTCTGAGTGCACATATAGTTTGATACCATTAGATTTATCTCCGTAGGGAAACCCTTGTTAAAATCCATCTCCATGCATATTCTAGCATAAGTGGTCTTGAAAAAATTCTCAATTTTTGAACTACAACAATAAAAATTTCCTATTTCTTTTTCAATAGAAGTTAATGTTGGACGATTCCAAAGATGCAAGTGAAGACTCAGGAGCCTTACCCAAACTAGATCGATATAGATCAATGCTACAGTTAGGTCAAAAGTACGAGTCAAAGGATACATGAAGAGTCTAATACTACCCCAAAACTAGAGCCTAGTAAGAGTCAAAAGCTACATGAAGAGTCTAATATTTCCCCAAAACTAGAGCCCAAAATCACAAATAAGCTTCTTGTCCTCAAGATAATAATAAAAAAGAAATAAAAAACCGCGACCAATAGGGTTGATATTCAGTTCTTGATACAATAAAGGTTTCTAAGTTTTATGGATCTACTTATGACGATTAATCAATTATGGACAAAACCCATTAAATCTACAAACCAAACCAAGCTTAAAAAAAATCACAGTGAAAGGCTTCATCCTCTAGGGGGACACTGCAGGAAGGAACTTCTTGAATAATTAGAAAAGAAAATTTGTATTTTAACATAGCGTTGTAAGAAATCTTGGTTTGATCTACCTAAGAAATAGCATTTTTTTAACCAACAACCACTCCTTCAAGAGAGACAGTCCTCATTACTGAAACTTCAGAGTTCTCCATTAATCAGAAGGCTAGCAAGAGCCATGCAGTAGGGGGCAACCAATGGATCCACAAATCATAGGAATGGTTGGCTATTTAAAAGGTATTATTACTAAATATGATTTTTATTAATATGTTCTAAAAATTACCAAAGATATATATAGTATGTGTGTGTGTGTGTGTGTGGTGTGTGTGTGTGTGTGTGTGTGTGTGGTGTGGTGGTGTGTGTGGTGGTGCGTGCGGTGCGTAGCGTGCATATAATAATATATATACACAATATATACTTCCATGAAAAAATATTGTATTTTTGTTTTTTTAGAAAGATTATGAAAATTTGAATGAAAAAGTGAGGGACAACCCAATACATGTTGATAAGGATGTCCAAAAAAGTGTACAAGAATATGGTAAAAGAAATGAACATAATTTCCACGTAGGAAGAACCATCCCAACTACAACATGCATAAGAGATATGTAATCATATTTTTATTCTTTTATCTACATCAAATTTAATTATTGCATGAAATACTATACTTTGATTGTTTTATTGCAGAAAAGAAAATGAAATGAAACCCATTCATCACATAAGACATGATGAAGAATAAGAAAAGGGTTGATCACAAAATTTATGAGTACTTACATTTTCAACCATAGTTAGGATTCCATATTTGTTGTGATCTTGATGTTTAAATAATTAATTTACACTTCTCCATGGATGTCTTCTAATAGGTTATAATATATAAAGAATAACCATATGATGAGTTGATCAAGATTGGACTAAGTATGGATTGTGACTATATGTTGAAGTATTAAAGTTTAATTGAACAATTTGTAAGTAGCTATGTTGTTTAGCTTTACTTGTTTTATGTTTAATGGAACAACAAGAAAAATTTATATTAATTATATGGACTAAGCATTGTCATGGCATATTAAAATGTGAAATGTGCATGTAACAAATTATGGAATGGAGCCAATGGAAAAGATTTTGAGACATGGCATATATTATGTATTTGAAAGAATGTGTAGTGTTATGAATCACTTGTTATTATAGTGTGTTTTTTCATTTATGTAATCGTGTATATTCTACTATATAAATGTAGATATACTTATTTCACTTTATTTCTATTTTTTTAGATGAAACATGAAGAGACAAAACATTTAAATAAAAAAAGACAATCAAGAAACATTACATTAAATTACCAGAGTACAATATCACTTGTAGGTAATTAAGAAATGAGTTCATGTGCACATAGCTCGAGCAATGACAATAATTCAAGCGATGAATGAAAATCAATATACTTGAATGTCACTATAAATTGTATGCTTTGGAATATTTGTTAGTGAAAA